>CM062056.1:14120000-14635000 GCA_030954485.1 Citrullus mucosospermus | reverse complement strand
GCTAATTCGAATTGAAGGGTGATATAAAATCGGTCTGTTTCTGGCATCATATCCATAGTTAGTGCATTCATCATAGTTAGAAGCTCCAGCTCCGTATCAAGGTCACGGTCGATATCGTCACTATCATCAATAAGAAAACCCTCAGGCTTGTTATCCAGGAACGTGTTAAGTAATACTGTAATGAAAGGAAGATAGGAGTTTGTCGCTAGGTATTTGACCAAATAGGATCGTCCAGCTCCTATAGAACCTATCACTAAAATACCCTTAGAGGGGGATAGGGCTAAGCGGAGTGAAAAGGGTTTTCCATGAGATGGGAAATGAAAACTATTAGCCCCACACGAGGTTTGTGAATAAGTGATTGTCTGATAATGAGCAAGGAATGCCCGTCTTTTTGGACCGACCCCATCGTCTCCACCCCATAGGAAGTACGAAATCACCCCAAGGACGCCTTCGGTATCCAAGGGTCGCGGACTGACCATAGAACCCTGTTCAATAAGTGGAATGCATTAGCTATCCGCTCTCCGGTTGGGCAGTAAGGGTCGGAGAAGGGCAATCACTCATTCTTAAAACCAGCATTCTTAAGACCAAAGATGTCACACCCCCTCCCGGATTATCCTTTAAATATACCCGAACATGTAAAGACAGCAATCTTGACTCCTCTGTAAGGTTCACTGTCTAACCACTATCACCAAGGACGGCCTAGGCGAGGTTCTTGCGTAGGCAAAGCATCCCGAACTCATTCACTACCTGGAAAAAAATATAGGAAAGCGTGAGCTAAAGCCCCGTGAGTGACAAATTTTGTAAAACGAGTTTTTGTTTGAAAACAGGCATGTTACATTTGTACATATAAAACAAGGATTTAACATAATAATTCAACAGAAACATATTTTCTGATAACTCTATCAAATCTCATAATTCCGTTCCAATTCATATAGAATCATTTTCTAGGATGATTAGACAGAAAACCCGTTTGGTTTCTCAATCTTTTCCCTTAGTTGAGGCAGACCAAAACTCAACGCTCTCAACGTCGAAAACAACCTTAGTTGGAGTGGAGTAAGACTCAATACACCCAACGTCGAAATCAACTCTGGCTTGATGCAGAGCAAAACTCAACACACCGGCAATATCAACCTCTATATGCACATAGGAACATGGCGAGCTGCCTAAGTACCTTCTCTATGTCCTTCAGTACTGGGCCCGGGGAAACTCACGTGCCTTCTCATGTCCTTCAGCACTGAGCCTCCTCTAAAACATTTAGATAGTTCATATGAAAATCCTTTCATAGAAAACAGGACAAATCTTTAATCAATAACATTTCATAATCATGCTTTCCAACACATTTTAGAAACATATAACATGCCTTGTGAACAATAAAATCAAACATTATGCTTTTCAAAACAATTCATCACAGTGTCATATTTAATCAGAAAAACGAACTAAACAGTTCAATAAAAATCATTTTTGAAGAAGGAAAGGTGTCACTCACAACTTATCCTTAGGCCCTGAGCAGATTATATGCCTTCCCGAGCCCTTATTGGCTTGTAAATACACATTCCTCACGTTACGCTTTCCTTAAACTTCCTTTACATGATCGTTAAGTATGCATAATTAGACTCTAATCATGAATCATGTCACACCCCCTCCCGGATTATCCTCCATAACCCGAGAAGAGATGTGAAGACAGCAGTTACCGACTACCCTGTCATGTAACCCACTGTCAACCTCAACATCCACAAGATCTTGACAAACCTTGACTTCGATCGGCAACGGGAACTGTCATGCTACCTGAAAAATGGAAAACATATGAAAGCATGAGCTAACAGCTCAGTGAGTAACAGTTTCTGAAAAACATTATACTTTAAGTGTAAAACTGATTGAACTCGTATGAAATATCACACTGAAAATCAGTATATAACATGATCATTTCTTTGTTATATCATGTATACATATCTGTTTGGAATAAATAAGATAAATCTCATTCATTTCAAATACTTTTTCCTTAGTTGAGGCGGAGCAGTGCTCAATGCTCTCAACGTCGATTTTCCTTAGCTGTGTGGAGTAATCTGAACACATCAGCGTCGTATATATATATATATTCTTCTATGTGCACATAGATATTATTACTCAGGCTACCCATATGCCTTCCTTTTATCCTTGAGCATTGGGTCCCATTTCTATTTTCCAATTACCCATTTGCCTTCATCTAGTCCTTGAGCATTGGGTACCTTTTATAACTCGGGCTGCCCACAATGCCTTCTACGAGTCCTTGAGCATTGTGGTCCCTTTTCAAAGCTTTATAAAACACCATGCTTTTTAGAAAAACCATGAATACAAGTTTCAATCAATCACCCTACGTTACCCAGCATTTTCAAATTTACTATGCGTTACTCACCATTTTTCATAGTTACCATGCGTTACCCAGCATTCTCAAGTTTTCAAGTAAAACGCATGCTTCTCAACTGGCTCATATTCTTTTATATATATAAACGCATGCTCTTAGTTTTATAAACAACATGTTCATATGCTTCATATATGAAAACGCATGCATTGTTTCATTAGAAACCCATAAAATTATATTCATAAAGAACTCATTTATATTTTGTAAAACGCAGGTGTTACTCACCTGTACTTGCCAAAGAATACTTCTTCTTCCTTTCCTCTATTTCCTCTTCCCGAGCTTCTTGGACGCAGCGTTCTAATCTCGGAAACGCAAAGCTCCATTTCTCTTTGTCAGCTCGGTTGAACGCAACCATGCCCTTCAACGCAAGGTTGATAACTACCGCAAACCCTGCTCTTCGACGCAAGGTTGATTACTTCAGCAAAGCGCATCCCACCTCTTCTTACTTCTCTTTCGGATGCGTCACCCTCACTTGGATGTAAGGTCCAACTTGAACGTATCACCCAACTTTGGACACCGAGTTCACCTTGGACATTATGTTTGTCCTCAACGCAAAGCGCCCTTTTAACGCAATACAACTTCTTTACATAAATTAGCTAGGTTGTCAAATACCTTCTTTCTTGGTCTCATACTCCTACAACGGACGTCCTTGCTGCCTTCTTCTCTTTCTCTCCAGATTTCTTCTCTGAGAGTCATCCATCGCTCCTTTTCCCTCAAAGTTCTATTTATAGGGAGCTTGTCATCCAACTTTTCCTCTCCTTTTGCCACTTGTTTGCCACATGTCACGCTGCATGCTTAATTAACCATGCATTAGTCCAAAGTCACCTTGCATGAAACACTTGACATGCCTTCAACACCTCCTACTGATAAGGTGTCAAATCCGAAGCCACCTGGCCTTTATAAGCTTATCTTATGCGTCCAACATTTTCAGTGAATAACTTTTATTCAACACAACGCCCTCATGCGTTCGTTGAGTTTCCTTTAAGATTTACCCAACAAATCTGCCACTTGTCCTAGCGAAGAAGAGACAGATCTCATAGTCCTAGACATTTTAGGTGACTCTTACACAGTTTTGCCTAGAGAGTCTTTTTATATAAATCAAACCATATGTCATTCAAAATCATCTTGGTCATTACCATGATACTTCTCTCAATATAATTTATCGTAGAAGTTGGGGTCTATCCTCAGTCTTAGCCTTTATACCACCATTATCTCACAAAAATTGATCAACTAACTCAAAACTGAGACACTTTCAGAACTATAAGGATATTTTTATGGCTACACAAAGTTTTGCTTCACAAGCAAAAACAAATGTCTTGTGTACTGCTCCATCACATAGGATAAAAACTTGATCTTACCAAAGATTTCTCTAAATCTTTGTAAGACCCAATGTATGTTGTGAAAGATCAAATCTTAACATCATACACAAAATTTCTCATTATTGATAGATACTTTGAGAAAGTTTTTAATTTTCTACTCAATGGTCACACCATTGCCAAAACCAATATAACCAACCTATTGTATGTTAAGTCATATGTCCTCAACACTAGAGATGTCTTAAAATACCGTCACACCCCCTCCCGGATTATTCTCCCTAACCCGAGAGGAGATGTGAAGACAGCAACCTTCACTCCTCTGTAAGGTTCACTGTCCAACCATTTTCACCAAATACGGCCCAGACGAGGTTCTTGCATAGGCAAAGCATCCCGAACTCGCTCGCTACTTGGAAAATTAGAAAAAAATGGAAAAATGAGCTAAAGCCCCGTGAGTGACAAGTTTGTAAACGAGCATTATTTGCAAATAGGCATCAACATTTGCACATATAAAACAAGGATTTAACACAATTATTCAACAGAAACATATTTTCCACAAAATTTTATCAATCTCGTAAATCTGTTTCAAATCAATAGAATCGTTTTCCAGAATGATTAAACAGAAAACCATTTGGTTTTTCAATTCTTTCCCTTAGTTGAGGCGGAGCAAGGCTCAACGCACCCAACGTCGAAATTATCCATGGCTCGATGCGGAGCAAAACTCGACGCACCAGCCAAATCAACCTCTATGTGCATATAGGAATATGGCGGGTTGCCCGAGTACCTTCTCATGTCCATCAGTACTGGGTCCCGGGGAAACTCACGTGCCTTCTCGAGTCCATCAGCACTGAGCCTCCTCTTAAACATTTTATCAATCAGTTTACATAAATAGTTCATCTAAAACCTTTCATAGAAAACAATATATTTCTTGATAAACAACATCTTGCAACATGCCTTTCAATATCATAAAGCAATCAGATAAAACATGCCTTTTTGAACAATATGGTCATCATCATGCGTTTCAAAATAATTCATCACAAAGCCATATCTTATAAGAACATTTTCAATAAAACCAATTTGAAGAAGAAAGGTGTCACTCACCTATCACTTAAGAAATTTCCTCTTTTCCCTTGAAATCCTGCTTTCCCGAGCTCCTTGAACGCAAGGCTTGAGCTTCTAACCCGTAAGGTGGCTGTTTCCATTCTCTGGTAGCTCAGTTGAACGCAACCCTGCCCTTCAACGCAAGGTTGGTAACTACCGCAAACCCTGCCTTTCAACGCAAGGTTGATGACTAACCAAGGTGCAGCCTAACTCCTCTTACTTCTTTCGGATGCGTTGACCTCTCTTGGACGCAAGGTCTAACTTGAACGCATCGTCTATCTTCGAACGCGGCGTTCACCTTGAACGTTGAATTCTTCTTAAACGCAAGGCCGACCCCTCTTTGACGCAAGACAACTTCTTTAACACCAGATGACTAAGTTGTCAAGAATGTCTTATTTCTTGGCCGCAGACCTCCTTTTACAGACGCAAGGGGTTCCTTCTTTCTGCCTTCGTTCTCCTCTTTCTCTCAAAGATTTTTACTTCAGAATCATCAGTCGTTACTCTTCCCTCAGGGTCCTATTTATAGAGGGCTTGTCATTCTACTTCTCCTCTCTTTTTGCCATTGATTGCCACATGTCACGCTGCATGTCTGACTAACCATGCATTAGTCCAAGTGTCACCTTGCATAAAACACTTAACATGACTTTTTAACACCTTCTACTTTTAGGAAGTGTTTGGGGTAAATGATTGGGTTGGGTTGTATTGTATTGGGTTACAAAGCCCATGTTTGGGGAATGGGCTTTGGGGTTGGTTTGGATTACAAAACCAACCCCAAATACAATCCAACCCAATCCTTCCCAGTTTCCGCCGCTTCCCAATGCACACTCTGCCTGATGTCTGCTCTCCCTCTCTCTCTTCTGTCGCCTTCTGTCACCTTCTGTCCGCATTCACTCTTCCCATGCGTTGGTCGAAGCAGCCATACGTTGGTCGAAACAGCCATGCGTTGGTCGAAGCAGCCATGCGTTGGTCGAAGCAGCCATGCGTTGGTCGAAGCAGGCCATGCGTTAGGCGAAACAGGCCATGCGTTGGTCGAAGCAGGCCTTGCGTCGGTTGAAGGTAGGCCTTGCGTTTGTCGAATTAGGCCTTGCGTTTGTCGAAGTAGGCCTTGCGTTGGTCGAAGGCTTGCGGTGATCGAAGGTCGGAGGCCTTGCGTTTGTCGAAGGCTTGCATTGTTAGTATTATATTGTTATAATTTGGTTGTTGGCTTATTAGTCTTCGGTCACTTCTTGCACTGTCAGTCAAATTAATTGAGTGGTTGGGTTGTTTAACTTTTCACATGCTTATATATATGAACTCTCTGCTATTCCTATATCCCACACCATTTTGGAGAAAAAATTTGCTCTCCAAGTTCTTCTGTTCTTCTTTTCCCGTGAGTCCCCTTCAATCTTTTGCTATTTTTTATTTCTTTCTCCTTATGTTATGAATTATTTTTATTCAAACTTTCTTCTGTTTCATGTGATGGTGGACTTCTTGTTTGATATGTGCCCTATCCATTTGCCTCTTTAACCCGATTGACAGTCGAGTTCTAAAGAGTACGTATGTATGCTCAGTTTTTTAATTGATTTTTTTTTCCTAGTCATGATGTTTACTTAGCTAACATGGACTATTTCCTACATTTTCCATATCTATTTCTATAAAACGATTTCTCAAGTTGTTGTGTTATGTATGTGGATTCAATATGAGAGAAAACTTAAAATAATTATAATAATAAAATTATTAAAAAAAAAAACAGTGAATGATGTTTTATATATATATATATATATAAAAAACCAATCTTTTGTAATATAAAAAAAAATGGAATATTTCCTACATTTTCCATATCTATTTCTATAAAACAAACAGCCATGTTGTTGTGTTAAGTATGTGGATTCAATATGAGAGAAATCTTAAAAAATAATAATAATAAAATTATTTTAAAAAAAACAGTGCATGATGTTTTATAAAAAAAAAAAAAAAAAAAAAAAAAAAAAAAAAAAAAAAAAAGGAAAAAGGAAAACAAAAACCCAATGTTTTGTATTAAAAAAAAATGGACTATTTCCTACACAATCGTCTCTTGATGAGTTTGTTTGTTTGTTTACACGTTTGTTTGTTTATGTGTTGAGTTGTTTACTTATTCATTTGTTCATTTGTAATCAATATCTTTCTGAATAAGAAATTGGGTGGGGTGTAAGAAAGGATTGATTGCATAGGAAGATCGAATAGATAGGACCTGGAATAAATAGGAATACTTAAGTATGGCCGCTATCTTGTCCATTGTTAGGTCAGTTAATCAATGGGTGACATGGACATTTAACCTGACGAGCCATTGCAATACTGACGGTTGTATGTGCGGCTACTGTAGCAATGGTGAATACTATCACCACTTTGCTACAATTGGATGACGATCCGGAGCGACCATCTCCACTAATTAGACATCAGATTCAACAGTTGAATTTCTTTCGACTGATCTACAAAGATGATCAGACGTGTGTGAGAACACTCGCATGGATAGGCGAACATTCACGATTCTATGTCAATTACTTATGACGACGGGTATGCTAAGGCCCATGAAATATGTAGATGTGGAGGAAATGGTGGCTATCTTCCTGCACATAGTCGCACACGATGTCAAAAATCGAGTGATGCGACGCCAATTTGCAAGGTCTGGCGAGACGGTTTCTAGGCACTTCAATATTGTGCTCAATGCAATATTGAGACTGTACGATGTTCTATTGCGGAAACCAGAGCCAGTAATTGAGAATTGTACAGATGATAGATGGCGCTGGTTCCAGGTACAATCATTATTTTGTTTTAATGGTATAAGGGTTTTAGAAATTACCTTAAACTTATCATTTAAACAACGTTTCATCACAGAATTGCTTAGGTGCACTTGACGGAACCCACATAAAGGTAAATGTCAGTGCAGCTGATCGACCACGCTATAGGACTAGGAAGGGCGAGATTGCAACGAACGTTCTTGCTGTATGCAATCAAACGTGTGAGTTGAAATGTTTTCGCTGGATGGGAAGGATCAGCTGCTGACTCGAGTGTTCTGCGAGATGCAGTTTCCAGGCCAACTGGATTAAAAGTCCCAAGGGGTTAGTTTGTAGATATCGGTATACCCTTGGATACGAAAAAATAAATATTCGACAAGTGATAACTTGGCCCAATTTCGCAGGATACTACTATCTATGCGACGCCGGTTATCCAAACGCTGAGGGATTTTTGGCTCCTTATCGGGGACAAAGATACCATTTGACTGAGTGGCGTGGAGGGAACCCGCCAACAAGCCCTAAGGAGCTTTTCAATATGAGACATTCATCTGCCCGGAATGTTATTGAGAGAGCGTTCGGGATGTTGAAAGGTCGATGGGCAATCCTCCGAGGAAAATCATACTACCCGGTTGATGTGCAGTGCAAGACCATACATGCATGTTGTCTCCTGCACAATTTAATAATTCGAGAAATGGGACCAAATTCCTTACTCGACGAAAGAGAGGGAAGTCAGGGGGGACCAATACCAACAGACAATGAGAATATCGAATTTGTGGAGACATCTGATGCATTCACTGCATGGAGGGATAATATGGCAATCAGATGTGGGCTGAATGGAATGCAAACTAAAGACACCCTTGGGAAATTCTATGCATTCTTTTTTTTTTTTTTTTTTTTGTAGAAGATTGGAATTGAATTTTTTTTTTTTTTTTTTTTTGTATAAAGTATTTTGTTGGTGCCCAACGTGTATGCTTTACAATTTTTTGTATAACATATGTGAATATTTCAATGTTAGAGTATGTATGGATTGATTCCCCACATTCTTTTCACAATGTTATATCCTGCATGTGTTGACAAATTCAATTTCAGATGGAAGCATCCGGGTCACGAGCAAGAGCCGCTAAACATGTATGGACGGATGAGGAGGATAGAATCCTCGTGGAGTGTTTGGTCAAGTGTGTGCAGTCTGGACACTGGCGAGCTGATAACGGGACTTTCTGACCTAGATTCCTATCAAACATACTACGGATGATGTAGCAGAAGGTACCAGGGTGTTCCATACAGGTCAGCGCACATCTGGAGTCAAGGGTCAAGACATTGAAGAGACAGTATAGCGCGATTGCTGAAATGTTGGGCCCAGGCTATAGTGGGTTTGGGTGGAATGCGGAGCGCAAATGTATTGACTGTGGGCGGAGATATTTGACGCATGGGTCAAGGTAATTTAATTACATGTTTTATTTATTTCTTCTTCGTTTAAATTTGTATAGGCCATAACATAACATAAGCCACCTTTAACAGAGTCATCCGAGTGCAAAAGAACTGCGCCATAAGTCATTTCCATACTATGATGACTTGGCCATCGTATTCGGTAAAGACAGAGCCACAGGGAGTCATGCAACCACCACTGCAGAGGTCGGATCTGAACCTGTTATGGAAGAGGAGAACGAGGACATCCTGAACAACCAGTCCCCAGACTTTGAGAACTTCTATATTCCTGATCCACCTTTTGCTAGCTCGCCCCCGTCAGAGGACTATTCGACTACCCCCAGCGGTAGAGGGTCTGGGAGTAGCTTGCCATCAAGGAGTAGGAGGTCCAAAAGTTCATCGATTGGAGAGTACAGCGAGGTGGTTCGTGAGGGATTCCAACTTCTGATGAAGTCTATTGACGGCATTGCACAGTGGCCTGTCATGAACGAGGACCTGGCAAGGCTTTGTCGTCGAGAACTATAAGCCGAGCTGCAATTCATTCTTGGTCTGTTAGTACAGGATGGATTGACTGTTGCACGGTCATTGCTTGCAGATCCAATGTTGTTAAGCCACTTTGTGGACTTCCCACCACGGTGGAAGTACGACTATTGCATGCAAGTCCTCGGGCGACCACGGGATCCAGCACCATGACTCTGTTTTTTCTCCATTCAATTTTTAATTTCAAGTTATTTATGATTAAGGAACCTTATCTTTAATTTGAATTATGTGTACTTTTTTCCAACTTTAATTTTATATCGTTGTCCTTTTATTATATACTAACATTATTTTACTTTTAATTCTAATATACTGTGATAGTTGAAACAGATGTAAAAAAAAAAAAAAAAAGTCAAAATAATACTTCAAGAAAAAGTAGTCGACATTATAAAATAGCATGATAATTTGAAATAATATTTAAAAAGAAAAAAAAATCAAAACCAGTCTTATAGAATGGTAGTTTAATTTTGTATAAACAAATAAAATTCAAAATACATGAAGGTTAAAAAAGATGTAAAAAAAAAAAGTGGAAATAATATTTAAAAAGAAAAAAAGTCAAAATACTATTTAAAAAGAAAAAAATCAAAATTATAATATAGTATGATAGTTTCATTTTCTATGGTATGAACAGATATAGTTCAAAATATATGATGCTTAAAACAAAGCTAGAAAAATCAAGAATTACTGAGAATAATATTAAAAAATAAAAACAAGTCAAAAATAATATCTAAAAACCAAAAAATCAAAATTATAATATACTATGATAGTTTAATTTTCTATAGTATGAACCGACAAATTTCAACTTATATGATGCTTAAAACAGATGTAGAAAAAAAAAACAGCCATAATAATATTAAAAGAAAAAAAAAACAGCCAAACCCAACCCAAACCCAAGCCTGCAATCCAAACACTGTAATCAGAAACCCAGCCAATCCAATCCAGCACCCCAAACACCGTAATTAGATTCCAATTTATTCCAATTCTAGACAACAAAACCCATCGTAATCAGATTTCCAGTAATCCTGATTACAATCCAGCACCCCAAACACCCCCTTAAGGTGTCAAGTCTATATGAAGCCACCTGGCCTTTATAAACTTATCTTATGCGTCCAACATTTTCCAATAGACAACCATTCATTCAACACAACGCCCTCATGCATTCGTTGAGTTTCCTTTAAGGTTTGAGCTTCACTACTCACTTTTCTAACTCTCAGCCAACTACACTACTGTCTTTGACACATAGAGATAACTCTGTTTTCAACGCATAGGGACCTCAACGCATAACAACCTTACCAGTGCATGGTAAGCCAAGTACGTTTCTTCCCCCGCCAACGCAACGACTACTTCAGCTCACAACAACCATTCGTGATCACCTTCAACGTATAGCCGCACTATTATAAACCGGTGCTTACACAATGCCACTATGCGTTAATGACAAGCGCGCAATACTATGAGTTTGTATCTCATCGCATCATACTATGCGTCAAACTCCTTCCAAGTCCATAACAACAAGTCCTTCTCAAGCTCTTCCTCCATGCGTTGGTCCTATTGCGTTTACCTTCATCCTGCGTCCATGACCATCTTCCTATCCTTGGACATTCCTTGATTATTCCCAAGGATATTCTTTTAACCTTTTCCTTGCACTTAAACTATTTCTCTTAAGATAGATTAGCATGCGTTCACCACATGCTCCAGTTTTTATGTTTACTTCACAACCTTCTACTTTCCAACACTTAAAAATATCCTATGATAGAAGTCTATGCGTCTTACTTCTTTCCCTTCAAGTTCTCGGGTACTTCCTATGCGTCGACCTTTACTATGCGTTACCTCAGTCTTGACCATGCGTCCAACATGGTCTTTTATTCCTTTCCTTCAGACTTTTCAACGCATCGGTTGTTAAAAGTTGGATGTCACAAATACTCTTTCTTAGACTTAACTTCACTTTTGAATGATACATTATCATTATTTTGAAGTCGTGCGTCCAATATTTGACAAACATTTTGTAAATGTAAGATACTTGAGACAAACTTACCATTATGTCCTTAATTGGTTAGGCAGTCAAATTTTTATGTTATATTACATGCATAATGAGTAATATACTATTAACATAAAACATGAGAAATATCCACTTGTTAACTTTGTTGTCTATACAAGATCATCAATATTTGTTCAAAGTTATGGGTTATGACAATTCTTATCAAACCTTATATTCAAAAATCTAATTGTCTGATTCATCTCTCAAATGAACCTATACAATTTTTGCAAATTTTTTGCATTTCATGTTTGGAAGTTGAAATCCTCAGTTTGTTTGTGTAGATGAATTCTTTAAATTATTTTCATAAAAGAATCTAAACGTTTATTTTACATATCTCATATATAACAATAAACAATGCTTAAAAGCTCAATTATGGCAACAAGTGAGAAAATTGACCCATAATCTAATTTCTTTCAATAGGTTTTACCCTTTTGCCATAAGTCTTACTTTTAAGATCTAAATCTTCTTATCTACACATGTAGGTCTCTTTTGTGATATTCATATCCTATGAGTTTTATCCCATCAAGAAAATCTACAAATCCAAGTTGAGATGAAGTACAAAAAATTTATCTTGAGTTCATGACTTTGACCTAACAATCCTTGTCAACATCCTTCAACACGACTTTGAAGATGATAAGCCTTAAATTTGTCAACTAATATGACAATTTTGACTTCAACTAAGTCATAGTAAAGGTTGAGTTATCCAATAACTCGCCCACTACGATGAAGGGTCATCATGTTTAACTATGATTCATTTGACATTCAAATGTAATTAAATTGTCATAACTTATTAACTCTTAGTGAATTTACCTAAAACCAAAGTATCAACTCTATTTAATCTTAGAAAAGGTTATAGTCTTTTATTCGATATTCCTTATAACATTAATATTTGTTATATGAATACTTTATTTTGTTTAGGATTGCATAAAATATCACTCTCTTCCTCCATGATGGCAGCCTACTCTTAAGCATATCCGTAAACATATATAATCATTTAGGTTTGTTTCAGCATGTGCATCTTAGCATACCCATATTTGAAATGTCGTAAACTAGTTTACTACACTTCCATAATCCAAAAATGTCTCCCAGACAGTTTTGGAGGGAAATAATGTTCAGAGTGCAATCTCTATTGCATGCACTAACTCTATGACAATGATGTGTAATTTATTAATGATGTGACCATGTCTAACAAAGTACTCATCATTAACATGACCAAGTCGAACAAAGTCAACTTTCTCATTTTGGAGCATAATTTCATTTAAATTGTATCTAATGTGTCACACCCCCTCCCAGATTATCCTCCAAAACCCGAGAGGAGATGTGAAGACAGCAACCTTGACTCCTCTGTAAGGTTCACTGTCCAACCGCTAACACTAAAGACGACCAGACGAGGTTCTTGCGTAGGTAGAACATCCCAAACTCGCTCGCTACCTGGAAAAAAAATGAAAAACATGAGAAAGTGTGAACTAAAGCCCTGTGAGTCACTAGTTTTGTAAAACTAACTTTTGTCCGAAAACAGGCATGTTAAATCTGTTACGCATAAAACGGGGATTCAAATCATCATTTCTAAAAAATCATACTTTCCAACCACTTAATCAAATCACATGAATTCACATTTAAAACATCGTTTCCAATCAATCATTTTCAAATAAAGGAAAGTGTCACTCACAAAAACGCGTAAGGAATTCCCTCTTTTTCCTTCAAACTCTGCTTTCCCGAGCTCCTTGAATGCAAGGCTTGAGACTCTAAACCGCAAGGTAGCTGTTTTCCTTTTCTGGCAGCTCAGTTGGACGCAACCTTGCTCCTTGAACGCAATGTTGACCGCTAACGCAAGGTGCAACATAACCTCTTCTTGCTTCCCTTTTTGATGTGTCGACCTCTCTTGGATGCAAGGTCCAACTTAAACGCAGGGAGATAGCTTTCTCCTGCTTCCTCTCAGAAGCTCCGACTTTCTAGATCCTTTCTTTTGCTCCTCTTTCCTCAAGGTCCTATTTATACCTTTGGAATAGAGTGCTTTCCATCTCACTTCTCTTCTCTTTTTGCCACTTATTTGTCACCTGTCACGTTGCATGACATATCCAACATGCAATATTGACACCTCCTCCTTATGAGGTGTTAAGTCCAAATGAACCCATGCAACCTTTACCAACTCATCTATTCTCTTGTGTCCAACTTTTCATCCAACATAGTGTTCCCTATGCGTTCATATAATCCTCTTCCAGGTTTTAGCTTCTTTACTCCCTTTCCTTACTCTCGGCCTTACTACTTTTGACCCCATTTCTCCACCGCATACTACTAGGCGTCCATGTCTCAAACGCACACTACTATGCATTTGTGCCTTACTGCATAACACCATGCGTCCAACTCTCTTCCCTTATGTCCAATCTTAGCTACAAGTCCTCTTGTGTGATAACACATCCAACGATGCGGTTTACCCTTGATAACCAAATCCCACTCAAGACCTTCCTTTATGCGTTTGCACTCTTTGCTTTTACCTTTACTTCGTTTTGCGTCCATGATTTTCCTCCTATCCTTGAGGATTCCTTGATTATCCCTCTATGTGTCCTTGAGTTATATTCCAAGGTTATTCATTTAACCTTTTCCTTGTACTTAACTATTTCCCTTATGATAAATTAGTATGCGTCCACCTCCTGCTCCCAGTCTTTAGGCTTACTTCTCAACCTTCTACTTTATCCAACACTCGAGAACATCCCTCAATAGAAGTCTATGTGTTACTCAGTTTGCGATAATATTCTTCCCCTGGTTTCTCCTTATGCATTTATCCTTCCTTTTCGAGACTTAGATTTCTTTCCAACACTCCATGACTTAACTTTATTCCTTTTTGCTTATACGTCCTACCTTCGCCCAAGCTACATTTCCTTCCTTAACTACTTCCTATGCGTTTACCCGAAATCAAGGTTACATTTCCATTTTATCATGGAGTTAAGCTCCTCAACGCATAGCCTTAACAACCCATGGTAGCCACCTTCAACGCATAGCAACCCTACAATCATAGCTACCTTGAACCCTTGATGACCTTATCTACGTTTGCTATGATATACCCGAAGATTTCTTTAACAACACCATAATCCTTACTAACGCATAATAAACCTTCAACGCATGCTGCTCACGCCTTAAGATTCTTCGGTTTCTCTTATCTTTCTAGCTTAACATCCTCCAAAACTATTCCCATAACTTGTTAATTTCCAAGACTAAGTGTGATTCATGCGATTTCCTCTTCTTCCTAATTCTCGTTTTCCTTTTCCAAACTTAAAGCACCATGCGTTCATGGTTTACCATCTATGCGTCAACCTGATTATGTTCCAAAGATACATCTAACTTATAACTAATTCCCAACTATGCCTTCAATCCTTCATTCTCACTCTTAGTGAAATATCCATACTATGCGTCCAACATGCCTACCACATAGTGTCCCAAACATGTTGACACACTCGAAGATTTCCTAAGTCCCTAGATCACCTTGCCATTCAAAATTACTTAACATAATTCTTTCCAAACTTCTTAATGCTTTCTTCTTAAACCAAAACTCTAGCTTACAATTCACTCTTCCTCCTTCCATTCATCTCAACGCATAGAATTTCTTGGCCAATAATTCAGCAATTCCGCAAACATAACTTTCTGTCTTAAGAATTTCCTAACTCCACATACTTATAATCTTAGCTCCATTATTCCTTTCTTACTTCTTTTCTTTCTAGCCATCTTAAGTACCTAGGTTCTGAGATAGGGTATTACATAATGCTTAAAGTTGAGATATAATCCCATTTTTCTATCAATTTAGCATAGTACTAAAGTTTCTGAACTTTTATGATTTGATCATAATATGTTTTGATAGATTTGCCTAATTGATTTAAACTTTAGTCGTTCTTTGAATTTCTTCAAAGAAAAGACTTAAGTTGCATTAGATAAAGATGCTGATACACTAAATAGTCATCAATCCAATTGATGAAATATTTACAATGTTTGTTTGACTTTTACATTCACCAGATCTCTCGGGTCAAAATGTGTAAGTCAAACATGTTCTTTAGTCTTTTGCCTTATCCATTAAGGTTCAATGACTATCTTGCATAAAAGGTAAGATCTTCAGACAAGTAAAGTAATTTAACTCTAACTCTTAGAGAATTACCTATACTAATCTTTTTATAAAGTTGATGATAATCAACTTTAATTGCCAAAGCCAAATATCTTTTAGGAAAAATAATGTCTTTTGATTATGGATTCAATAATCCTGAATATCTCAGCGTAGTATTTGTATATGTTAAAGATTTTAACACATACTAATTGTACTTGTCTAGGGCTGAACATATTTTTAAACAACTTTTGCAAATATGCTAAAACATAAAATATTCATACCTCATGAATTTATTTAGTAAGAAAGTTTTGAGAAATTGAATTTCTCTTATAGTGATGAAACTGCCACATTCAGCAAGTATCAAATATGACATCTTACATCTTCCACTACACTAACTAAGATGGACTTCCTAGTGCCAAACATGTAAAAATCATTCTACGTCATTAAGTATTTCCAAAAATGACAATCTAATTGATAGTGAATTCTTATTTAACTATCAAGGCGTGAATCTTAATTTTCCACCAAGAATCTAGTAAATCAAATTTACTTTCATTCTTATTTTTCTTCCCATTGAGGTATTTCCAAAACTGCTCATTGTGTGACTCCCCAAGCTAATTTGGAACAGTTTCCTTACAACTTCAGTCACATGATTTATTTTCTTAGAACATAATACTTAATCTTGAGATTATTTAGATAATTATCTAAATTAAGCTTATATTCATTGCAATATCTCATATATTGTTGCCTTAATTTCTCTGGCTATGCGTTTGAGTGGGTAATACTTTCCCACTTCTCAATGTCACTACTTGTCATTGTTCTTTTCTATTTCCTCTGGGAGCCTCTGTCGTGCTCGGCAATGCTCCTTGCGGCCTATTCTTCAGATCTCCCGCAAACTGGCCCATTTGAACTTCCAAATTCCTTATTGCGGTGGCTTGACTTTGTAACATTGTATCATTCTTGCGGCTTGCTTGTTGTTGCTGATTTCCTCCCCATCCAAAATTGGAGTGATTCCTCCAACTCGAGATTGTATGTCTTACCATAGGGATTATTCTGCACATAACACACAGATTGTGGGTTGTAGGGGCACATGTCATACAAGTGTGCCTTGCCACATTGCACACAGCTCACTGCTGTCACTTGGTTCAATGTATTCACCGAGGCGGCAGGACCAACTATTCCACTTGATTATTCAGGGCTATAGTCTTTAGCAGAGATGTCATTGTTGCCATCTATGTTGCAAGACTTGTAGCAGCATTAGTTTCAATCATACTAGCTTGCATTGTCCTTCTGTTTGTGGAGCAAGATCCGTATCCATCATCTACCCATTGTATTTTTAGAAATTCTGTCAAGAATATCCTTAGCCTGCGTGTAGGTTCTGTCCATTAATCCTCCTGCACTAGAGGCATCAGTGACTGATTGCGATGGTCGATTGAGTCCTCCATAAAATATTTCCATTTGGACACAATCAGGAATTCCGTTACTCTTGCAATCGAGAAGGTATTACATATCTCCATGAAACTCTTCAGATGTGCATGTGGGTCTTCACCTAAGGCACCTCCGAATTGTCCTACTGCCTACAACATTTGTAGCATGACTGGTTTCATCTCAAATCTTTTGTTTGCTTCAAAGGAGGGGCGTAAGATTCCTGGCAGAAATCATATAGATTTGGTGACGCATACTCTCGCATTGGCCTATTTCTGTCGTGTGCCAACAAAATAGGATTTGTTTGAGGGTCTGCATTAGCATTATTTTGATTCTCGCCTTAAACAGGGTTTTGTGGATCTGCCATATTTCCGTCTGAGTTCTGATTGGTCCTTCTTCGCCTATTTTGCCTAGTCCTTCTCTGAAGATCCTCTCAATTTCAGGGTCAATATCAAACTCTGGGTTAGTCCCGCTGCTCATATACTGTCGGAATTTTCCGACAAACAGAAAACTCACAATACTCATTCAACTGAGGCATTCCTATAACCAATACAATAAAAAAAATCGAATCAATACTTAAGTCCCCGGCAACGACGCCATAAATTTGTTGTATGCCTTAAACTATAATGCATGCGTTACTATTTAGTCAAGTTTTCCTAATTTTAACCCAAGTGTAAGTGCAAATTAGGTTTCTCAGTGAATCCGAGGTCAAACGTAGGGACTTGTGCAGATTTCAAATTCTCTTTTGGTATAACTACTTATGTAACAAGCAAATAAGAAAGATTGTGATGCGTTTAAAGTAAGAAAGCTGTAAAAGACTATACGGATAATTGGTGAAGGTGAAGTGATGTGAACCAAGCAACATTAACTATCATGCCTCAAGGTCCTATATTACAAGGTCAAGAGCCAAGAAGCTACAACAAGCTTTAATCACTCATACCCAAGCTATGGTGACCTCAACAAAGGAGATTGTAGAAGATGTTAGAGTTCTTCCATACATGCTATGCAAAGTTGAGATTCAAGATGAAGATGCATCAAATGCATTCTAACTTGCATTTAATGAAGTCTTACCTATAACACCCTATTCCTGAAAACCTAAGTATTTATATAATTGGTAAGGATAAAGGATAAAGAGTGTGGATTAACAGAACATGTAAACGAGAAGTTAAGATTTTGTAATTACTAAATTATGGCCAATAAATTCTGTGCGTTGAAATGAATGGTATTAAGAAGAGGGTAGACATAATTCTGGAAATCAGGCTGACGCATGAATGTATAACGCATGTAATAGTTAATATTGAGTTACCAAGTTACGAGATTAAATGTTAATAATGGCAAGTTAAATGAGGTGAAGTACCATGCGTCGATAATGTAAAATGGAGTAGAACCATTGCGTGGGAAAAGTACTTTGCGTTGGAAAGGTTGGCAACGCGTCGGAAAGTGAAGTGAAGGTAAGTAATGCATTAAGCGTTATGAAACAACAGTATGGGGGAAAAGGAACTTGGGCTTTGATCACAACTATGCGTTGGTAAACCATGCGATAAGCTGTAACTATGCGCTGAAGGTTAGCGATGGATTGAAAAACTATGCGATGAGCAACGGCTAGGCGTTGGGAGTTTGCTATGCGATGGCAAAGCGACGCGTTGAGGGAACTGAAATTCTAAATAGTTAATAATTGAGATGATAAACGTTAAAGGATTATTATATGCTAGTAGGACTTCAGTGATTAGTAAGGACTTACTATGCGATGAGGAAGTTATGAGGTGAGGAACCATTAGCTACGCATTGAGGAGTTCTGTGTTAAGAACAGCTATTAGCTATGCGATGAGGGGTTTATGAGTAGAAGGTGACTACCATTGGTTAATAAGTTATACGTGGAAGAGCTTAACGTTATAAGAAATGAAAAATGTTATCAAGATCTCGGGTAAACGCATAGGAAAAGTTAAAGCAGGAAATGGTTAAAGGAATAACCTTGGTATATGATTCGAGAACGCATAGAGGGTAAAATCAGGGGACTTAAAGGAAGGTCATGAACGCGGAATGATGTAAAGATGAATGCAAGAGGATAAATGCATAAAGAAAGAACTTGAGTTGAATGTGGTAGTTAAGAGTAAACCACATGGTCAGAAGGGTGTAATTGTACAAAAGAGAGATTTGTAGCTGTGAATGAATATAAGAAAAGAAAGTTGAACGCAGATAGTATGCGATTAAGATTGATGTATGATATTTTATGGTAAGCTGAAACACATAGTAGCATGCGTTTAAGATTTGTATACCTAATTGAATGTGGTAGAGAAATGGAAATAAAGGTCTATAAACGCATAGGAACATAGGAATGATTGGGTAGTTGTATATTGGAACATAACGGACGCATAAGGCAAGCCTATATGCCAGGTGGTTACACATGATTGGGACACCTCATTAAGTAGGAGGTGTTAGAAAGTATGATAATCATCTCATGCAAAGTGACACTTGGACTAATGCATAGTTGATTAAGCATGCAACATGACATGTGGCAAACAAGAGGCAGCAAAAGAGGAGAAGTAGAATGATAAGTTCTCTATAAATAGGACCTTGAGGGGAAAAGTAATGACTGATGATTCGGTGATAATAATTCTTGAGAAGAAAGGAGGAGAACTGAAAGAAGAAAACCTTGCGTCTGTAAGAGGAAGTCTGCGGCCAAAGAGGAAGACAACCTTGATACCTAAGTCATCTGGTGTTAAGAAGTTGGCTTGCGTCGAGAAGGGTAAGCCTTGCGTTTTACACGAATTCAACATAAAGGGGTGAACGCCACGATGCGTTCAAATTAGACCTTGCGTTCAAGGAAGGTCGGCGCATCCGAAAGAGTAAGAAGAGTTAGTCTGCACCTTGCGTTTAAGGGTAGGCTTGCGTCCAACTTGTTACCAGAAATAGTTTGCGGGGTAAAAGACCAAACCCTTGCGTTCAAGGAGCTCGGGAAAACAAGGATTGGAAGGAAAAGAGGAGATATCTTAAGAAATTGTGAGTGACTCTTCTTCTTTCAAAACTGAACTTTGTTGAAAATATTTTTATGTGATATGATTTTGTGATAATTGATCTCATGAAACGCATAATGTTTGATCTTAATGTTTCAAAAGCATGTTTTATCGGCTTGTTTATTATGTGGAAAGGCATGTTGTAAGAAACGGTTTATCAAGAAACTTCCTGTTTTCTATGAAAGGTTTTATGTGAAATATTGAATAAAGTTTGTATGATTTCTATGAAAGGATTTTCATATGAACTATTATGTGAACGAAATTCTAAAACGTTTTAGAGGAGACTCAGTGCTCAAGGACACAAGAAGGCACGTGAGTTTCCCCGGGACCCAGTACTCAAGGACATGAGAAGGTACATGGGCAACCCGTCTTATTCCTATGTGCGCATAGAGGTTAAGCTGGCTAGTGCATTGAGCTTGCTCTGCGAAAAGCCAGGGATGATGTCGACGTTGGGTGTGTTGAGCCTTGCCCCACCCCAACTAAGGATGTTTTTGACGTTGAAAGTTGAGATCATCTTGAATTGAATTGAATTCTCAATTCTCAAATTGAGAATTGAGTTGGTGGGATTTCCTGAAAGCATAGGCTGCCCATATGCTTTCTCTATGTCCGTTGGCATTAGGGACCATATATTGTATTCAGGCTGCCCATATGCCTTCTCTGTGTCCTTCGGCACTGGAGATCATCTTTTGAAAATAAAGCATGCTAAATCATTTACAAACACAAGTTAAACAATTCCTCAGAATTTTTAGAGTATTTCTCAAACAGCATGCTTTTCACAAAGCTCGATATCATAAAACACCATGCTCAAAATCATGTAAAAGCATGTTCAAAATCACATAAAGCAACACATGTTTTATCAAATTCAAGTCTTGCCAGAAATCTCGTATTTTGCGAATAAACCGAGCATTCTAGAAATATCGAGAGAATAAATCATTTTAAACGAAATTAAGTCACTCCCAACTTGTCTTGGGCACTAATGGGTTATATGCTTCCCCTAACTCTTCCCGGCCTGGAATAAATTAATTCTTTTGTCAATATCCTTAAAATTCCCTTCATGGCATAATGTAAGTCATTTTAGCTCAAAAAGGCTCACTGACAAGCAAAAACTAACCAAAATGTCCAAAAGTTAGAAACTGCCCCTAGGCGTGTCCAACAGACCTGCAGCACGATCACCCAGTCGGCCTAACCTCAAATGAGTGACAAACCTCGCACAGCACACTGCCCTGCAGGCCCAGCCATTGCCTTGCACATACTGCGCCTTCTGGGCAGCAGTTCCCGCACACCCACTGGCACACCCCCTCCCGGATTATCCTGGCTCGATGCAGAGCAAAACTCGACGCACCAGCCAAATCAACCTCTATGTGCACATAGGAATATGGCGGGTTGCCCAAGTACCTTCTCATGTCCTTGAATGCTAGGTCCCGGGGAAACTCACGTGCCTTCTCGAGTCCATCAGCACTGAGCCTCCTCTTAAACATTTTATCAATCAGTTTACATAAATAGTTCATCTAAAACCTTTCATAGGAAACAATATATTTCTTGATAAACAACATCTCGCAACATGCCTTTCAATATCATAAAGCAATTAGATAAAACATGCCTTTTTGAACAATATGGTCAAACATCATGCGTTTCAAAATAATTCATCACAAAGCCATATCTTATAAGAACATTTTCAATAAAACCGATTTGAAGAAGAAAGGTGTCACTCACAAATCACTTAAGAAATTTCTTCTTTTTCCTTCAAATCCTGCTTTCCCGAGCTCCTTGAACGCAAGGCTTGAGCTTCTAACCCGCAAGGTAACTGTTTTCACTCTCTGGTAGCTTAGTTGAACGCAGCGTTCTAACTCTGGAACGCAAGGCTCCATTTTCCTCTGTCAGCTCGGTTGAATGCAACCCTGCCCTTCAACGCAAGATTGGTAACTAATGCAAGGTGCAGCCTAACTCCTCTTACTTCTTTCAGATGCGTCGACTTCTCTTGGACACAAGGTCTAACTTGAACGCATTGTCTATCTTCGAACGCGATGTTTACCTTGAACGTTGAATTCGTCTTAAACGCAAGGCCGACCCCTCTTCGACGCAAGACAACTTCTTTAACACCAGATGACTAAGTTGTCAAGAATGTCTTCTTTCTTGGCCGCAGACCTCCTTTTACAGACGCAAAGGGTTCCTTCTTTCTGCCTCCGTTCTCCTCTTTCTCTCTAGGATTTTTACTTCAGAATCATCAGTCGTTACTCTTCCCTCAGAGTCCTATTTATAGAGGGCTGGCCACCCTACTTCTCCTCTCTTTTTGCCACTTGATTGCCACATGTCGTGCTGCATGTCTGACTAACCATGCATTAGTCCAAGTGTCACCTTGCATGAAATACTTAACATGCCTTTTTAACACCTCCTACTTTGGTTTCAAGTCTATATGAAGCCACCCGGCCTTTATAAACTTATCTTATGCGTTCAACATTTTCCAATAGACAACCATTCATTCAACACAACGCCCTCATGCGTTCGTTGAGTTTCCTTTAAGGTTTGAGCTTCACTACTCACCTTTCTAACTCTCAGCCAACTACACTACTGCCTTTGACGCATAGAGAGAACTCTGTCTTCAACGCATAGGGACCTCAACGCATCACAACCTTACCAACGCATGGTAAGCCAAGTACGTTTCTTCCCCCGCCAACGCGGCGACTCCTCAGGTCACAACAACCATTCGTGATCACCTTCAACGCATAGCCGCACTATTATAAACCAGTGCTTACACAATGCCACTAGGCGTTAATGACAAACGCGCAATACTATGCGTTTATACCTCATCGCATCATACCATGCGTCCAACTCCTTCCTTATGCCATAACAACAACTCCTTCTCAAGCTCTTCCTCTATGCGTTGGTCCTATTGTGTTTACCTTCATCCTGCGTCCATGACAATCTTCCTATCCTTGGACATTCCCTGATTATTCCCAAGGTTATTCATTTAACCTTTTCCTTGCACTTAAACTATTTCTCTTAAGATAGATTAGCATGCGTTCACCACATGCTCCAGTTTTTATGTTTACTTCACAACCTTCTACTTTCCAACACTTGAAAATATCTTATGATAGAAGTCTATGCGTCTTACTTCTTTCCCTTCAAGTTCTCGGTACTTCCTATGTGTCCACCTTTACTATGCGTTAGCTCAGCCTTGACCATGCATCGAACATGGTCTTTTATTCCTTTCCTTCAGACTTTTCAACGCATCAGTTGTTAAAAGTTGGATGTCACACCCACTGCTAAAATAACCTCAAAAGAGGCAAATGCGCGTCTGCGTCGTGCGCCTCAGGAAGACCAACGAGACTTGTGGGGTCGCTCCCTGTGATCTCAGTCGGTTCGGGAAAGCCACAGGCAAGTGAACGGATTGACTACACCTTCAAAATTTTTATTTGTTCGTGTATGTATGTAAATAAATTGCGAATATGGTCCTTTCAACGAGATATTGCTTTTTCAACTCTCTCAAAATGGAATCTATTCCAAACATATATGCCATGGTTCCTTACTTCGACAGGGTACAAATATCTAAATTTTCTATGTCTGCTCCAATTGAAGCAGACATTTGCTCCACTATAACACTGACCTGAATGGTGTTTGCCACAGGTAGCACACTAAGGTTTCCTCGCAGAACTAGCCCACCTAGTTTCCCTGAACAGGATCCCCCTGCCAACTCAGTTGGATAACCCATCCTCTTCTGACCTTGGCTTCTCATACCTCCACCTGTACTGCCCCTGTAAGTTGATTGTCAACTTGATCGAGGCTTAAAGTTCCTTTTCCAAATATCCCTGGCACGAGCCTTATATCGTCTCTCCTATTGGAGCGGTCACTCATTCCTTCTGTCTGTTGTACAACACGTTGGCTCCTGTTATTGTCCCATTCCCTTTTCTCCTTTGTGAGATTTTTCTTTACCCTCATAGCAGCCTCAACTAGCTTAGAGAACTCTATCCATTCAGCATTAGCTGTAACTGGTGTTCGTATCTCCCTTCGTAGTGCCTCTTCGAACCTTTTACAACAGTCTACCTCACTAGCAATGAAGGGAAGAGCATACTTCGATAACTCCGTATATTTCTTCTCATACTCTACCACTGTCATCGAGCCTTGGACAAGTCTCAAAAGTTCGTTCCTCTTCACATCACAAAAGAACTTAGGATAATATTTCTCCTTGAATGCCTTCTTGATCTCTTCCCAACATGGCGAATCCCTGTCACCTCTTCGATTTTCCACTAGTCTCCACCAATCTTTAGCTTTTTTCTAAAGCAAAAACGCCGCTAATTCAACTTTCCTGTCTTCAGGGCACCGCATAGCCCTGAAACATTTCTCTATCTAATTTAACCAGGCTTCTGCATTTGTTGGGTCATGGTTCCCTCAAATGATGTAGCCCCCAAGGTTTTCAATCTTTCTATACCGTAGTTTTTCTCAGGATCAGCTGACACTAACCCTACACTAGTTGCTAGCCTCTAAGCTATCCTATCAACCTGACCATCTTCACCTATGCCTGAGGATGACTAGACTTACCCTCAGATTTTGATTCTTGCCTCCCAGTAGCTGTACGAGTTACGGACTTGCTAGCCTTGTTAGGTCTACTAGTACCTGCTTGGGGCATGGTTCATATAACATACCATTTGTTATTACACTTGAAAGGAAATACATGTTCCTATTTTATATGCATGATCCTACTCTTCCTAGAACCTCGCTCTAATACCAACTTGTCACACCCCCCTCCCCAATACCCTTCTGATCTAGAAGGAGATGGGAAGATGACGAGCATCACCCCTCTTGTGACACACGTCATCCGTACTATTCTTGACCTACCTGATAAACATGATAATAAACCATACTATTCGTGCATTCAAATCCTAATAAAACTCCAGATGTTTCCTTAGGGCACCTAACAAAACATACATACGTACAAGCATTCCTGTCCTAACCTAACTCAATAGTTGGCAATTTATTGAAAACCTAATGAACATCTACACACGAGCATAATATGTATAGACATTCATATGGACTCCTGATAGACGATGAAGGTAATGTTTTTTAGGGCTACCGGGAGCATTTTGAGGAAGCTGTGCGTGCAGCCAAGCTAGGGCAGTGGCCAGAGGCAAGAATCCTTTGAGGTTATTTTTGTTGTTATCGGTGTGTAGACTGTGGAAGCGAGATAGGTTTCGTTGGTCGAAGTGTGTGTGTGCAGAAGTTGAGCGAGACAAGTCTTGTTGGTCTCCTAGAGGCGCACGACGTAGACGCGCATACGCCTTGCCTCTTTTGAGGTCATTTTGGCAGTGGGTGTGCGGGAACTGCTGCCCATGAGGGGCAGTATGTGCAAGGCAGTGGCTGGCAGCGTGCTGTGCGAGGTTTGTCACTCATTTGAGGTTAGGCCGGCTGGGTGATCGTGTTGCAGGGCTGTTGGACACGTCTAGGGGCAGTTTGCAACTTTTGGACATTTTGGTTAGTTTTTGCTTGTCGGTGAGACTTTTTGATCTAAAATGACTTAAATTATGCCATGAAGGAAATTTTAAGGATATTGACAAAATAATTAATTTATTGCAGACCAGGAAGAGTTAGGGGAAGCATATAACACATTAGTGCCCAAGACAAGTTGTGATTGAATTAATTTCGTTTAAAATGATTTATTCTCTCGATATTTCTTGAATGCTTGGTTTATTCGCAAAATACGAGATTTCTAGCATGACTTGAATTTGATAAAAACATGTGTTTCTTTATGTAATTTTGAACATGCTTTTACATGATTTTGAGCATGGTGTTTTATGATATCGAGCTTTGTGAAAAGCATGCTGTTTGAGAAATACTCTAAAAATTCTGAGGAATTGCTTAACTTGTGTTTGTAAATGATTTAGCATGCTTTATTTTCAAAAGATGATCTCCAGTGCCGAAGGACACAAAGAAGGCATATGGGCAGCCTAAATACAATATATGGTCCCTAATGCCAGAAGACATAGAGAACACATATAGGCAGCCTTAATATTGGGACCCTGGTACTAAAGGACTAGAGAAGGTACAAGGGTAGCTCGGGTTATAATTCCTATGTGCACATAGAGGGAAATACGAGACTGTTGTGTTGATTACTCCACACAGCTAAGGTTATTCGACATTGGGTATGATGACCAGCGTTGAGTTTATTCGCCTCAACTAAGGGAAAATCTATTAAGATAGCAAATGTTTATAAGCTTCCAAAAGCTTTACTAAGTTTATTAAGCATGATTTCATTGAGCTTTTAAGCCATGCATATTTTTCTAAACGTGTCACTCACTAGGCAACCTAGCTCATATTTTCAAATGTTTTTTACTTTCTAGGCAGCGAGCGGAACCGGGGTGCTTAGCCTACTCGTTGAACTCGTCTCGATCTACTTCTTAGTTTTGAACATTGTAAACAATACTTAGACCTAGCATTGTACATATTGGGGTCTAAGGAGTGCGGAAATGTTTTAAAACTCTATTGTTATTATTATAAAAGTTTAATTTTGAGATTTATTGCATATAGCCTGGATGTGAACATAAACTGTTGTTAGGAACTTGGTAAGGATTTTAGGAGATTTAAGTTGACAATAGATGTCTTAAAGAATTAATGTTTGCTGTCGTCACGTCTCTTTTCGGGTTAAGAGGATAGCTCGAGAGGGGGTGTGACATTTCCCACTAGTTGCAAGCTCTTGAGAGCGGTTGATATGAATGGAGTCCTCAATCATGCAATATGAACATCAAGAATGAGCTAGACATGCTGTCCAAGTTTACACTAAACAAAGAAAAAGAATTATGTGAATCAAGCAGAATGTATGAAGAATCAAGCTTCATTTAATGAACAAAGACTTCAAGCTACTTCAAATGAGATGTCATTTACCCTTTGATGGTTACAAATGCATGGAATATGGATGAAAAATATTAGTCTCGGATTTATTGTATTTATTAAATATATTTTTCAGTTTTGAGTCATTTTATGTGATTTTATATTACAATTTGATCATGGCTTATAATGGTCATTAATTTGAGTGTTACAACTTTTTGAATGTCTCATAGAATGTCTGGGGTTAGATTTTGAGGCCTATGTTTCTTTTGCAATTCTATGGTGTTTAGGTTGCATGTCCAGTATCATTCAAGCTTGATTTGATCAATTTTGCTTGTGGAGTGATACAAAGATCAAGGGTCGATGGGAGCCACAAGCTTTTTTCGATTCGTGGTTTTTTCGATCGTCTAAGTATTCTGTCATCTGGCCATTCTTAGGGGATAAGATCATATTGATTTGGGGTGTTTGAGTTTGAGATTTAAAGGTCTTGTTCATCGACAAGGTTGTTAGGTCCAAGTCCCCGAACGTTTCTTATCATTTGGTATCAATCATGCAATATGAACATCAAGAATGAGCCATACATGCTGTTCAAGTTTACACTAAGCAAAGAAGAAGAATTATGTGAAGTCAACAGAAATTTATGAAGAATCAAGCTTCATTTAATGAACAAAGACTTCAAGCTACTTCAAATGAGATGTCATTTACTCTTAGATGGTTACAAATGCATGGAATATGGATGAAAAATATTAATCTCGGATTTTATTGTATTTACTAAATATATTTTTCAGTCATTTTATGTGATTTTATGTTACAATTTGATCGTGGCTTATAATGGACATTAATTAAGAGTGTTACAACTTTTTGAATGCCTCATAGAATGTATAGGGTTAGATTTTGAGTCCTATATAATCCCATGTAATTATTCAAAAAAGAGACATGGAAGAGACTTGAAAATGTAGTAAAAGAGCCATTGAGCTTTCTTTTAGCCTTGTGTTATGTTTCTTTTGCAATTCTATGGTGTTTAGGTTGCTTGTCTAGAATCATTCAAGCTTGACTGGATCAATCTTGCTTGTGGAGTGATTCAAAGATTAAGGGTCGATGGGAGTTGCAAGCTTTGTTCGATCCGTGGTTTTTATCGATCATCTAAGTAATTCGTCGTCTAGCCATTCTTAGGGTCTAAGATCATCTTGATTTGGGGTGTTTGAGTTTGAGATCTAAAGGTCTTGTTTGTGAAGAACGTTGTTAATTCAAAATCGTTGAATGTTACTTATCAGCGGTTTAAGAAATATTCTTCGTTATAGGTCCGGACAGGCTCAAAACAATCATAAAAGTTCAAAAATCTTCGTACTAAACCTAATTGATAAAAAATGGTATTATATCTCAACCTTAAGCATCAGTTTCAATTTGGGTGAAATTGTGAAGAAAGATGACCTTGTTAGACTTGGTCACATTAATGATGTGTACTTTATTAGACAAGGTTACATCATTAATTAGTTACACTTCATTGCCATACTTTGGTTAGGTTGTGCATAGAGATTGTATTGTGAGCATTGTTTCCTCCAAAACTATCTTGGAGACGATTTTAGATTATGGAAGTGTAAAAACTAGTTTACAACATTTCAGTATATGAGTACGTTCAGATGCACATGATGAACCAAACCCAAAAGAATATATATATTCACGGATATGCCTAAGAGTAGGCTGTTCTCATGAAGGAAAAGAATGGTCTTTTATGCAGTCCTAAATAAAATAAAATATTTGTATGACAAATATTAATCTTATATGGAATGTCGAATAAAAAACTATAAACCTTTACTAAGATTAAATAGTGTTGATATATTTTTTTTTCAGGTAAATCCATGAAGAGTTAATAAATGTTATTAACCATTTAATTACATTTGAATGTCAAATGAATCCTAGTCAAACATGATGAGCCTTCATCATATTGGGAGAGATGTTGGATAACTCAACCTTTACTATGACTTAGTTGAAGTCAGAATTGTCATATTAGTTGACAAATTTAAAGGTTTATCATCCTCAAAATTGTGTTGAGGGATATTGACAAGCATTGCTAAGTGAAGTCATGAACTCAACATTAAGTTTTCGTACTTTATCTCAGTCTTGATTTATAGATTTTCTTGATGAGATAAAACCCATAGGATATGAATAGATCTACAAAAGAGACCTACATGTGTAGATAAGAAGATATAGATCTTCAAAGTAAGACCTATGGCAAAAGGGTAAAACCTATTGAAAGAAATTAGACTATAGGTAAATTTTCTCACTCGTTGCCATAATGGAGTCTTTAGAGCATTGTTCATTGTTGCATATGAGATATGTACAATGAATGTTTAGATTCTTTTATGAAAATAATTTAAAGAATGCATCTACATAAACAAACGGAGGAGTTCAACATTCAAAGATCAAATGCAAAGAGTTCGCAAAATTGTATAGATTCATATGAGAAATGAATTAAACAATTAGATCTTTGAATATAAGGTTTGATAAGAATTGTCATAACCTAAGACTTTGAACAAATATTAATGATCTTGTATAGACAAGTGAGTCACTAATTGACAAGTGGATATTTCTCATGTCTTTTGTTAATGATGTATTTACTCCTTATGAATGATATTAATAACATAAAAATTTGACTACCTAACCAATTAAGGACATAATGTTAGGTTTTTCTCAAGTATCTTACATTTACAAAATGTTTGTCCAATATTCGATGCAAAACATCAAAAGCATGATAATGTATCATTCAAATATGAAGTTAAGTCTAAGAAAGAGTATTCTAAGACACCTGTAGTGTTGAGGACATATGATTAATCTTCTCTCAGTATGAGATAATTAATGAATAAATGAGACTTAACTTACAATTAGTTGGTTAACTGGCTTGAGAGGGACTTAGTTTACGGTTGGACCATAAACAAATTGTACATTAGAGAAATAAGTGGTACTTAAGCGAAGAGGTAATTACAGAAGTAAAATAGAAATTTTACCTAGCTGTAATTACGAACAACTTGTGAATAATCAACTTGCTTATACTGATTATAGCCATGGACACAACTTATCCTACAATGCATAAGAGTTCAACTATGGGTCTATAGTGGTTTGCCATTTAGTTAATGAATGAAGATTAATTTAATTAAAGAGTTTAATTAATTTACCTTAGATTATTGAAGCTTATAATCTATAGGTTCATAAGGTCCCCTTACTAGCTTACCACTGAAAGAGTTAGGAACACACATGCAAAAGCAATTTGGAAATAAAGCACTCGAACTACATCAATTTTTAGGATTAAACATGCTTGTTCAAAAAATCGAAAAACATAGTTTTGATACTTACTTGTTGTAGTTCAAAATTGAAGCAATTTCCTTGATGATTTTGATCACGAACACTTCGTGGACCACCACAAGAGTCTTCCTTGTTATTCTCTGGTCTTAGGACGGATTGTGGGATCCAAATTGTGATGAATTTTTGGAGCAAGTTTGATGGTTATGGAGAGTAATTGGAGAATGAGAGTTTGAGAAAATTTCAGCAAAATCCACTATTTTCTTTAAAAAAAAAAAATCATTATTCCTTTCCACTAGAGGAAAACATGCAAATCAAATTTACATGCAAATTGATACCAAAATGGTGATTAATTAATTGGTGCTTGAAGGAGGTTTAAGGAGGTATTGATGTAAATACACCTTCTCCTTCCTCCCATGCAAAAAATCTAATTCTATTTTAAAATGAATTTTTAAAATTCATTCCAAACTGAATTTTCTAAAATCCATTTCATAAATGATTTTTTGTTAATTTTTTTTAATTTTAAATAAAATTAATTTATTAAAACAATTTAAATAATATTAATTTAATATTAAAATGAATTTAAATAACATTTAATTATATTAAATTAATAATTTTTCCACTTATCTTTACATTTTCCAATCGATGAATCTCTATTCATTCAATCAATATTTAAATCACATTTAAATATTTCTAACTTTCCATTTTTGTTTAATTCATAATTAACCGAACAAAATGTAATACTTACCCCCAAACTGATATTGAACGATTTCAAATTCTCTCATCATACTGTTCTAAGGTTTAGTTAATGAGCTAAGAAGGGAACCTAATGAACCTACAGATCACGAGCTCCAAAGACCCGAAATTAACCAACTAAACTCTTTAACCTAGTTAATTAACATTCGTTAACTATCGAGACATTCCACTATAGCCCAATAGCTGACTCTCCTCACTGTAGATATATTTCTGTCCACTTGAAATAACTATGCTTAGTTAGTCAATATTCGCAAGTTGTTCGGGGGTCAAATTACTGTTTTACCCCTGTAGTACATCTTGTTCCTGAGAATCTCCAAAATCTGATCATAAACTGTTCACATATGACCACTAGAGTTTTCTTGTTATTCTCAGGCCTTAGGACAGATTGTGAGATTCGAATTGAGAAGAAAATTGAAGCAAAAGTGTGAAAACACTGTTTCGGTGGAGAGGAAACTGATTTTCCCATAAAGTTCTAATTTTGAAAATCACAACCCCCTTCTTCACCTTTCCTTCTCCTTCTTTAAAGAGGGAACCATGCAATTCAAAATTACATGCTAAAAGACACCTAGATGGTGATTAAGGTACTTGAACATAGTGGAAATTGCATATGAAAGAGAATTCTCCACCTTTTCCTTCACCATGCAACCAAAGGTGGTGGGATTTCCTCACATTTCAGGAAATCCCACCAACTCAATTCTCAATTTGAGAATTGAGAATTCAATTTTGATTTCATAGTTCAAAATTTCAATTTAGTATAATTAATTTCAATAGAATTAATTAACCGATTAATTAATTAGATTAAATTAGTATTTAATATTAAATTAATACTTTTCCACTTTTTCAAAAATTTCAAACTCGATGAATCTCTATTCACTGGTATAATATTTAAATCATATTTACATATTATTAAAATCTCAATTCGTCTAGTTCACAACTAAATGAACCAAACCGTAAAATGTTCCTTAGTTATGTCCTAGTTTTACATAACTCGAAGACCTACTCACTAGGTGACCCTCAAACACTTTAGCAATGAGAGCCTTTGTAAATGGATCAGTAATGCATCTGGACAGTCATGTCACCTCTCTGCATAATTTTTCTAATGAGATGGTATTTTCGTTCAAGTGGAAGTAAAATCTAATTAGGGTTGGAAATACTATTCTTGGCAGTTGGAAGTGAAGACAGTATCCTTGAGGCTGACGGGTGAAGCTTGGGTGAGACAAGTCTTGCTGGTAAGCAGACAGCGACACTGCGGGTGTGGAGCGAGACTAGTCTCACTAGTCTCGCTATCTACATTTGTCTTATAGATCTCACTGGTCTCGTTAGTCTCCCTGGTCTCGCTAGTCTCCCTAGTCTCACTAGTCTCAATGATCTCACTAGTCTCGCTGGTCTCACTCGTCACAGTAGCCTAACAAATCTCGTTTGTCATGCAAGTCTCACTAGTTTTGCTTGTTCTCGCTAGTTTCGAAAGATCTCGCTAGTAAGCTAAATTTTAATACTAAATGATAAGGATGCTCATAATTAATTACCATTTTAAGCCATCATCTAATTGTAACATAAAAATACATAAAATGACTCAAAACTGAAAAATACATTTAATAAATAAAATAAATCCAAGATTAGTATTTTTCATCCATATACCATGCATTTGTAACCATCCAAGAGAAAATGACATCTCATTGGAAGTAACTTGAAGTCTTTGTTCATTAACTGAAGCTTGATTCTTCATATATTCCACTTAACTTCACATAATTCTTCATCTTTGCTTAATGTGAACTTGTACAACATGTATGGCTCATTCTTTATGTTCATTACATGATTGAGGTTCCTCCGTTCATATCACTAAAGGTATATTTAACATACATTGATTGGAATCTTAAGGAATCTAACAAAAGGAATTAAATTATTTCGGGCTAAGAAGAGCTAGGAGAAGCTTATAATCCATTAAGAGCCCGAGACAAATAGTGAGTGACAAAATTTTATTTTAATGATGATAAGTAATGTTCAAGGATTTGAATCTAACAACCTTGTTGACGGACAAGACCTGTAGATCTCAAACTCAAACACCCCAAATCAAGATGATCTCAGCCCCTAAGGATGGCTAGACAATGGATTACTTAGACAATCAGCTAAACCATGGATCAGAAAAAGCTTGATGCTCCCATCGACCCTTGATATTCGAATCACTCCACAAGCAAGATTGATCAAGTCAAGCTTGAATGATTCAGGTCATGCAACCTAAACACCATAGAATTACAAAAGAAACATAACACAAGGCTAAAAGAAAGCTCAAAGGCTCCTTTACTACATTTTCAAGTATCTTCCATGTCTCCTTTTGAACAATTACATGACATTATATAGGCCTCAAAACAGAAAATAGCTAAGCACCCGGATTTTACTTGCTACCTGGAAAACAGAAAAACGAAGGAAAACATGAGCTAGGTTTCCCAGTGAGTGACAACTTTAGAAAATTCTTACTTAACTCAGGAATACAACAAAACATGCTCGAAAATCAATGATAAAACAATAAATCGTTCATCTCCAAACTCAGCAAAAACAGGCTCGATAAACGGTAGTAAAACCATATGCGCTCGAAAATGAGTGATAACCAGTAAATAGCTCATCATCGAGTTCATCAAAACATGCTCGATAAACTGTATTTAAAACCATATACATTTCATCCTCGAAAACCATAAAAGTTCAACCTAAGTCTGAAAGATTTTCCTTAGTTGGGGCAAAGCAGAGCTTAATGCTACTCAACGTCGAAAACAACCTTAGTTGGGGTGGAGTAATCTCGACACATCCAACGCCGAATAACCTTAGCTGTGTGGAGTAATCTCAACACAATAGCGTCAAATATACCTCTATGTTGCTCGTATACCTTCTCAAGTCCTTCAGTATCGGTTCCATATGCAAAATTTAAGCCACCCACATGCCCTCTCCGTGTCCTTCGGCATTGGGGACCATTTCTATAATCAGGCTGCCCATATGTCTTGTTTGAGTCGTTCGACATTGGGAAACTTTCAAACATAGTCTAAAAATAACGTGTTTTTGGAAATAACATGATAGTAATCACAAGTTCATGATGTCTCAAAACTTCATAAATTCACCATCAAATATCATGCTTCCATAAAATTGAGAATTATAAATAGCATGCCTTTCCTAAAACTTGTTTAACAACCAACATGCTCTAGAATAATTTCCAGTGCAAAACACATAATATTCACATGCCGGAGTACACATGCTTACTTCAAAACAAGTAGTCATAGTGGCACAATAACACTTGTGAGAATATAAAGATTATAGCATCCTTACAAACATACTAGAGCATCATGAAATCTTTGTATAAAGTAAAGCTTGTTTGAAATAAAATATGTCACACACTATTGTCCTGAGCCCTTAATGGATTATAAGTCTTTTCTAGCTCTTCTTGGGCTGAAATGACATAATTCCCGTCGTTAGATTCCTTAGGATTCCCATTAAGGTGTAACAAATATGTCGTAAGCATTAATGTAAAGCTCACCATTGAGACCAAACTATTTAACAAAACCAATCAATTAGCGAGACCTAGTCAACTAGTGAGATTTGTACTAACGAGACCAGCGAAACCCAGTTTTTCCTCAAAATTCCACTGCAAATCACCTGAATCTTCTCTTTCTTTTTCTCCCTTTCGGCGCCTAGCTTAAACCACAAAGTTGCTTCGGTTTGGAGGAGAATGGAAGTTGGTAAAATGAGATGTGTAAAAAAATGTTCTCCCTTTTCATACTTAACCTCCCACCGACTTACTCCACTTTCTCCTTTTTTTTTTTTTTTTTTTTTTTTTTTTTAATTTAATCTTCATTAATCCACAAACTTAATTTCAGTGTACTTTTTCCATTTAATTAAATACATCAAAAATAATAATAACACAAATAATAATAATATCTTTCCACCTTGGTTCAAATGGTTACAATCCTCTTAAGTTTTTTACATTCCGATAAGCTTGTCAAAGCACATCCCAAACTTGATATATCACATAAGGATTTAAGATTAGACTTACTAGTAGTACTCTCGGCTTTCATCCACTTCTCCCTTCAATCTAAACAAGAGAATACGAACAAGTCCACAACCTATGACATACTTAAGTTAAGTGCTTGGAAATGAAAGTAGGGTTTACAATTTACCATCTCCTTATAAGAATTTCATCCTCGAAATTCTGTAGGTTGTAGCTCCCCAGAAATAAATGTGGATATTTATTGACCATTTGCTCCCTTGTTTCCCAAGTAGCTTCTTTAACACCGCAATTCCTCCAAAGTACTTTCACTAACAAGATCACTTTGGTCCTCAAAATTTGCTCCTTTTCATTTAACACTCGGACCAGTTCTTCTTCATTACTCAAATCTTCCTTAAACTTGATTGATTGCACCTCGAGTACGTGAGTAGGATCAGAAATATACTTCCTTAAAACTGAAATGTGAAACACGTTGTGAATCTTGGACATCTCCATTGGCAAAGCTAATTTGTAATCTGTTGGTCTAACTATTTCCAAGATCTTGTAAGGTCCAATATACCCTGGACTCAACTTCCCTTTCCTACCGAACCTCAGAACTCCCTTCCACGGTGACAACTTCAGGAAACTCTATCACCAACTTCAAATTCAAGATCTCTTCTTCTATTATTAGCATAACTCTTTCGTCGATTTCGAGCTGTCTTAAGGTTCGCCTTAATCATTTCCACCTTCTCTGTTGTAATCTACACAATCTCTAGTCCAAACAGTTTCCTTTCTCCAACCTCTCCCGAACACATTGGTTCTACACACTGCAATATAATGCTTCGTATGGAGTCATACCTATGCTCAACTGGTAGTTGTTATTATAATCAAATTCCATTAAAGACAAATGTATAGCCCAGCAACCTTTGAACTGCAAAGCACAAGCTCGGAGCATATCTTCTAAGGTCTGGATTGTCCTCTCTAATTGTCCATCAGTCTGAAGATGAAAAGTTGTACTGAACTGCAACTTAGTTCCCAAAGCCTGTTGCAAACTCATCTAGAACTTAGAAGTAAACATGGGATCTCTGTCTGATACAATAGTCACTAGAACTCCGTACTGACTTACAATCTTATCTACGTACATTTGTGCCAGTCTATCCAACGTATAAGTTGCCTTAACTGGTAAGCAACGTGCTGTCTTCTTCAGCCTATCCACAGTTACCCAAACCCCGTCAACACCAATTAGAGTCCTTGGCAGTCCAAGAGAAAATCCATCCTAACGTGCTCCCAGTTCTACTCAAGAATAGGGCGTAGATTCAACGACCCTACTGGCTTTTGACGTTCAGGCATTACTTGTTGACAAATTAAACATCTTGTTACATACTCAGCTATCTCTCTCTTCATACCTGGCCACCAATAGAAATTACATAAGCTTTTATACATCTTGGTACTACCAGGATGCATAACATAAACTAAGCTATGTGCCTTTTCAAGAATCACTTGTTTAACTTCCATATTCTTTGGCACATAAATCCTACCATGTTTCAGTAGTGCACCATTAGATCTTAGTTCAAATCTACTCTTCGCTGGACTTTTACTTCCTCCATTAGCTTTTTATTCACAGAATCTTCTGACTGCTTCCTTACCATCTCATCAATTAACTTGGGCCTCAACTGGAAATGTGCTAACAACAGTTCCACTATTAGTCATTGTTAAACTAGTAGCACTATTTCTGAATTCCTTAAGCAGAGCGACTCATACAGCATTTAGAGAATTTGCAATACCCCTGGATTTTCTACTTAAAGCATCAGCTACAACATTCGCTTTCTTGGGTGATATTCAATAGTACAGTCATAATCTTTGATCAGCTCCAACCACCTTCTTTGTCTCATGTTAAGTTTCTTCTCATGAAAGATATACTTTAGCAGACTCTTATGATCTATATAGATATGACACCTTTGTCCAAACAGATAATGCCATCAAATCTTTAATGCTAGAACAACTGTAGCTACCTCTAGATCATGGGTAGGATAGTTACTCTCGTGAGGCCTCAACTATCTAAAAGTATAAGTTATCACCTTCCCATTCTGCATCAACACACAACCTAACCCCTAGCGAGAAGCATCACAATAAACCTCAAACTCCTTACCCGACTCCGGAAGTGCTAAGATAGGTGCAGTCACCATTCTTCTCTTTAGTTCTTGAAAACTTTGCTCGCACTTCTCATTCCATCCGAACTTAGTATCTTTTTAGTCAAACTAGTAAGTGGTAAGGCTATCCTAAAAAACCCTCAACTTTGTCATGGTCTTAGGTCGTTCCAACTTCATCATAGTTTCAGTCTTTTGGGAATCTACACTAACTTTTGCAACTGACACCACATGGCCTAAAAACACAACCTGTTCTAACAAAAACTCACACTTGCTGAAATTAGCATACAACTTCTTTTCTCTTAAGGTCTGCAAAATAATCTTGAGATGTTCAGCACGCTTTTCCCTATCTCCAGAATACACCAATATGTCATCAATAAACACAATAACAAACTGGTCGAAATAACGATGGAAAATCCTATTCATAAGATCCATGAATGTTGCTGGTACATTCGTCAATCCAAATGGCATCATCAGAAATTCATAATCTCCATACCTTATTCTAAAAGTTGGCTTAGGTATATCTGATTCTCTAACCTTCAATTGATGATATCTTGATCTTAAGTCTATCTTGGAAATCACTGAAACTCCTCTGAGCTGGTGAACAGATCATTTATACGAAGCTAAGGATATTTGTCACAAATTGTTACCTCACTCAGCTGACAGTTAGTTATCTATACATAACCTAATTGTACCATCTTCCTTCTTAACAGACATATACACTCGATCTAATATACCCCTTGTCTACTAAATCCTATAGGCGCACCTTCAACTCCTTCAATTTCGTAGGTGCCATACAGTAACGTGCCTGAGATATGGGTGCCATACCAGGTACTAAATCTAGTAAATTCCACCTTTCTATCTAGTGGACGAACCTGACAACTCTTCAGAAAACACATCTAGATACTCCTGTACTACTGGCACATCCTCAGGTTTTAACTTTTCCATCTTCACTTCAGTTACATGTGCCAAGTACGCTTCACGACCTTTAGTCAACAACTTCTTGGCCTTCACTGCCGAAATTACACAAGTAGGAAGAATTCTCTTCTCCCTCTAAATACTACCTCAACCCTATCTAGCTTCACAAATCTTACTACGTTCTTAAAAACAATCAACATTAGCACGATATTTCGACAAAAAGTCCATTTAGATTTGCCAACAAAATCACATTATCAGTTACCAACTCGCAATCATAATAAACATGTCATATGCTTACAGAATCACCAATAGGAGTATTTACTAATAAGGCATCAGGCGAACGCTTACCAAAAAGTATCAATCCCCGAACTATTTCTCATTTACCAATTTAACAAAATACAAGAGATAAATGAATACATATACGCTTAAGACCAATATATAATGTACTCGTCGTAATACTTGAAGTCTCTTCAGCTACTTGCTGAACTATGACATATTCTTCCTAATGGCTTTTGTCTAGATATTTGATATCCATGTCTTACCTTGTTATTACATTCAACCATCTCTTCCTTTCAATTGGAGTTTCCTTCACTCTTATATAGGTCATAGTGGCACAATAAAACTTATGAGAATATAAGGATTAAAGCATGCTTACAAACATACTAGAGCATCATGAAATCTTCGTTTAAAATAAAGCTTGTTTGAAATAAAATCTGTCTCTCACTACTTGTCCTTGGCCTTTAATTGATATGAATGGATGAACCTCAATCATGCAATATGAACAACAAGAAGGAGCCATCTATGCTGTCCAAGTTTACACTAACCAAAGAAGGAAAATTATGTGAGGTCAAGTGAAATTTATGAAGAATCAAACTTCATTTATGGAAAAAAGAGTTTACGTGGGGGTTCATAAATCAAAGATGGTTACAAAATGATGGGTTGCTGATTAAAAAGAAATATTTTCAGATTTATTGTATTAATTAAATGTAATTTTAGTCTTTAAGTCATTTTATGTTACATTTGGATCATGGCTTATAATGGTCATTAACTATGAGAGTTATAACTCTTTAAATAGCTCACAGAATGTCTAAAGTCAGATTTTGAGGACCATATAACACAATGTAATTGTTCACAAAAAGAGACATGGAAGAGACTTGGAAAATGTAGAAAAAAAAGCCTTAGAGCTTTCTTTTAGTCTTGTGCTATGTTTATTTTGCAATTCTATGGTGTTTAGATTGCATGTTCAGAATCATTCAAGCTTGACTTGATCGATCTTGCTTGTGGAGTGGTTTGAAGATCAAGGATCAATGGGAGCATGAAGCTTTGTCTGATCCATGGTTTTTGTCGATCGTCTAAGTAATCCGTCGTCTAGCCATTCTTAGGGCTGAGATCATTTTGATTTGGGGTGTTTGAGTTTGAGATCTAAAGGTCTTGTTCGTCAACAAGGTTGTTAGATCCAAATCCTCGAATGTTTATTATCATTAATGGATTATAATTCTTTCCTAGATCTTCTCGGCCTGAAATGACACAATTCCCACTGTTAGATTCCTTAGGATTCCCATTAAGGTGTAACAAATATGCCTTAAGCATTCATGTAAAGCTCACTAGCAAGACCAAACTACTTAACAAAACCAATCAATTAGCAAGACCTAGTCAACCAAAGATTTCCATACCAGCAAGACTAGATAAACCAACAAGATCTGTACCAGCGAAACCAAGCAACCAGCGAGACAGCGAAACCAGTGAGATTTGTGAGACAAAAGCGGTCAGCGAGACTTAGCGAGATTGGTCTTGCTGATCACCTTCACGCCCTCAGTGTTGCTATCCACTCCAGCGATACCTGTCTCACCTAAGCTTCTGCCTCCATTTCCAACTGCTGAAAATAGTACTTCCAGCCTGAATTAGAATTTCCTTCCTCTTAAAAACTTGTAGCGAAGTGAGTTTACTACCTTAACTCCAAATTTCAGGGTTTAACTCCCATTTGTTTGACAGATAACTCAAATTTGCTCCACCCTGCTCCAGATTACTCGAGAAATCAAACCTATCACTTTTACCTACAATTTCACCTACTTCCCTTCACATTAAGCTTAGACATCCTTCACAAAATTTGTTAAGAAATGAATTAACTTACGTACTTAAATTTTCAGCCTCAAAGTCAATCTCTACAACTCAATGTCTTTCAAACATCAGAACTTGTGCAGCTTGCTCGGATTCTTGAATAGCTTCACCTTCTCTTCAATTTCCACCCTGTTTTTTCTCATAATTCCACTCCAAATCACATGAATCTTCTCCTTCTTCTTCTCCCTTTTGGCACCTAGCTGTAAAATCACGAAGTTGCTTCGGTTTGGAGGAGAATGGAAGTTAGTAAAATGAGATGAGTAAAAAAAGATTAGACTTACTAGTAGTACTCTCGTGATAAGTAACACTTGACGATTTGCATCTAACAACCTTGTCATAAACAAGACCTTTAGATCTCAAACTTAAACCCCCAACCAAGATGATCTCAGCCCCTAAGGATGGTTAGATGACGAATTATTTTGATGATCCACAAAAACCATGGATTGGACAAAGCTTGATAGTCCCATTAACCCTTGATCTTCGAACCACTCCACAAGCAAGATCGATCAAGTCAAGCTTGAATGATTCTGTACAAAAGAAACATAGCACAAGGCTAAAGGAAAGCTCCAAGGCTTTTTTTTCTCTACATTTTCCAGGTCTCCTCCATGTCTCCTTTTGTGAACAATTACATGGCATTATATAGGCCTCAAAATCTAACCCTAGGCATTCTATGAGGCATTCAAAATGTTGTAACACTCATAAATAATGACCATTATCAGTCATGATCTAAGTGTAACATAAAACAAATAAAATGACTTAAAGACTAAAATTACATTGAATTAATACAATAAATCCGAAAATATTTCTTTTTAATCAGCAACCCATCATTTTGTATCCATCTTTGAGTTAAAATGGTAACATGGTCCCCAACGCTGAACGACTTGGAGAAGGCATATTGGCAGCCTTAATATTGTGGTATGGGACCTTAGTATAAAAGGACTCAGGAAGGTACTCGGGCAACCCAGGTTATGATTCCTATGTGAACATAGAGGTATATTTGACGTTGTTGTGTTAAGATTACTCCACACAGCTAAGGCTATTTGATGTTGGGTGTGTCGAGTTACTCCACCCTAACTAAGGTTGTTTTGGACATTGAGTAGTGTTGAGCTTTGCTGTTTTATTACTGTTTATCAACCATGATTTTGCTGAGTTTAAAGCTAACTATAGTTTTCTGAACTTGTCACTCACTGGGCAACCTAGCTCATGTTTTCCATTGTTTTATGTTTTCCAGGTAGCGAGCGAAACTGATAAGCACTTGAAAAGTGATTTCTATCCTATCAAATTAAGGGAGTTTATACTAGATTTCACTTGTTTGCTAGTGGTTTTCAAGTTAAAATGAGGAAAATTAAAAGAAAAGACCAAAAGATCAAAACCGAGCAAGAATATGGCGAAAAAGAGAAGAAAAACTCAATATGACAAAAATTGGGGTAGCGCCGGGGTGCTAAAACCCGAGAGCAAACTATTCTGAACGCAACCCTAGCGCCACGACGCTCTCCAACAGCGTCGCGGCACCGTCTTCAAATTTTTAATAGCACCGTGGAGCTATGGACCAGCACCGGGCGGCGCCAATTTTCCATAAATGAAAATAGGGTATTTTTGGTAAGTTTTTGGGCCCCCAACTCTATAAATTTGGGGGTTTCCACCAGCCCTAACGATCAATCTACTATCAATCTACAGACCAAAAGAGCCACAAGAAGGAGAGAATTGAGTGAGAGTTCACAAAAGAGTTCAAGGAGTGAGTTAGTTGCAAGGAAGAGGAAAGGAGTTCGAGATAGTCGTGGTGCCCTTCGAATTCCGACGTGAGAGCCAAGGAGATCGTGACGGTGCTACCTTAATCAAAAGCCTCTTTTCAGTAGAGGTTCCTTTTCTTTACACTCTTTCTTTGTTTATTTTGTTTAAACATGTTGCTTCAAGCTATGAGTGGCTAAACTCTTTAGTTTTAGGGTTTTGATGAATTGTTTATGAATTCATGTTGATATTGTAGACTTTCATGGTTTTGTTGGAATGATTATGCTTTTCATTGTTATTGTGTTTAATTCTTGGGATTGGCCATCTTCACATGTTAAGTTAGATGTATGATTGAGAGATTGTATGTTTAACTTGATCTATAACAATGAATTGTTGTTAATCTATCACGAGAGTAGTTAGATTGACAATAAAAGTTGCTAAAGACTATTCTTAATGCCATGTAATTTGTATTGGTTTCAAGAGATTAGTAATGAATCGAGTTGCATGAGAAAGGGTTGTTTTTTAGAGAAAATAACTTGGAATTAAGTTTCTAGACTTAGGCATATGAATTGCAATAAAATCCATGAAATCTATAATATTGCATGATGAAATAAACAAGGATTCATTACCCTAGAACTCTCTTTGACTCTTGTGTTTCTTTCTTTGATATTTTCCTTATTTGATTTGTATTTTTCCATAGTTTATAATATTCAATTTCAATCCTCAAATAAAATTGATTCAATTCTAGAATAGCTAAGTAACTTAAACCTTCCCAATTGGATTTCCAGTGGAACGATATTCGAACATAACCGTCTTATATTATAACTTGACCCGTACACTTGCGGTTAACACTAAAAGTGCGCATCACCGCCGGAGGCTCAATTTTTTCAAAGAATGCTCAAGAGGCGTATACCATACTGGAAGACTTGGACACTACATCGTATAATTGGCCATGTGAACGGTCTTCTCCAATCATCCCAAAAGCCACTGAACGATATGAGATGGACGAGGTAAGTTCTCTAAAAGCTCAATTGGCTTCTCTCACTAATGCTTTATCTAAATTTTCTCAAGGAAGCCAAGCCCAAGCAAATCCATCATCCATAGCTTCCTTGCGGCCATGGCAAATCAACAAGAGCCAAGTGAGTTGGAGGTAGCCAATTATGTAGATAAAGGACAATACTGAGGTAAAAAATAACTTCCAACTCACTATCATCCCAACTTGAGGAATCATGAGAATTTTTCATATGCTAACAACAAGAATGTGTTGCAAGCACCTCAAGGATTCAATGGAGTGGAATGCAAAGACATCATCACTAGAGGACATAATGCATGACTTTGTCAAAGAGTCAAGATCAAGGACAACCACATTGGAGAATTCGATCCAAGCTATTTCAAGCACCGTTCAAAGCCAAGGTAAGACACTTCCAAAACTTAGAGGTTCAACTTAGTCAAATGGCAACTTCACTCCAAACAATGCAAAAGGGTAAGTTCCCTAGTTGCCCCGAGAGAAACCCAAGGGAGGAGTGTAAGGCCATGACTTTGAGGAGTGGGAAAAAGTTATCCACTCCTTTGATCAAAGGTGAACATGATGAGCCTCCACAAGATGAGGATGTTCCACAACAAGAGAGTGCATCTAAGGAAAAGGAGAAATCAAAGTCCAACATAGGGAGTACTTCAACTCTACTTCTTTTATCCCTAATACTTTACCTTTTCCTCAAAGATTTCAAAAGAAAAAGATTGATGCTCAATTTTCAAAATTCTTAGACATATTAAAAAAGTTAGAAATCAACCTCTCTTTTGTAGAGGCATTAGAACAAATTTCTAAGTATGCCAAGTTCATGAAGGATGTATTGTCTAAGAAGAAAAATGTATGGAGATTATGAAATCGTTGCACTAACCGAAGAATGTAGTGCGACACTACAAAGGAAATTGCCTCCGAAACTAAAGCATCTAGGGAGATTCTCTATCCCTTGTTGTTTAGGCAATAATAAGGTTACTAAAGCACTTTGTGATCTTGGAGCTTCCATTAATTTAATGCTTTTATCCATGTTTAGGAAGCTCAATGGTGGAGAGGTGCAATCAACTACCATATCTTTGCTTTTGGCCAATCGATCATATGTTCACCCCTATGGCATTGTGGAGGACGTCTTAGTCAAGGTAGACAAGTTTATCTTCCCGGCGAACTTTGTGATATTAGACATGGAGGAAGATGCCGAAGTCCTCATAATCCTTGGGAGACCATTCGTAGCCACCGGAAGGGCCCTCATCGATTTGCAAGATGGAAAGCTCACATTCCACCTTAACGATGAGGAGGTAACATTCGACATTTATAAAACCCTAAGCATCTGGATGTAGAAAGGTATGAGCATCATGAGCCAAGCACAAAGGTAGCATCGCCTCTCTCTTCGAATAAAAACTCTATGCATGATGAGCCTCCTTTGAATGGTAAGACTAATGGCATGCTTGATGTTAAAGTAGAAAATCCTATGAAACATGTTTCTAATTGTGATAATTCTCCAAGTTCTTCTTGCATGCTTCCAAAACCTATAATGAATTATGAACAAATCATGGAGAAGCATAAATGAAGTGGTGAGTCCGGTAAAATCTAAGAATAATGACTCCTTAATGATCATTGACTACATTAGAAAAGATGATGTGTAACTTGATAATGATTTGTTGACTAACTCAATAAATGCTAATGAATATGTTTGTGAGTGTCAATGTGGGCGAATACTAAAAGTTGTAGGTGATCCAAAGCATGAAAGAAAGAAACCACCTTGGGATCCACCGTGATTCGCAAGCCCCGTCTAGCTAGAAGACGCTAAAACCAAGCGCTTATTGGGAGGCAACCCAATTTTATTGCTTTCTCTACTTTTCTTTTATTTTCAATAAATCTTTGAGTCACTCATATGCTTTATCTCTCAGGAACTTGGTTTATCACACAAAATACTCCTTACACCAAGCCTGTTTGGTGGCTTCTCGCTTGCTCCCAGGCTTGTTCTTTATTTGTTAGATGCTCTTATGCATTGGGGACAATGCATGACTCTAAGTTTGGGGTGGGAGGTGTCTCTCGTACTTTTGTGTGTTTTCTTATCCTGCTATGCATGTTAGTGAAGGTTTTAATGATCATATGCATGTTAATTTTGAAAAATTTTTGAAAATTTTGGAGCTTTCAAAGTTAATGGGAATGTTGTTTATGATTGTGTGCCTTGATGTTGATTGCCATGATGAGATTCGAATTTGCATGATAGATGAATTATTGTGGAAATAGAATAGCACTATCTTGAGTTAAATTCATTTAAGTCTCTCTTAAAGTCTCTCATATTCTTGAGCACGTAGCCACTTTAACTCAGAATCTTTAACTGAAAAAAAGATTAAGTTGGGTGTATTTGGTTGTCACTCCGAAAGGCCCCATCGGTTAGAGAGTGGAAATGCATGATAGTTTGTAATCTTAGACCAAGGAACAAAGAAAAGAGTATACATGCCTTGAAAAAAGAAAAAGTGTATACAAAATGTATGAGCTTTATTCGTCTACCTTTTTAAATGTAAAACTTGTAATGAGTATACATGGATAGGGGTAAAAAGAGCTGCCTTTGTTGTGATCAGTAAAAACGCCTGGGAATTGACTAGGTATGAGTCCCTACAGTGAATGTGTGAAAGCTAGTGCCCCTAGGCAAAAGAATGCAAGTTTAGGTTCCATGAAAAAATATATATATATATGATTGAAAGGTACCTTAGTGGACATATTACTCACTTAAAATGTATAGATGCTTGATGATTGGTGCATGAGCTAGAGTAGGGGGAAAACTAAAGAAACTCTCTTAAGTCCGAATTTGAGTTCTAGTATTTTAAATTGAAGGAGGTTTGCACAAACACACATGGGAGATAACAATATAGATATGCTTGTATGTTTCTACTTAAGCTGTAAATGCTATTATTTGAGACATGAGTCAATTGCACACTTCTTCATCTAAACTCCCCATTATTTTATTCTAATTTTTGCTCGAGACTAGCAAATCTCTAAGTTTGGGGTGGTGATAAGCACTTGAAAAGTGCTTTCTATCCTCTCAAATTAAGGGAGTTTATACTAGATTTCACTTGTTTGCTGGTGGTTTTCAGGTTAAAATGATGAAAATTAGAAGAAAAGACCAAAAGATCAAAACCGAGCAAGAATACGACGAAAAAGAGAAGAAAAACTCAATATGACAAAAATTGGGGTAGCGCCGCAACGCTAAAACCCGAGAGCAAACTATTCTGAATGCAACCCTAGCGCCACGGTGCTTTCCAACAGCGTCGCGGCGCCAGTTTTCCATAAATGAAAATAGGGTATTTTTGGTAAGTTTTTGGGTGGCCAACTCTATAAATTTGGGGGTTTCTAGGAGCCCTAACAATCAATCGGTACCATCAATCTACAGACCAAAAGAGTCACAAGAAGGAGAGAATTGACTGAGAGTTCACAAAAGAGTTCAGGAGTGAGTTAGTTGCAAGGAAGAGGAAAGGAGTTTGAGATAGTCGTGGTGCTCTTCCTATTCCGACGTGAGAGCCAAAGAGATCGTGACGGTGCTACCTCAATCAAGAGTCTCTTTTCAGTAGAGTTTCCCTTTCTTTACACTCTTTCTTTGTTTATTTTGTTTAAAATGTTGCTTCAAGCTATGAATGACTAAACTCTTTAGTTTTAGGGTTTTGATAAATTGTTTATGAATTCATGTTGATATTGTAGACTTTCATGGTTTTGTTGGAAAGATTATGTTTTTCATTGTTATTGTGTTTAATTCTTGGGAATTGGCTATCTTCACATGTTAAGTTAGATGTATGATTGAGAGATTGTATGTTTAACTTGATCCATAACTATGAATTGTTGTTAACCTATCACGAGAGTAGTTAGGTTGACAATAAAAGTTGCTAAAGACTATTCTTAATTCCATGTAATTTGTATTGGTTTCAAGAGATTAGTAATCAATCGAGTTTCATGAGAAAGGGTTGTAATTAAGTTTCTAGACTTAGGCTTATGAATGACAATAAAATCCATGAAATCTATAATATTGCATGATGAAATAACAAGGATTCATTACCCTAGAACTCTTTTTGACTCTTGTGTTTCTCACTTTAATACTTTCCTTATTTGGCTTATATTTTCCATAAATCACAAATTCAATTCCAATCCTCAAATAAAATTGATTCAACTCTAGAATAGCTAAGTAACTTAAATCTTCACAATTGGATCTCCACTGGAACGATATTCAGACTTCACCATCTTATATTATAACTTGACTCGTACACTTGCGGTTAACCTCAAAGTGCGCATTAGAAACCAGGGTGCTTAGCCTACACCACAAACTCATCTAGGTCTGCTACTAGTTTGTGAACATTGTAAATACTTGTCTATAAGAAACAATGTACATATGGGATGTAAAGGAGTAGAAGTCTGTAAATATGTGCTTGGGTTGTATTAAACTGTTGTATAGAAGTTCTTAAATGTGCTATGTCTCGAGTTGTGCATATTATATGGATGTGTCATAATAATTGTTTACCAAGTGTTTAGAAATGGTGGAGGATGGTACAAGTTGACACTAAATGCCCTGAAAGAGTCGACGTCTGCTGTCCTCACACCTTTTCCTAGGTTAAAGAGGGTAACGTGGGAGGGGCTGTGATAAGTTGGTATCAGAGCATAATATTTTGGGAAAGGGAGATCGTACGTTGCAAGTTTAAAGCATGAGAGTCGTAATATAGTAAGATTGTAGGGAATTATTGTCACACCCCACCCTGAACTACCCTCCCGTAGCCCGAGACGGAGTGTGAGGACAGCAGTTACCGACTACCCTGTCACGTAACCCACTGTCAACTTCATCTTATTTCCTTTAAGGTTCTTCTTAGGACGGTAATACCATTAACACACTCTTGACAAACCTCGACTTCGATCGGCAACGGGAACTGTCATGCTACCTGAAAATGAAAAACATATAAAAGGATGAGCTAACGGCTCAGTGAGTAACAGTTTTTTTTTTTATAAATAACTTATTTTAACTGTAAAACTGGTCAATCTAAATAATATTAATTCTAAACATGTTAATTTCTACTCAAACACCATTATTAGGTTTTGCATGCTTATTTCTGAAAAATACTCAAAGATCTTATTCATTTCTAATCATTTTCCTTAGTTGAGGCGGAGCATTGCTTCTACGCTTCTCAACGTCAAATTCATTCCTTATCTTTTCCTTAGTTGAGGTGCTAACGCTACTCAACGTCGATTATCCTTAGCTGTGTGGAGAAATCTCAACACATTAGCGTCGTATATATACATTCTTCTATGTGCACATAGATATTATAACCTGGGCTGCCCATATGCCTTCCTTTTATCCTTGAGCGTTGAGTCCCATTTTTATTTTCTGGCTACCCATTTGCCTTCCTCTAGTCCTTGAGCTTTAGGGTGCCATGTCTAGTCATTATAAAATAAGTTCTAGAAACATCATTTATGATTAGCAATATGCTTCCAATGAAAATCTTGTATTATCAACAGCATGCGTCTTACTAAATTCATTTCTATTTACTCAGCATACTCATGAGCTTTCTATATATAACGCATGCTCTCAGCTTGCTCATATTCTTTTATATATATATAAACACATGCCCTTATTTCTATAACCAACATATTCATGTGCTTTATATATGTAAACGCATGCATTATTTCATTAGAAACCCATAAAATCATATTCATAAAGAACTCATTTTTATTTTGAAAAACGCAAGTGTTACTCACCTGTACTTGTCAAAGAATACTTCCTCTTCCTTTCCTCTATTTCCTCTTCCTGAGCTTCTAGGACGCAGCGTTCTAATCTCAGAAACGTAAGGCTCCATTTTCCTCTGTCAGCTCAGTTGAACGCAACCCTACCCTTCAACACAAGGTTGATTACTTCCGCAAAGTGTATCCCAACTCTTCTTACTTCTCTTTCGGATGCGTCGCTCTCTCTTGGACGCAAGGTCCAACTTGAACGCTTCACCTAACTTTGGACGCCGTGTTCACCTTGAACGTAATGTTTGTCTTCAACGCAAGGCTGACCCCCTTTTGACGCAAGACAACTTTAACATAAAATAGCTAAGTTGTCAAGAATACCTTCTTTCTTGGCCACAGACTCCTACTACGGATGCAAGGATTCTTCCTTTCTGCCTTCTTTCTTCCCTTTCTCTCCAGAATTCTTCTTTCAGAGTCATCAGTCGCTCCTTTTCCCTTAAAGTTCTATTTATAGGGAGCTTGCCATCCAACTTCTCCTCTCCTTTTGCCACTTGTTTGTCACATGTCACGCTGCATGCTTAATTAACCATGCATTTATCCAAGCGTCACCTTGCATGTAACACTTAACATGCATTCTAACACCTCCTACTCTTTAGGTGTCAAGTCTATATGAAGCCACCTAGCCTTTATAAGCTTATCTTATGCATCCAATATTTTCCAATAGACAACCATTCATTCAACACAACGCCCCCAGGCGTTTATTAAGTTTCCTTAAAGGTTTGAGCTTCGTTACTCACTTTTCTAACTCTCGGCCATACTTCCTTTGAACTCGTTTTTCCACCGCATACTACTAGGCGTCAACGTCTCAACGTACACTACTATGTGTTTGTCTTACTGCATAATACCATGCGTTAGCTTGAACCGCATACTATCATGCGTCCATGATCTTCCTCCTTTCCTTGAAGATTCCTTGAGTATCCCTCTATGCGTTCTTATGCTTGTATTCCAAGGTTATTCATTTATCCTTTTTCCTTGCACTAAAACATTTTTCTGATAATAAAGTAGTATGTGTCCACCTCTTTTTCCAATCTTTAAACTTACTTCTCACCTTCCACTTTCCAACACTCGTGAACATTCCTTGCTAATAGTCTATGCGTTTCTCAATTTGCTATAGTATTCTATCTTTCGGAGACTTAGATCTCTTTCAACATTTCACAACATATATTTATTCCTTTCTTGCTTATCCGTTGCACTTCTTTCCCTTCTCGGTTTACTTCCATGCGTCCACCCTTACCATGCGTTATCTAGCCCTGATCATGCGTTCAACATGGTCTTTTACTTTTCTTCATAGACTTTTCAATGCATCGGTTTCTTAAAAAATAGGGTGTGACAATTATAGTTAGTGGACAGACAAGGTAGGCAAGTAGATGCCGGAACTTCGCAAGCTACAAGAGGCTTAAGAAAGTTGGAAGGAGAATTCTGATGATCTTCAAGTTGGTATGAGCTTGTAAAATTAAATATTTATTTGGATAACTCAGAGATTAGCTAATAATGTTAAAATAGTACGAGGTAGATCCTGAGAGGAGAGTAGGGATCAGGAGAATTTAAAGCCTTATGTGCCGTAGTATTTATGGGTACCGAGAATATTACAGATGCCAAAGGTTGGGTACTAGTTTAGAAATATTTATGATGTAGTTATTAACCAGGGTTCGCCATTGCTGACGGTACTAGATATGTGTGAGCTCAGCAGGGCTACATGTTCTTTGTTGACATTGAACATGTGTGAGCTATGCTAAGCCGTATGTTTAGTCTCCTATGGTGTGGTAAACTTGGGTATGACTACAGGATAAGCATTATATTATGATTTCAGTGTTGTAAATAGAAACAAGTTTTGAGGTTAGATAAACTATGGTTGTTATAAACTATGAGGAAAGATTTACTAAGTTGTAAAGTATGTTATGATAGTTATAACTGATGGGTTAGTTATGTGCAAGTGGTATGAGTAAGACTTACAAAGGAGGAATCGTAATTCAGTGATTAGTTAGTATGGAGTGGGTTGATTCTGAAGATTTAGCTAAGGCTATATAAGAGTGAAAGAAACTCTAGTTGAAAAGAAGAGATTGATGAACGTAAACAAGGTTCACGTGGATGTAAGTAGGTAAATAAAAGCCATCAGGAAGAATATGTCATAGTTCAGCAAGTAGCTGATGAGACTTCAAGTATTACGACAAGTGACATGTGGGCCTTTAGAGTATACATTTATCTTTGGTATTTTTGTTAAATTGGTAAATAAGAGAGAGGTCAGGGATTGATACTTGTTGGTGTTTGAATTTGTTAGTAAAATCTGGTTAATTGACTTTGGACCTACACATTCTTTTGTTTCCCGTGTGTTTGCTATGCATATGAATAGGGGTTTAGAGCCTTTGCCTGATACCTTATTAATGCATACTCTTGTTGGTGTAAACTTGGACAGCATATATGGCTCATTCTTAAGGTTCATATTGCATGAATGAGGTTCCTCCGTTCATATCAATGATGTTCATATGGCATGATTTAGGTTCCTCCGTTCATATCATTATCATACAATATGAACATCAAGAATGAGCCATACATGATGTTCAAGTTTGCTAAGCAAAGAAGAAGAATTATGTGAAGTCAAGTGGAATTTATTAAGAATCAAGCTTCATTAGTGAACAAAGACTTCTAGCTACTTCAAATGAGATGTCATTTACTCTTGGATGGTTACAAATGCATGGAATATGGATGAAAAATATCTCGGATTTATTTTATTTATTCAATGTATTTTTCAGTTTTGAGTTATTTTATGTATTTTTATGTTACAATTAGATCATGGCTTATAATGGTCATTAATTATGAGTGTTACAACTCTTTGAATGTTTCATAGAATGTCTCTAGGGTTAGATTTTGAGGCCTATATAATGTCATGTAATTGTCCAAAAAGGAGATATGGAAGAGATTTGAAAATGTAGTAAAAGAGCCTTTGAGCTTTCTTTTAGCCTTGTGCTATTCTTCTTTTGCAATTCAATGGCATTTAGATTGCATGTTCAGAAACACTCAAGCATGACTTGATCAATCTTGCTTGTGGAGTGGTTCGAAGATCAATGATCGATGGGAGCATGAAGCTTTGTCCGATCCATGGTCTTGATGATCGTCTAAGTAATCCGTCATCTGGCCAATCTTAGGAGCTGAGATCATATTGATTTTGGGTGTTAGAGTTTGAGATCTAAAGGTCTTGTTCGTCAGCAATGTTGTTAGATCTAGATCCTCGAGGGTTACTTATCATTTGGTCAAGGCTAAAAGAAAGCTCCAAGGCTTTTTTTTTTTCTATATTTTTCAAGTCTCTTCCATGTTTCTTTGTTTGAAATTACATGACATTATATAGGGCTCAAATATAACCCTGGACATTCTATGAGACATCTAAAATGTTGTAAGACTCATAATTAATGACCATGATCAGCCAAGATCAAATTGTAACATAAAAACACATAAAATGACTCAAAACTGAAACATACATTTAATAAATATAATAAAACCGAGATTAGTATTTTTCATCCATATTCCATGCATTTGTAACCATGCAAGAGTAAATGACATCCCATTTGAAGTAGCTTGAAGTCATTGTTCATTAAATGAAGCTTGATTCTTCATAAATTCCGCTTGACTTCACATAATTCTTCTTTTTTGCTTAGTGTAAACTTGGACAGCATGTATGGCTCATTCTTGAGGTTCTTATTACATGAATGAGGTTTCTTTGTTCATATCAATGATATTCATGCCGGTTCCTCCGTTCATATCAGTTGAGACCTCACGAGAGTAACTATCCTACCCATGATCTAGAGTCTGAAGTATATCTTTGATTAGAAAGAGCTGGAGTTGATCAAAGATTATGACTGTACTATTGAATATCACCAAGGACAGGTGAACGTTGTAGCTAATGCTTTAAGTAGAAAGTCTAAGGGCAGTACAAGTTTTCTAAATGCTGTAAGGGTTGCTTTCCTCAAGGAATTCAATAATGGTGCCACTAGTTTAAGAGTGACTGATGATGGAGCGTTGTTAGCACATTTTCAATTGAGGCCCAAGATAATTGATGAGATAGCAAAGAAGCAGTCAGAAGATCCTATGATTATGAAGCTAATGGAGGAAGTAAAGGTCCAACAAAGAGTAGATTTTGAGCTAAGATCTGTTGGTGCACTACTGAAACATGGTAGGATTTATGTGCCAAAGGATGTTGAAGTAAAACTGGCGATTCTTGAAGAGACACATAGCTCAGCTTATGCTATGCATCCTGGTAGTACCAAGATGTATAGGACGTTACGAAATTTCTATTGGTAGCCAAGTATGAAGATGGAGATAGCTGAGTATGTAGCAAGATGTTTAATTTGTCAGCAAGTAAAAGCTTGAAATGGCAGAAGCCAGCAGGGTTGTTGAATCCACTCCCTATTCCTGAGTGCAAGTGGGAGCACATTACGATAGATTTTCTTTTTGGATTGCCAAGGACTCCAGCTGGTGTTGACAGAGTTTGGGTAATCGTGGATAGACTGACGAAGACGACACATTTCTTACTAGTTAAGGCAACCTACACATTGTACTGGCATAGATGTACGTAGATGAAATTGTAAGTCAGTACGGAGTCCTAGTGACTATTGTATCGAAAAGAGATCCCGGGTTTACTACTAAGTTCTCAGTGAGTTACAGCAGGTTTTGGGAACTAAGTTATAGTTCAATATAGTTTTTCATCCTCAGATTGATAGACCGTCAGAGAGGACGATCCAGACCTTAGAAGATATCCTTCGAGCTTGTGGTTTGCATTTCAAAGGTAGCTGGGATGTACATTTGTCTTCAATGGAGCTTGAGATGGATAGAAGAGTTATGCTGATAACAGGAGAAAAGATCTTGAATTTGAAGTTTGTGATAGAATTTTCCTAAGTTGTCACTGTGGAAGGGAGTTTTGAGATTTAGTAGGAAAGGGAAGTTGAGTCCAAGATATATTAGACCTTTCAAGATCTTAGAAAGAATTGGACTAGCAGCTTACAAATTAGCTTTCCCAATAGTCCAAGATTCACAACGTGTTTCACGTTTCAGTTGAGACCTCACGAGAGTAAGTTATGAAGAAGAATTGGCCTAGGTTAGATGAGACAAAATAAGTTTTGAGAGCAAAGATGACTCCGTTAGAGAAAGTACTTTGGAGGAATCACACCGTTGGAGAAGTTACTTGGGAAACCAAGGAGCAAATAATCAAGAAGTATCCACATTTATTTTTGGGGAACTAATAGCCTACTGAATTTTGAGGACGAAATTCTTATAAGGCACCGTAAATTATAAACCCTACTTTCATTTTTAAGCATTTTAAGTGTGTATTATTGTTGTGGACTTAAGACAAATTTTCTAGTTTAGATTGAAAGGAAGAGTGGCGGAGAAGCCGAGGAAGGTAAGCTTGTGGATTAAGCCGATAGTACTTTTGGTTACCTAATCTTAAATCCTTATGAGACATACCAAGTTTGAGATTTATACAAGCCAATTAGAATGTGAAAAACTTAAGAGGATTGTCACCATTTGAACCAAGATGGAATGATGCTATTAAGGATTATTACTACTTAAGTATTATTATTTATTATATTATTATTATTGTTGTTGTTAAAAACTAAATGGAAATTTATAGACTTAAATAAGTTAGTGGGAAGGACGTACATAGAAAGAACCAAAAAAAAAAAAAAAAAAAAAAAAAAAAAAAAAAAAAAGAGAGAAAGATGGTCGGTGGTGGAGTTAAAAGGGGAAGAACAAGGATTATTAACACTTGTTTTGCCGACTTTTCGTCCCCTCCAAACCTAAACTAACTCATGGCTCTTCAGCTAAGCATCAAAAGGGAAAAGAAGGAGAAGTTTTAGGTTGATTGGAGCAAAATTTTGAACAGAAACTGGGTGGAATTCAAAGAGAAATTGAAGCTGGTCTAAAATTCATGCAATCTGGATAGGTTGTGATGTTTGAAGGATATCGAGCTATAGAGATCGAATATGGAGTTGACAACTTGAGGTTAGTAAGTTAACTCATTTCTTAATAATGTTTGGGAAGGATGTCTAAGTTAAATGTGAAGAGAAACAAGTGAATTGTAGGTAAAAATGACTGCTTTGGTGTTTCGGGTAGTCAGGAGCAGGGTGGGAGGATTTTGAGTTACCGATCAGATGAAGAAGAGTTAACTCAATTATCTACAAGTTTGTAAGAGGAAGTAAAATCTAATTCGAGCTAGAAATACTATTTTTGGCAACTGGAAGTGAAGACAGTATCCTTGAGGCTGATAGATGAAGCTTGGGTGAGACAAGTCTCGCTGGTAAGCACACAACGACGCTGCAGGTGTGAAGCAAGACAAGTCTCGCTAGCTACATTTGTCTCACAGATGTCGCCAATCTTGCTGGCCTCTTTGACATACATTGATGGGAATCTTAAGGAATCTAAAAAAAGGAATTTATATATTTCAAGCCGAGAAGAGCTAGGAGAAGCTTATAATCCATTAAGAGCCTGGGACAAGTAGTGAGTGACAAAATTTTATTTATAATGATTTATTCTCTCAATGTGTCTATTAGGTTTGATTATTCTTAAAACAAGAGTTTTCTAGCATGAATTGAGAATGATAAAGTATGAGTTTCTTGAAATGACTTTGAGCTTCTTTTTACATGATTTGATGATAAAGCGTGATGTTTTTATGGTGCCAAATTAATTAAAAGCATGTTGTTTGTTAAATAGTTTGAATTTCTAAGAAATTGCTAAATTGATGGTCCCAAAGACACGAAAAAGGCATATGGGTAGCCTTAAAATGGTAATATGGTTCCCAATGATGAACGATTCGGAGAAAGAGTATGGGCAGCATTAATATTGTAGTATAGGACCCCAGTACTAAAGGACTCGAGAAGGTATTGGATAGCCAAGGTTTTGATTCCTATGTGTGACATAGCTTTTCTTCGAGAAGGTACTGACAACGCCACGATGGTCCGAAGGTTTTGAAATAGCTTTTCTTCGAGTTTTAGGTCACTTTTGGCACTCCAGCTGCCCAACACCCAATTTCTCTTAGTTTTTGCCTCTTCTTTTCATATTTCTATGCACTGGAACTCTAACCCATTAATTATGTCGATTATGGGCTAAAGTACACTTTTTCTAGCTTGGGTATTAGGGATATTTTTATATGAACGGATGAACCTCAATCATGCAATATGAACAACATAGATGGCTCCTTCTTGTTGTTCAAGTTTACACTAACCAAAGAAGAAAAATTATATGAAGTCAACTCAAATTTATAAAGAATCAAACTTTATTTATGGAACAAAGAGTTCAAGTGGGGGTTCATAACTCAAAGATGGTTACAAAATGATGGGTTGCTGATTAAATAGAAATATTTTCGGATTTATTGTATTAATTAAATGTAGTTTTAGTCTTTAAGTCATTTGATTTGTTTTATGTTACATTTAGATCATGGCTAATAATGGTCATTAATTATGAGTGTTACAACTCTTTGAATGCCTCATAGAATGCCTAGGGTTAGATTTTGAGGCCTATAGAAACTCATGTAATTGTTCAAAAAGAAGACATGGAAGAGACTTGGAAAATGTAGAAAAAGAGCCTTAAAGCTTTCTTTTAGCCTTGTACTATGTTTCTTTTGCAATTCTATGGTGTTTACGTCACATGTCCAGAATCATTCAAGCTTTTTACATTAAGAATGTAACCTAATGTTTCAAATTCCAGCCAATAAATTAATTCTTAAGAGTGTAAATGTGTGCACTTGTCCTTCAATGTTCCTTCCAAGCAATACTTTAGATTCGAGGACGAATCTTCTTGAAGAAGGGGAGAATGATATGAACGAATGAACCTCAATCATGCAATATGAACAACAAGAAGGAGCCATCTATGCTGTCTAAGTTTACACTAACCAAAGAAGAAAAATTATGTGAAGTCAAGTGAAATTGATGAAGAATCAAACTTCATTTATGGAAAAAAGAGTTCAAGTGGAGGTTCATAACTCAAAGATGGTTACAAAATGATGGGTTGCTGATTAAAAAGAAATATTTTGGAATTTATTGTATTAATTAAATGTAATTTTAGTCTTTAAGTCATTTTATGTATTTAGATCATGGCTTATAATGGTCATTAACTATAAGGGTTATAACTCTTTAAATGGCTCATAGAATGTATAGAGTCAGATTTTGATGAGGGCTATATAATGCCATGTAATTAGTTCACAAAAAGAGACATGGAAGAAACTTGGAAAATGCAGATAAAAAGCCTTAGAGCTTTCTTTTAGCCTGTGCTATGTTTCTTTTGCAATTCAATGTTGTTTAGGTTGCATGTCCAGAATCATCCATGATTTTGTTGATCGTCTAAGTAATCCGTCGTCTAGCCATTATTAGGGGCGGAAACATATTGGTTTGGGGTGTTTGAGTTTGAGATGTAAAGGTCTTGTTTGTCAACAAGGTTGTTAGATCCAAATCCTCGAGCGTCTTATCATTTTTCCTTGTAATTAATGTTCTTATGAGGTTTCGAACTTAATTCATTGTAAGCATGATTAATTGTGAAATTTATATTGTTATGATCAAATTGTGACGCTGGTGTCCACTTTGATTGTTGTTTTGATTGAATTACGACTCATGACGTTTGGTTGTATGCCGATCATAGAAGCAATAGGTTAGGTTAGCTTGCAAATCTAATTTATTAATGAGCATTGTTCTAATCAACCTATGATTAAATCAATAAATCATTTAATCTAGGCCTTTCCCGTTGAATGTTCCACCTAATTTTTCCTAAAACTGAATGCAATTAGAGTTAATACAAATTTTGCATGTCTTTGATTGGTTTGTTTTATTTCTAATTTGTCGATTAGGACAATTTAATTTTGTCCTTTCCAATTAAATTGATTAGGTGCCAAGTATAACGAATTTAGTAATGACAAACCAATGAATAAGAACATTGAACAAAGAAAATCTCGTGTAACCCGAGCTAGAGCTTTCTCAACTTGAACTTTACTCCATTTTTAATTTCTGCATTTTATTTTATTCATTTAATTTTTTTTGCAACCAACTTTCTCATAACCCCCCCCCCCCCCTTTTGGTTATGTTGAATTGAAAAGCTTCCTAATTGTGAAATTCAAGGGCTCTCTCTATACGACCCAGCTTGCCACTACTACTGTTGGTTAAGTTTGGTAAATTTATTTGGCAAGGAATTTGACAAATATCGTCTGACAGTACAGGTTCACAGTAAATGTCGTAAAAGGGTCAACGTCTGCTGTCCTCACACCTTTTTCTAGGTTAAAGAGGGTAACTTTGGAGGGGGTTTGATACGGTCACCAATCTTCTCTTTAGTTCCTGAAAACCTTTGTATTTTTCTTGGTCAAACTAGTAAGTGGCAAAGCTATCTTCGAAAACCCCTCAACAAATCTCCTGAAGTATCCTACTAAACCCAAAAAACTACAAACCTCTATCATGGTCTTAGGCCGTTCCCACTTCACTATGGCCTCAATCTTTTCAGGATTGATATGAACGGATGAACCTTAATCATGCAATATGAACAACAAGAAGGAGCCATCTATGGTGTCCAAGTTTACACTAACCAAAAGAAAAATTATGTGAAGTCAAGTCAAATTTATGAAGAATCGAACTTCATTTATGGAACAAAGAGTTCAAGGGGGGGTTCATAACTAAAAAATGGTTACAAAATGATGTCGCTGATTAAAAATAAATATTTTCGGATTTGATGTATTAATTAATGTAATTTTAGTCTTTAAGTCCTTTTATTTTTTTTATGTAACATTTAGATCATGGCTGATAATGGTCATTAATTATGTGTGTTACAACTCTTTGAATGCATCATAGTATGCCTAGAGTTAGAATTGAGGCCTCTATAATCCCATATAATTGTTCAAAAAAGAGACTTGGAAGAGACTTGAAAAATGTAAAAAAAAAAAAAAAAAAGCCTTAGAGCTTTCTTTTTGCCTTTTGCTATATTTCTTTTGCAATTCTATGGTGTTTAGGTTGCATGTCCAAAATCATTCAAGCTTGACTTGATCGATCTTGCTTGTGGAGTGATTCGAAGATCAAGGTTTGATGGGAGCTGCAAGCTTTGTCCGATTCGTGGTTTTGCAGATTATCTAAGTAATCTATCGTCTAGGCATTCTTAGGGGTTGAGGTCATCTTGATTTGGGGTGTTTGAGTTTAAGATCTAAAGGTGTTGTTCTTCGACAAGGTTGTTAGATCCAAATCATCGAGCGTTTCTTATTAGGGATCCACACTAACTCCTACAGTTGACACTACATGACCCAGGAACACCACTTGTTCCAACCAAAACTCAGACTTGTTGAACTTAGTATACAACTTCTTTTCTCTCCAAGTCTGCAAAAATATTCTGAGATGTTCAACATGCTTTTCTTTGTCTCCAGAATATACCCGTATGTCATCAATAAACATAATAATGAACTGGTTCAAATAAGGATGGAATATCCTATTTTTAAGATCCATGAATGCTGCTGGTACATTCGTCAAACCAATGGCATTACCAGAAATTTACAATGTCCATACCTTGTTCTAAAAGTCGTCTTAGGTATGTCTGATTCTATAACCTTTAACTGATGATACCTGATAACTTGTAGAAATACAAGTTATTAATCTGCATTGCTATCGAATTATATTGCGTTCATAATAAATAAATGGCTAGTTATTCTCTACGTTATTATTAAGGTAGCAAGTGAAACGCATAGGCTCTTATAGCTATTGCGCAATCCCCAAAGCACTCAAGTGCTTATGTATGCATCACAATATCTTTTGCCATAGACATCTGGTGTGCGGCTCAAGAAATATCCTAGGGCAATGGAATATCGCGTTAATGAGTATCTCCATTTAATACCCAGGATGCCATTTTCGCCTTTTTAAATGCAAGTTTCCTTCATCCAAACCTTTTATTTCTTTCTTTTTCCTTCAAGAGTGGTTGATGTCGTCTTTGTCTTCCTCAAGCTCTTAAGCTTCCCAGTGATATCCAGCGACTTCGAATCGTAAAACAACTTTAACTTTGCCAGCAACGATTCACCAGTATCCTCTTACCATACTCAATATTCCACACCATCCTCGTTTTCAACCTCCAGTGCCCAAAAGCCAGCTTCGCCAGTAAACCCTATCCCCTTTCCTCAACTCGTTTTCTCTTCTTTTTGACTGGTAGTACCTCGTTCGGTTGCTGCCCGACCAGTGAGGCCATTCACCCCATTGGTCAGACCTCCACCACCAAACACCATTCATCCCTTCATTGCCCACATTCCTGTTTCCCAGGTTCGTTTGAATGCCCAAAGGCCCATAAACCCTTCACCTTCCACCCATTTGTCAGCCCTCAACCTAGCCGACCTCCGGTTGTGGCAGTGCATTTAGACTCCGAAATCGTGTGGAAGTTTTAAACATAAAACCCTTAAACCAAATCGTCCCCCCGCCTCCTCCAACTCCAAAAAGGCGAGTGAAATCTTGCCTCCCTAAACCCATCATGAAATCGTCAACAAAATCATCTGCCGAAAACTTTGAAGACGCAGACACAAGAGTGCACCTGGCACCTGAAGAAGCTGATCAACCAGCCCTAAAACGTAGGTTCATGGTGAAGCTAGTACACTGGTTGGCAGCAGTGAAGTTTGCCGATGTGATGAGAGGAATGTTTTTGGCCACATCCTCGAAGGCATCGTGCAAGAAGAAAGAGAAGCGCGGGTGAGGGAGGATAATGGAGAAGTGAATTAGCCCCTACCATCATCTAGGCCACCAAACACCCGAGGAACAAACGAAGTCAGGGGAGGAGTAGAAGATGAGATACTGGTGGAAGAGGAGGAAGTGAATTCAGTGCGTTCCCTAGATGCACGGGTCATACACATACTGAGCGGATTGAGATCCCTTTGAACTTTGTCCATCCGACGCAAGGAGGGAATCGCTTTCGCCAAAGGGTGATGTGCAAAGCTGTCCCACAGAGGAGCGAGGAGAGAGGTTAGAAGAGGAATCGACTGTTGTGGAAGAAGTCGCTCGCAGCAAGGAGGTAGTGAGCGAGCCGGTATAAGCGCAAGGGGCTATCCCTGAGAAAAAGGGTCTTAGGATAAACCACATGATTCCTATGACGTACCAATAAAGGAATGTGGTCGCTAGTGTGACTAAGAGAAAAAGGAATGAAATTGATGAGGAAGAAGGAACGATGCCTTTAATAAGAAAGATTCAGAAGGTGTCCCAAGGGCAGGAGCAATCTGTCGAGCCATCAAAAAACGCTGCCAAGAATAAAAAGCAGGAAAACACAGAAAAAGTAGACAATTCTGAGTCTTCTATTGCCGCAACGTCTTTCGATTGTATTGCTGAGAAGTTGGTGGGGAAGAAGGCGAAGCTAAGAAAGGAAATGAAGGTCGTTCGAAAAGACGCCAAGAGAATGGCTGCAGCAGCTTCCAGCAGAGAAACTTGCGAGGAAGCATGAGTTGAGGAAAAACGAAACGTAGAGAAACCCCTCCAACCTAATCCGCAAGCTGATCAAGCAGCTAAAGAATTTGAAAGGAAACTGATGGAGGAGGAAATGATTGAGAAGGCATCCGGGGAATTTGACAAAGTGATATTACACTTGAGGATTTGAATCTAACAACCTTGTCGATAAACAAGACCTTTAGATCTCAAATTCAAACACTCCAAATCAAGATGATCTCAGCCCCTAATTATGGCAAGACGATGGATTACTTAAACGATCGAAAAAACCATGAATCAGACAAAGCTTGCGGCTCCCATCGAACCTTGATCTTTGAATCACTCCACAAGCAAGATTGATCAAGTCAAGGTTGAATGATTTTGGACATGGAATCCAAACACCATAGAATTGCAAAAGAAACATAGCACAAGCCTAGAAGAAAGCTCAAGGGCTTTTTTTTCTACATTTTCCAAGTCTCTTCCCATGTCTCCTTTTTGAACAATTACATGATTATATAGGCCTCAAAATCTAACCCTAAGCATTCTATGAGGCATTCAAAGAGTTGTAACACTCATAATTAATGACCATTATTAGCCATAATCTAAATGTAACATAAAACAAATCAAATGACTTAAAGACTAAAATTACATTTGATGAATACAATAAATCTGAAAATATTTCTTTTTAATCAGCAATCCATCATTTTGTAACCATCTTTGAGTTATGACCCCCACTTGAACTCTTTGTTCCATAAATGAAGTTTGATTCTTCATAATTTCACTTGACTTCACATAATTTTTCTTCTTTGGTTAGTGTAAACTTGGACAGCATAGATGCCTCCTTCTTGTTGTTCATATTGCATGATGAGGTTCATCCGTTCATATCACAGAGAGTTGCAGATAGAGCTAGATACAGAGTTAGTCGCACAAATGAGTACCCCAGTTGAAACAGAGGGGTCGAAAAAGAAAAAGAAAAAGAAAAGTAGGCATCTTTTGCCTGAAAGAGAGAAACACATTGCAAAGGATGCGAGGTGGAGAAGGAAGCAAGCACCCCGAAAAAAGAAGAAGAATAAGAATGAAAGAAGAAGGGAGGATGTTGACAGAGATGTGCCTACCCCTTCATGAAAAAACACAAGGGAAAGGAGAAGGCAGTTGACTCACCTCCCAAAGCGGCGAAGGGCAAAGAAAAATATGTTGATAGAATTCCTGCCAAGGCTAAAGGAAAGGAAAAGGTGACAAAAGAGTCGCCTAAGAAATACAAGGCTAAGGAAAAGGGAGATGCAAGTAGTTTCCCAATCTACTATTGGAAATGGGTTTCTTCCTAGAGGAAGCACCCTTGTCGCCCTACAACCTGAACTTAATCGAACACCACGGATGGCGTGAATTCTGTATCTGCCCGACCTTCATGCAGCCATCAGTTATTCATGACTTTTACGATGGGCAGATTAACGATGAAAAGAGATGGTGAGAATCCATGGATGTGAAGTCCCTTTCAACGCAAGAGAAGTGAACGCAATGTTTAAGTTGAGGGACAACTTGGATGTAGAGGGTAATTAGTTGATCACATCTCATTGAATGATCGAATGCAAGACGCTATCCGGGTTATGGCCAAGCCAGGGTCCAAGTGGGACATTTTACCCACAGGTATCAAGATGTTGCCTGCAAACTGCCTTTTGCCAGAGGCTAACCTGTGGGTGTATTTTGTTAAGAAGCGGCTCATCCCAACCACCCACGATAAGACAGTCTCACGAGATAGGGTGATCCGCATACTGTATTATGCAAAGAATCCTCATGGATGTCGGATGCATAATAACAGCCTAGAATAGAAGCGAGTTTAGTAAGCCAAGGGGTCAGGTATTTTTCCCTTGGTTGATAATGGGGTTATGAAATGGTCTCAGTAAATAGGATCATAAACAATAAGACCCTGCGTCGATTAATGAAGGGATCCCAGCATTAGCCAAGCCTTGTAAAGGCAATTAAGGGAGCCCCACCACCACCACCTAAACTAATAGCTCAACAACCCAAGTCGACGAAGAAAAAGAAGAAGAGTAAGGTCACCAAGCCAAATATCGAAGTCGTGGCAGGTCCTGATGCCCATGACTCAGATAAAACCCCTCCTCCAAAATTCTCACCACCATTTCCACCCATGCAAAGAGAGCAAACCCCTCCTCCTCCTTCAGAAACACCTCTTCCAAGTTCAACTATCCAACCCTCCAAATGCAGACCTCCTTTTCGTCTTGTGTCGCCTCCACATGTTGATGACTCACACTACGGGGATCATGGTGCAAGTTCATCGCATCATCTATCCCCTACATTTGATGAGACACCGTCCACCCCAACTCCTCAGCAAACCACTCAACCTCAACCAATTGGTCAACCTCAAGAGTAGTTTCTCGAACTTGAATGGGAGACCATGCAGACATACATGCAACAATCGATCCTGCGTCCTAAGATGCAGTCATTAAATCTGCTAGCTCGGTGGCAGGCAGAGCAGTTCCATTTTACACTTAGCTATATTCACCAACTGTTCTCCTATCGTCCAGAGATTCCATGCCCTGATGTTCTAGAAAGATTACAGCAGCCCCTTGTCTTCTCCATGTCGTGTGGTCCAGCGCATTTGCGTCCACCACCTTCTCATCTAGCACTTGAGCACCTTGCTCTTGAACGTAGGCCTGATGAAGACAAGCGGCCCACTAAATTTACGGGTGTTGTCTAAGTTCAATAAATGTTTTTGTAACTTCTTGGCATTTATCTTCACAATCACATTGTAATCGCTTTTAAGTTTATTTTAATGAAAGTATATTCTTACTTTGCAATTTCTTTCGTTTCTCTTTGCATTTTTCCATGCCTATAGCTTTTTCTATTGCAATTTCATAATTATTCTCTCTTCTCTTGAGTGGTTAAAGAATAGCCACTATGATGACACTTATACATAATCTCTTCTAGTACTCAAAGTTATAAACAGCCTTAGCCTTATGATCATTCTATTAGAAACACAATCTTTCTTTGCATGCGTGCAAACTTTTTAATCAAACCTCTTTTACAAAATTTTTTGACAACATTTATGTTTTAAATTTTAACAATGAGGACCTTGCTACTCTCAAAATTTGGGGGTGTGAGAGGTTTGAGTTGTTAAAGATAAAAATATAAGAATCTTATTTCATTCCAATATAATAATAATAATAATAATAATAATAATAATAATAATAATAAAGACATAAACACAAACTCCGCTGTCAAGATTATAAAAATTATCTTGTTAAGAGTTAGTTGAGAATGGCACTTGCTCATAGTTAGTTGGCTTCCTCCATGCACCCCATAGTTGGTATGTCAGAACCAAGGTGGGTAACTAGGATCAATAACGCATAAGAACAAAATAACAAACTCCAATGTCTAGCAGGAAAACTAAGCTTAGATAAGAGTTCAATCGAGAAGGGCACTTGCTCATAGTTGGTTGCTTCCATGCACCCCATAGTTGGTATGTCAAAACGAGGGTGAGTAACCCTACTCGACACATCGATAATAAAGATAATAATACAAAAAAGAAGAATGAAAAAGATTATATACTCTCATATGTCAAACTCATAGTTAGAATGAAAAACAAAATTTTGTGAAAAATGAGTAACGAAGATCGGAAAGAAAGCTTGCCACGTCCAAACTAGAACCATCTTTGAATAAAGAAAGTAAAGCTAGGAATGTAGTGTAATTCAAGGGTAATATTGGAGTGCAGTATGTTGAGCATTACAATGCGTGAAGAGAAAGCAAGAGTGGAAGTTCTTTAGTAAGAGATATGCTTGAGGACAAGCATTATTCTAAATTTAGGGTGTGATAACTTGCAGAATTACAAGTTATTGTAACTTTATTTTAGAATAAAAGAGAAATTATTGGAGGACCATGCAGTAGTTTTAAGTTAGATTCATTAATAAATTCTTCTTTGCGTTTTACACCTTTGATTTGATGAAGATAAATGTTTTGAAGTAGTTTGTCTCTAAAACACATGATTTAGTGTGGAAACGCATAATTCAACATTGGCATAGTCCGACTGAAAAATGCAAAGCAACAACATATCAGATGCAAAATTTGGGATATCAGACAGCTGGAGATTGTTTCTCTTAATCTGCGGCAAAATAAGCGTTTATAAGTTTAGCCGTGAATTACGCAATCAAACGAGAATGATGCAAGGCATCAAATCAGCCGATGATGACGCAAATCTACCAGCGTTACAATGCAACCTCTATAAAAGGGCAGATTCGCAGGCTGAGAAGGTTGTTGAACTTTTTGAGAGAATTTCTTGTGTGATAGTATAATTCTTTCTAGAAGGCAACCGGAAACAAAGTACGAGAGAGCAGTCTTCTTTCCGATCATCCATATCACAGCAACAACTATCACGCATCCGCAGTTGAAGGACTCAAAGATTGATCAACCACCAACTATTTCATGCTTTCTATATATTTCTTTACGTTCTTGTGTTTTCATAGTGTATTAAGAAATTGTACTCGTTGAGACACTTGATCCGTTCGAACAATCTACATATTCCCGTGTTTTCCATCTCCACATCTATTATCCCTTGTTTGTTATTGACCATGAGTCTAAATCTCTTAAAGGTTGGGGCAAAGTTATTATCTGTTTAAGAAAAAATGACTAAATTATACCATCTTATTTATGTGCTTGAATCTATTGCTTGTTTCCATCTAGCTAATCGAGATAAGTACCAATAATCAACTGTTTGATAAAGTAAGTGATTGTAGAAATCATAAAGCATGGCTAAGAAGTGCTTCTAGATATAGAAGTAACCCTAGGATTTAACAATACTCTCCCATACATCATAGACATATGAACATGCAACCTATCCACCGAGAGGTGTAGGTTGTGAGTTGAGAATATGGAATAATTGACTATGCGTTTATGAAAATAAACAATAACAGCCCCCTAACCCGGTTTTTCCCCATTCGTTACATATATTCCGGCTGATATTTGCTATGACGCATCATTCCTCACTCTCACCAATCATTAGTTTAGACTTTTACAGTTATATTAGTTAAACGCATTACACTTCATAGCATTTTTGTACAAGGAAGTCATCACAATTAGAGAGTTTAAAATTTGCAAAGTTTCTGCATTCGACCTCGGACTCACCGAGAAACCTAATTTGTACTTATACTTGGGTAAATTAAAAAAAAACTTGATTAAACAAGAACGCTTGATATTGACCTTGAAATTGAGAGGAACTTTAGAAGAAGGACCAGACAAAATAGGTGTAGAAGGACCGATAAGTAACAATCGAGGATCATAAGTAACATTCGACGATTTGGATCTAACAACCTTGTCGACGAACAAGATCTTTAGATCTCAAATTCAAACACCCCAAATCAAGATGATCTCAACCCCTAAGAATGGCTAGACGACAGATTACTTAGACGATTGACAAAAACCACGGATCGGACAAAGCTTCCTGCTCCCATCGATCCTTGATCTTCGAACCACTCCACAAGCAAGATCGATCAAGTCAAGCTTGAATGATTCTGAACATGCAATCTAAACACCATCAGATTGCAAAATAAACATCGCACAATGCTAAAAAAAAGCTCTAAGGCTTTTTTTTTTTTTTTTTTTTTTTTTACATTTTCCAAGTCTCTTCCATGTCTCTTTTTGTGAACAATTACTTGGCATTATATAGGCCTCAAAATCTAACCCTAGGCATTCTATGAGGCATTCAAAGAGTTGTAACACTCATAATTAATGACCTTTATCAGCCATGATCTAAATGTAACATAAAACAAATAAAATGACTTAAAAACTAAAATTACATTTAATTAATACAATAAATCCGAAAATATTTCTTTTTACTCAGCACCCCATCATTTTGTAACCATCTTTGAGTTATGAACCCCCACTTGAACTCTTTATTCCATAAATGAAGTTTGATTCTTCATGCATGATTAAGATTTATCTATTCATATCAGAGGACTTAGACCTAACAACGTTGTTGTAATACCCTATCTCCAAAAACCTAGGTATTCAAAATGGCTAGTAAGGATAAAAGGATAAGAGATGTAGATTAACGGGACTTTTAAGATGAAAAAGTTAAGTTTGTGGAATTACTGAATAATGGTCAATAAATTCTATGCGTTGAGATGAATGATATTAGGAAAAAGAATGGATGTCTCGCCAAGGGTGAGAATGAAGGACTAAAGGTATAGTTGAGAATTGGTTGAAATTAGATGTATTTTGGAAATCAGGTTAACGCATAGATGGTTAAGCTGTAACGCATGGTATTTAATATTGAGGAGTTACCAAGCTATGGGATTAGGTGTTAATGATGGCAAGTTAAATGAGGTGAAGTACCATGCGTCGATGATGTAAAGTGGAGTAGAACCATCGCATGGGAAAAGTACCTTGGGTTGGAAAGGTTGGCAACGCGTCGGGAAGTGAAGTGAAGGAAAGTAATGTGTTAGGCGTTGTGAATAGCAATAGTACGGAGGAAAAAAGAACAAGAACTATTGAGTATTGATCACGACTATGCTTTGGTAAGCCATGCAATAAGCTGTAACTATGCGCTGAAGGTTAGTGATGGATTGAAAAACTATGCGATGAGCAACGGCTAGGCGTTGGGAGTTTGCTATGTGCTATGAAGGTTCATTGGGCTGATCAAGAAGTCCCCGAAAATGGTATAGCTTGTGCGGGAGAGGTCGTTAAGCGTTGAAGGTTATTATATTGGGAAAATTTCTATGCGTTGAAGAATTTCTATGCGTTGGCAAAGTGACGCGTTGAGAAAACTGAAATTCTTAATAGTTAATAATTGAGAAACAACCTTACTTAGAAATGGTCTTATGAGCTAACAAAAAGGGAAACTGTGTTCAGGCGTTGGATATGCTGTAGAGTTGGAAGCAAAGCGTTGGGTATACCTAGTGGACGCGTAGAAGGATAACCTCGAAATCTAAAAGGTTGAATAAGAGGATTATAACTTGGTTTACGTTATGCATCCTGGAAGTATAGCGATGTATAGGAAGTTAAAGGAAATATTTACTAATGGCCAAGAGTGAAAGGTGAAATAGCAAAGTACAGGATAAAGTGTTGGTAAGAAGTTTTTATTATGTGTTGATAAAGTTTATGCGTTGAGAAGGTTATCAGCTAGGCGTTGAGAAGGTTATCAATAATGCGTTGCGGAGTTCACGTGTTAAGAACGGCTATTAGCTATGCGATGAGGGGCTTATGAGTTGTAGGTGGCTACCATTAGTTATTAAGGTTGTGAAGTAAACATAAAAACTGGAGTATGTGGTGAACGCATGCTAATCTATCTTAAGAGAAATAGTTTAAGTGCAAGGAAGGATTAAAAGAATAACCTTGAGAATAATCAAGGAATGTCCAAGGGTAGGAAGATGGTCATGGACGCGGGATGAAGGTAAACGCAATAGGACCAACGCGTAGAGGAAGAGCTTGAGAAGGAGTTATTGTTATGAACATAAGGAAGGAGTTGGACGCTGGTATGATGCGATGAGGTACAAACACATAGTATTGCGCGTTTGCCATTAACGCCTAGTAGCATTGTGTAAGCACTGGTTTATAATAGAGCGGCTATGCGTTGAGGGTGATCACGAATGATTGTGAGCTGAAGTAGTCGCCGCGTTGGCGGGGGAAGAAACGTACTTGGCTTACCATGCGTTGGTAAGGTTGTTATGCATTGAGGTCCCTATGCGTTGAAGACAGAGTTATCTCTATGCGTCGAAGAGTAGTATAGTTGGCTGAGAGTTAGAAACGTGAGTAGTGAAGCTCAAATCTTAAAGGAAACTCAACGAACGCATGAGGGCATTGTGTGTTGAATAAAAGTTGTTCATTGGAAATGTTGGACGCATAAGATAAGCTTATAGAGGCCAGGTGGCTTCGTATGGATTTGACACCTTATCAGTAGGAGGTGTTGAAGGTATGTCAAGTGTTTCATGCAAGGTGACATTTGGACTAATGCATGGTTAATTAAGCATGCAGCGTGACATGTGACAAACAAGTGGCAAAAGGAGAGGAAAAGTTGGATGTCAAGCTCCTTATAAATAGAACTTTGAGGGAAAAGGAGCAACTGATGACTCTGAGAGAAGAAATCTGGAGAGAAAGAGAAGAAGAAGGCAGCAAGGACGTTCGTTGTAGGAGTATGCGGCCAAGAAAGAAGGTATTTGACAATCTAGCTAATTTATGTAAAGAAGTTGTATTGTGTTAAAAGGGGTTGGCCTTGCGTTGAGGACAAACATAATGTCCAAGGTGAACGCGGCGTCCAAAGTTGGGTGATGCGTTCAAGTTGGACCTTGCGTCCAAGTGAGGGTGACGCATCCGAAAGAGAAGTAAGAAGAGGTGGGACGCACTTTGCTGAAGTAATCAACCTTGCGTCGAAGGGCAGGGTTTGTGGTAGTTATCAACCTTGCGTTGAAGGGCAGGGTTGCGTTCAACCGAGCTAACACAGAGAAATGGAGCTTTGCGTTTCTGAGATTAGAACGTTGCGTCCAAGAAGCTCAGGAAGAGGAAATAGAGGAAAGGAAGAAGAAGTATTCTTTGGCAAGTACAGGTGAGTAACACCTGCGTTTTACAAAATATAAATGAGTTCTTTATGAATATAATTTTATGGGTTTCTAATGAAACAATGCATGCATTTTCATATACGAAGCACATGAACATGTTGTTTATAAAACTAAGAGCATGCGTTTATATATATAAAATAATATGAGCCAGCTGAGAAGCATGCGTTTTACTTGAAAACTTGAGAATGCTGGATAACGCATGGTAACTATGAAAATGGTGAGTAACACATAGTAAATTTAAGAATGCTGGGTAACGCATGGTGATTGATTGAAACTTGTATTCATGGTTTTTCTACAAAGCATGGTGTTTTATAAAGCTTTGAAAAGGGACCCCAATGCTCAAGGACTCATAGAAGGCATTGTGGGCAGCCCGAGTTATAAAAGGTACTCTATGCTCAAGGACTAGATGAAGGCAAATGGGTAACCAGAAAATAGAAATGGGACCCAATGCTCAAGGATAAAAGGAAGGCATAGGCAGCCCGAGTAATAATATTTATGTGCACATAGAAGAACATATATATATACGATGCTGATGTGTTGAGATTATTCCACACAGCTAAGGAAAATCGACGTTGAGAGCATTGAGCACTGCTCCGCCTCAACTAAGGAAAAAGTATTTAAAATGAATGAGATTTATATTATTTATTCCAAACAAATATGTATACATGATATAACAAAGAAATGGTCATGTTATATACTGATTTTCAGTGTGATATTTCATACGAGTTCAATCAATTTTACACTTAAGTATAATGTTTTTCCAGAAACTGTTACTCACTGAGCTGTTAGCTCATGCTTTCATATGTTTTCCATTTTTCAGGTAGCATGACAGTTCCCGTTGCCGATCGAAGTCAAGGTTTGTCAAGATCATGTGGATGGTGAGGTTCACAGTGGGTTACATGACAGGGTAGTCGGTAACTGCTGTCTTCACATCTCTTCTTGGGTTATGGAGGATAATCCGGGAGGGGGTGTGACAGTTGTTGACGAACAAGACCTTTAGATCTCAAACTCAAACACCCCAAATCAAGATGATCTCAGCCCCTAAGAATGCCTAGACGACGGATTACTTAGATGATCGACAAAACCACGGATCGAACAAAGCTTGATGCTCTCATCAACCCTTGATCTCCGAACCACTCCACGAGCAAGATCGATCAAGTCAAGCTTGAATGATTCTGAACATGCAACCTAAACGCCATAGAATTGCAAAAGAAACATAGCACAAGGCTAAAAGAAAGCTCAAAGGCTCTTTTACTACATTTTCAAATCTCTTCCATGTCTCTTTTTTTGAACAATTACGTGGGATTATATAGGCCTCAAATCTAACCCTAGACATTCTATAAGACATTCAAAGAGTTATAACACTCATAATTAATGACTATGATCAGCCATGATCAAATTGTAACATAAAAACACATAAAATAACTCAAAACTGAAAAATATATTTAATAAATACAATAAATTCGAGATTACTATTTTTCATCCATATTCCATGCATTTGTAACCATCCAAAAGTAAATGACATCCCATTTGAAATAGCTTGAAATCTTTGTTCATTAAATAAAGCTTGATTCTTCATAAATTCCACTTGACAAGCATAATTGCAAGTTCTTCTCATTGTGAATCTTGATAGCATATTTTGTGCATCCTTGGCGTCTTTCATGATGTTCATATGGCATGATTTAGGTTCCTCCATTCATATCACAAATGTAACAAAAAAATACATAAAATGACTTAAATCTGAAAATTACATTTAGTGAATACAATAAATCCGAGATTAGGTTTTTTCATCCATATTCCATGCATTTATAACCATTCAAGAGTAAATGACATCCCATTTGATGTAGCTTGAAGTCTTTGTTCATTAAATGAAGCTTGATTCTTCAAAAATTCTACTTGACATCACATAATTCTTCTTGTTTGGTTGGTCTAAACTTGGACGGCATGTGCAACTCATTCTTGAAGTTCATATTGCATGATTGAGATTGCTCCATTCATATCAAGGACCAATCGACACTCAGATAGGAATATGGTTGACCCACTAAATCCCCTTCAAGGAGAGAATCAGAATAATGCAAACGCAAACCCTCAAATGAATCCAATTCTGTTGGCACAGGATTGAAATAGACGGATGCGAGAGTATGCTTCGCCAAATCTATATGATTTCTCACCGGAATCATATGCCACCTTCGAGGGAAATGGCAGATTTAAGATAAAGCCAGTTGATAACTTGTAGAAATACAAGTTATTATAGTCACTATTTGATTTAATTAGAGTAACTTTGGAGCTAAACGCATGATTTTGGGTAGTTGAATGATGAAAAATGTATCACCATGCGTTGGCACTACTTACAAAAGAAAATACCTGAAAAACGATGAGCTTTTCTGTTCCTGATGCAGGGTTAAGAAGAAAAGAAGCGCGAAGTATGAAGAGACGAAGCTGCTGCGAGAACAAGTGGAAACCCATGCGTCGAGCCTAGGCGTTGAGACCATGCGTTGAGAAAAAGTAAATACAGATGCATGGCCAAAAGCTGTCATGTCAATATGCAAAAGGATAACACGCTATCAGAATATGGCAAAACAAATGGGCCGACGATGTGAAAAGTCTGCGCAGCAGGGCATGGAATTTAATGTAAAGGTGTCAGGTCATCATGAGTTTCAACTTTTCGACGCCTATAAATAGCTCAAAGCTTCTCCATTGAAAAAGGGAGAGAGACCAGTTCAAGAGGCGAAAGCTTTGCACTATTTCTCCTTCACCATAACCAGCCTCCATTTCGAGCTCTTCTGAGAGAAGGATTCTGAGCACCTTCAGAGTCATCTCCCAATGAGTGAGAATCTCCATCCTATGGAATATATGTATCAGATAGCAACCATCTCAAACCTCCATGAAGCAAGACGTTGCCAGTGGCGGCTTGACGTCCTTCATTTCTGTTTTATTTCCATTTCTCTCCTTCTTGCTTGTATTTTGTTAATGACATTCGAGAGAATGATTTATTTTCTTAATATAAGTTTGATTGACTATCATCTTCCATCCATTTCTGTATTAAATACTTTACACCATGTTGTCTAAATGATAAATGAGTTAAATGTTAAAAGCTAGTTTTTCTTGAGCAATTCTGAGTATGTTACATCTTGATTAATGCATATTTTTAGCTTGCATAACTTTGTCTGACAAACAAACGTAGTAAGCATGACTGTCAAGCTTGAGAGAGTGAATAGTTAATCTTTAGCATTAATGAAGACTAAATGAGTTGTAGAGATGTAGTTCATCTTTTGCCAACACAAACTTATCATACATCTTAGAGATAAGATAAATGTGGCGTCGAAACATCGAGAGATGGATTCACACACGCAGTTTGTAGGTATGTAATTGTACTTAGAAAGTTTAGGTAACAACTAGCTCTTGCGTTCAGCTCTACTTCCATCGCATGGTTCCATTCATTCTTAACACATGCTATCTGACGCATTGTTTTACATATGACTACCCAACACCGCGTCCACCTCATTATTAGTAGTAGGAAATTCTTTTCATTCTTTTTGTATAGTTTAGACACACATAATCAACAAATGCACATATTTACATGTACAGTCACCACATAGTCATGCAATTATTCTCAACGCCTAGTTATTACAAATCTCTGCTTTCGACCCTGGACTCACCAGGAAACCTATAAATACTTATACTTGGGTTTTTATAGAAAACTTGCTTAATAATGATCACACCTGAGTAATTCTCAACGCATCCTTGTACGGAAATGATAAATCTATTTTTGTGCAACGAGCTCAGAAACTCAATTTAATTAGAAATTCAAATGAACAAAATTTAATGAACAAATTCAACGAACACTAGTCATGTTGCATATGTTACAGGTTGCTAGACAGTTCAGCAGTGCTTTGGGAGAAGACCGACATGCACATCTAAAGAGCTTCCTAGAGATATGCAACACCTTTTCCATATTAAGAGTAATGCAAGATCGCATTCGACTCTCTCTATTCCCATTCTCCCTTAGAGATGAGGCACGACAGTGGGCTTGTTCATTGAGCGCAGTGAGATCACAACCTGAGAACAATTGGTGGAGAAATTGATGTAGAAATATTTCCCACCTACTGTGAATGCAAGAAGAAGATGCGACATTGTAGCCTTCAAGCAGAAAGAGCCGAAGACATTGAGTGAAGCTTGGACCAGGTTTAAGAGGCTGGTGAAGAATTGTCCACATAATAATCCCTGATTGCGTCCAAATGGAGATATTTTATGGCGGACTTAATCGGCCATCGCAATGAATTGCTGATGTCTCTGATGTAGAAGGATTAATGGACAAGACCTACATGCAGGCTAAGGATATTCTTGACAGGATTTCTTGGAACACCGACGAATGGGTCAACGATGGATACGGGTCGCGTCCCACAGATAAACGTAGAACGCAAGTGATAACTTGTAGAAATACAAGTTATTATAAACTTTCTTTTATAATAATAGAGACAAATTAGAGATAGTTTTGAGTTAAATTCATTGATAAATCCTCATTTGCATGTTACACCTTTAAATTAATGAAGATAAATGTTTTGAAGTAATGGTCTTTAAAATGCACGATGTAATGCAGGAACGCAAGTTCGATGTTGTCATAGTCAGAACGAGAGACGCAAAGCAGCTGTGAATCTGACGTAAATTCTGGGATATCTAACAGTTGGAAATTGATTTGCCCAATCTGCTGCAAAGTGAACGTTTACAAATTTCACCAAGAATCATGCAATCAAGCCAGAATGACGCAAGACATTAAATCAGCCTACAATTATGCGAATCTGCCAGCGTTACAATGCAGCTTCTATAAAAGGGCAAATTCAAAAACTAAGAAGGTTGTTGAATTTCTTTGGAAATTTCTTAGGTGACAGTAGAGTTCTTTCTAGCAGACAACCGGAGATAAACAACTCGAGAGAGCAGTCTTCCTTCCGACCATCCATACCACAACAACAATCATCATCATTGTTGGTGGATTCAAGAGATTGATCAACCATCAGTCTCAGGCTTTCTGTCCCTTTCTTTACTTCCTTGTGTTTTCATAGTGTATCATGGCATTGTACTCTTTGAGACATTTGATTCAGCTCATCAATCCAAACATCTTCCATGTCTATAATTTTTTTTATCTTTTATCGTTTGTTTGTTATCAACCATGAGAAGCTAAATTTCTTGAGTGTTGGGGGTTATGTTATTGTCTGTCCAAGAACCAATGACTAGGCTATATCATCTTTCTGAATGTAATTAAATCTATTGCTTTTTTCCATCTAGCTAATCGAGAGAAGTAGCAATAATCAACTACTTGAAAAAGCAAGTGATTGTGGACATCATTAAGCAAGGCTAAGAAATATTTCTAGACATAGAAATAATCTTAGAATTCAATAATACTCTCACATGCATCATAGACACATGAGCATGCAATCTGTCAATCGAGAGGTGCAGGTTAAGAGTTGAGAATATGAGATAGTTAACTCTGTGTTTCTAAAGATAGGCAATAACAACCCCCCAACCCTGTTTTTCCCATTCACATTTACACTTTTGCTGACTTTTTGCTGCGACACATCACCCTTCATGTCACACCCCAACCCGAACTACCCTTCCATAGCCTGAGACGGAGCGTGAGGACAGCAGTCATCGATTTCTCTGCTGATTCCCACTGTCAGCTTACCTTATTTCCCTCTTTTAAACACTCTTCCTAGGACGGTGATATCGTTATCTCTTGACAAACCTCAACTTCGACCGGCAATGGGAACTTTCATGCTACCTAAAAAATGGAAAATATATAAAAAGGATGAGCTAACAGCTCAGTGAGTAACAATTTTTAAAATAACTTATTTCAACTGTAAAACTGGTCATAATATAAAATATCGATTCTGATCATATTAAATCATACTCAAATACTGTTGTTAAGTCTTACATGCTTATTTCTGGGAAAATACTCAAAAATCTTATTCATTTCTAATCATTTCCTTAGTTGAGGCGGAGCAATGGTTCTATGCTTCTCGACGTCGAATTCATTTCATATCTTTTCCTTAGTTGAGGCACTAACGCTACTCAACATTGATTATCCTTAGCTGTGTAGAGTAATCTCAACACATCAGCGTCGTATATATATATTCTTCTATGTGGACATAGGTATTATAACCCGGGCTGCCCATATGCCTTCCTTTTCTCCTTGAGCATTGGGGTCCCATTTCTATTTTCCAGCTACCCATTTGCCTTCCTCTATTCCTTGAGCTTTGGGTGCCATTTCTAAGAATAAAATACACTATATTCTAGAAACATCATCTAAGATCTAGCAGTATGCTTCTCAATGATAATCTTGTATTATAAATAGCATGCTTCTTACTAAACTCATTTCTAATAACCAGCATACTCATGTGCTTTTTATATATAAACGCATACTCTCATTTCTAATAACCAGCATACTCATGTGTTTTTTTTATATATAAACGCATGCTCTATATACGTTGACAACTCATGAATGCATATTCAATAATATAAGTCACAAAGAACTCATTTATACTCCGATTAACGTTGTTGTTACTCACCTTATACTTGCTCAAGAATAGTTCCTCTTTCTTCCTTCTATTTCTCTTTCTCGAGCTCCTTGGACGCAGCGTTCTAGTCTGTAACAAGGCAACTTATTTTCCTTTGTCAGCTCGGTTGGACGCAACCTTGCTCCTTGGACGCAAGGTGCAGCCTAACTCTTCTTGCTTCTCTTTGGATGCGTTGATCTCTTTTGGACGCAAGGTCCCTCTTGAACTCAGAGTCTATCTTTGGACGCGGCGTTCACTTTGAACGTTGAGTTCGTCTTGAATGCAAGGCTGTCCCCTTAGAAGCAAGACTTCTTCTTTAACACAAGATGGTTAAGTTGTCAAGAATATCCTCTCTTGGCCGCAGATTTCTACTACGGACGCAAGGATTTCCTCCTTTTACCTTCTCTCTCTGCCTTTTCTCTCAAGAATTCAAAACTAAAGGATCATCAGTTGCTCCTTTTCCCTCAAGGTCCTATTTATAGTTTTGGAATAGAGGGCTTGTCATCTTATTTCTCCTCTCTTTTTGCCACTTATTTGCCACATGTCACGTTGCATGCTTAACTAACCATGCATTTATCCAAGCGTCATCTTGCATGAAGCACTCAACATGCATTCTAACACCTCCTATTTTTAAGGTGTCAAGTCTATATGAAGCTACCTAGTCTTTATAAGCTTATCTTATGCGTCCAACATATTCCACTATACAAGCTTTTCATCCAACCTTATGCCTCTATGCGTCCATTGAATTTCCTTTAAGGTTTTAGCTTCATTACTTTCTTTCCCTACTCTCTGCCATATTATCTTTGACTGCGTTTCTCTACCGCATACTACTAGGCGTCAAAGTCTCATACGCACACTACTATGCGTTTGTTCCTTACCGCATAATACCATGTGTCTGCCTTAACCACATACTATCATGTGTCCATCACTCTTTCCTTATATCCATATCTTAACTACAAAACCTTCTTTTATGCATTTGCACTCTTTGCGTTTACCTTTATTTCGTTCTGTATCCATGACCTTCCTCCTATCCTTGAGGTTTCCTTGATTATTACTTTATGCATTCTTGTGTTGTATTCCAAGGTCATGCTTCCAACCTCTTTCTTAGGTGAGCTATTTTCTCAATGATAAATCCTATCGTTAATCCATCACCAGCCTCCTTCCTTTAGGCTTACTTCTCAACCTTCTAACTTATCCAATTCAAAATCTTCCTTAATGAAAGTTATGCGTTTGCCTGTCATAGCCTCTTTCCACGATTCTACCTTATGCGTTTTATCCTTCTTTTAGATTTCCTTTCAACGCATCACTACTCAACTTAATCCTTACTCTTACGTCCTATTTAAACCAAACTTACATCTCCTTCCTTGATTTCCTCCTATGCGTTTCACCTTTATCATGCGTTTCCTTTGTCTTGACCATGCGTCCAACATGGTCTTCAACTAGGTATGCGTCCAACTTAATTTATCTCCCAACTATACTTTTTTAACTCTTCTCATCACTTGATGAGATTTCCTTTCTTTCCTTAGATCTTACTTCCAAGCTCAAAGTCATGGTTGCGTTCTCCTGATCTGTTTATTCTACATAGTAGAATTCTTAACTTCAAGAATTACTTTGATTCCATGATCCAGAAATCACTCAACGCAACCTTTCAGTCAAATCCTTCTAATTCAAACTTCATCTACCTAACACTTAAGCACAAGCCTCTCTTGTCCTACTTCTTTCCTTTATAGGCTCTTCAATACATTGGTTTTAAAAAGTAGGGTGTGACACTTCATGTTAAGAAATCCTTGAGAATTTAGATCCAACAAATTTGTTAAGAAACAAGACCTTTAGATCTAATATTCAAAAACCCCAAAACAACATGGAATCAAGCCAAGGAATAAGTTTTGAAAGGAATTTTACCTTGATGATCAAGATTAAGAGTAGAGAAAACTCATTTCTAAACTCGAGATTCGAATCACTCCACAAGAGGTTTGCACTTGAATGGTTCTAGCATACAAGTTCTTTTAACACAAGAAATTGCAAAAATAAAAACACTTAGCTCTCAACAAAGCTAAAGAAATTCTAATTCATTCACTTTCCACAATGGGAAGAAAAGGGGCCTTTTTATAGCCATTACACCCTAAACATAATTGATAAAAAGAAAAACTAAAAGACATAATTAAATGGCTGATTTATGGAGAAAATGGTAACCTACATGAGTTTCAATTCTCCATAATCCCTCATTAAAAACAAGGCTTAAATAAAAATAAAATAAATTGAATTTATAATTAAATACCAAAAACAAAAGTGTTGTCTTTTTATCATTCCATTGATTAGCTTCAACTTGACTTTGATCAATTTAGGTAAGACTTCATTAAATGCAAGTTAGAATGCATTTGATGCATCTTCATCTTGAATCTCAACTTTGCATAGCATGTATGGAAGTACTCGAACATTTTCTACGATCTCCTTTGTTGAGGTCACCATAGCTTGGATATGAGTGATTAAAGCTTGCAGCTTCTTGGCTCTTGACCTTGTAATGGGACATTGAGGCATGATAGTTAATGTTGCTTGGTTCACATCACTTCACCTTCACCAATTATTTGTATAGTCTTTTACACCTTTCTTACTTTAACGCATCACAATCTTTCTTATTTTCTTGTTACATAAGTAGTTATAACAAAAGAGAATTTGAAATCTGCACAAGTCTCTGTGTTTGACCTCAAATTCACCGAGAAACCTAATTTGCACTTATACTTGGGTTAAAATTAGGAAAACTTGATTAAAAAGTAACGCATGCATTATAGTTTAAGGCAGACAACAAATTTTGGCACCGTTGCCGGGGACTTAAGTATTGATTCGACTTTCTTTATTGTATTGGTTATAAGAATGCCTCAATTGAATGAGTATTATGAGTTTTCTGTTTGCCGGAAAATTCCGACAGTATATGAGCGACGGGACTAACCCAGAGTTTGATATTGACCCTGAATTGAAAGGACCTTCAGAGAAGGACTAGGCAAAATAGACGAAGAAGGACCAATCAGAACGCAGACAGAAATATGGCACATCCACAGAACCCTATTCAAGGCGAGAATCAAAATAATGCTAATGCAGACCCTCAAACGAATCCTATTTTGTTGGCACACGACAAAAATAGGCCAATGCGAGAGTATGCATCGCCAAATCTATATGATTTCTGCCAGGAATCTTACGCCCCACCTTTGAGGGAAACAAAAGATTTGAGATGAAACCAGTCACGCTACAAATATTGTAGGCAGCAGGACAATTCGAAAGTGCCTTGGGTGAAGACCCACATGTACTTCTGAAGAGTTTCTTGGAGATATGTAATACCTTATCAATTGCAGGACTAATGGAGGATGGTACTCGACTGTCTCTCTTTCCATTCTCTCTTAAAGATGAGGCAAGACAATGGGCTTACTCATTCGAGCCGGGCAACATTACTACATGGTAATAGATGGTGGAAAAATTTATGCAGAAGTACTTCTCTCCGATTGTGAATGCAAGAAGGAGACAGTAACCTTCGAGCAGAAAGATTCGGAGACATTGAGTGAAGCTTACACCGATTCAAGAGGCTGGTGAGGAATTGTCCACATAATGGGATTCCTGATTTGCGTCCAAATGGAAATATTTTATGGAGGACTCAATCGACCATCGCAATCAGTCACTGAATCCTCCACTGCGGGAGAATTAATGGACAGAACCTACACGCAGGCTAAGGATATTCTTGACAGAATTTCTAGAAATACAATGGGTATCTGATGGATACGGATCTCGCTCCACAAACAGAAGGACAATGCAAGCTAGTTTGATTGAAACTAATGTTGCTACAAGTCTTGCAACATAGATGGCAACAATGACATCTCTGCTAAAGACTATAGCCCTGAACAATCAAGTGGAATAGCAGTCCTGCCGCCCCGGTGAATACATTGAACCAAGTGGCAGCAATGAGCTGTGTGCAATGTGGCGAGGCACACTTGTATGACATGTGCCCCTACGACCCACACTCTGTGTGTTATGTGAAAAATAATCTCTATGGTAAGACATACAATCTGGGTTGGAGGAATCACCCCAATTTTGGATGGAGAGGAAATCAGCAACAACAAGCAAGCCGCAAGAATGATACAATGTTACAAAGTCAAGCTACCGTAATAAGGAATTTGGAAGTTCAAATGGGCCAGATTGCGAGAGAGCTGAAAATAGGCTGCAAGGAGCATTGCCGAGCACGACAGAGGCTCCCAAAGGAAACAGAAAAGAACAATGACAAGCAGTGACATTGAGAAGTGGGAAAGTATTACCCACTCAAACACATAGCCAAAGGAATTAAGGCAACAATATATGAGATATTGTAGTGAATATAAGCTTATTATCTAAATAATCTCAAGATTAAGTATTATGTTCCAAGAAAATAAATTATGTGACTGAAGCTGTAAGGAAACTGTTCCAAATTAGCTTGGGGAGTCACATAATGATCAATTTTGGAAATACCTCAATGGGAAGAAAAATAAGAATGAAAGTAAATTTGATTTACTGGATTCTTTGTGGAAAATTAAAATTCACGCCTTGATAGTTAAATAAGAATTCGCTATAAAATTTTTCTTCATTACAATTAAATTGTAATTTTTGGAAAATACTTAATGACGTAGAATGGTTTTTACATGTTTGGCACTAGGAAGTCCATCTTAGTTAGTGTAGTGGAAGACATAAGATGTCCTATTTGATACTTATGCTGAATGTGGCAGTTTCAATCACTATACGAGAAATTCAATTTCTCAAAACTTTCTTACTAATTAAATTCATGAGTTATGAATATTTTATGTTTTAGCATATTTGCAAAAGTTGTTTGACAATATGTTCAGCCCTAGATAAGTACAATTAGTATGTGTTAAAATCTTTAACATATACAAATACTACGCTGAGATATTCAGGATTATTGAATCCATAATCAAAAGACAAATTATTTTTCTAAAAGATATTTGGCTTTGGCAATTAAAGTTAATTATCATCAATTTTATAAAAAGACTAGTATAGGTAATTCTCTAAGAGTTAGAGTTAAATTACTTTACCTGTTTGAAGATCTTACCTTTTATGCAAGATAGTCATTGAACCTTATTGGATAAGGCAAAAGACTAAAGAACATGTTTGACTTACACATTTTGACCCGAGAGATCTGGTGAATGTAAAAGTCAAACAAACATTGTAAATATTTCATCAATTGGATTGATGACTATTTAGTGTATCAGTATCTTTATCTAATGCAACTTAAGTCTTTTCTTTGAAGAAATTCAAAGAATAACTAAAGTTTAAATCAATTAGGCAAGTCTATCAAAACATATTATGATCAAATCATAAAAGTTCAGAAACTTTAGTACTATGCTAAATTGATAGAAAAATGGGATTATATCTCAACTTTAAGCATTAGATACACTTTGAATGAAATTATGCTCCAAAAGGAGAAAGTTGACCTTGTTGGACTTGGTCATGTTAATGATGAGTACTTTGTTAGACATGGTCACATCATTAATAAATTACACATCATTGTCATAGAGTTAGGGCATGCAATAGAGATTGCACTCTGAACATTATTTCCCTCCAAAACTGTCTGGGAGACATTTTTGGATTATGGAAGTGTAGTAAACTAGTTTACATCATTTCAAATATGGGTATGTTAAGATGCACATGCTGAAACAAACCTAAAGGATTATATATGTTTACAGATATGCTTAAGAGTAGCCTGCCATCATGGAGGAAGAGAGGGATATTTTATGCAATCCTAAATAAAATAAAGTATTCATATAACAAATATTAATTTTATAAGGAATGTCGAATAAAAGACTATAACCTTTTCTAAGATTAAATAGAGTTGATACTTTGGTTTTAGGTAAATTCACTAAGAGTTAATAAGTGTTATAACAATTTAATTACATGTGAATGTCAAATGAATCATAGTTAAACATGATGAGCCTTCATCGTAGTGGGAGAGTTATTGGATAACTCAACCTTTATTATGACTTAGTTGAAGTCAAAATTGTCATATTAATTAGTTGACAAATTTAAGGCTTATCATCCTCGAAGTCGTGTTGAAGGATGTTGACAAGGATTGTTAGGTCAAAGTCATGAACTCAAGATAAATTTTTTGTACTTCATCTCAGCTTGGATTTGTAGATTTTCTTGATGGGATAAAACTCATAGGATATGAATATCACAAAAGAGACCTACATGTGTAGATAAGAAGATTTAGATCTTAAAAGTAAGACTTATGGCAAAAGGGTAAAACCTATTGAAAGAAATTAGACTATGGGTCAATTTTCTCACTTGTTGCCATAATTGAGCTTTTGAGCATTGTTTATTGTTGTATATGAGATATGTAAAATAAACGTTTAGATTCTTTTATGAAAATAATTTAAAGAATTCATCTACACAAACAAACTGAGGATTTCATGTCACACCCTCTTTCTAAGATTATTTCGTGGAAGAGCTTATTAAGGAAAGAAGTAGGACAAGAATGGTTGTGCTCGAGTGTTAGTTTACATAGACCGTTGAGGGAATTTGAATTAGAAGGATTTGATAGAAAGGTTGAGTTGAACGAATCTTGAATTTTGAAATCAAAGTAATTCTTGAAGTTAAGAATTATTTTAAGTAGGATAAACAGATCAGAAGAACGCAACCATGATTTTAAGCTTAGAAGTAAGGCCTTTGGAAGAAAGGAAACCTCATCAAGTGATGGGCAGGGTTAAAAAGAATAGTTGAGAAGTAAGTGAAGTTGGACGCATACTTAGTGAAAAACCAAGTTGGACGCATGGTAGAATCGCTTGACGGCATGTAATTGAGGCAAATGTATGGTATTATTCGGTAGAGAAACGCGAAAAGCCTTACCTGACATTTGGGAAGTTGGCAAGTTGAGAAGAAACTATGAAATGGGCAGTAGTTTGAAAAGTGGGCTAATAGTATGGAGCAGAAGTGGCTAAGTGTTGGCCATGCGTTAGTGGAGCTATGCGTTGAGAATTTACTGAAGGTCACTAGGCGTTGACGGCCATGAGGCGTTGACGGCCACAAGGTGTTGGAAGTCACTATGCGTTGAAGGTCGGTATGTATTGGTACCTTAGAAGAAGGGCCGAGAGAATCATGCGTTAAGTAGCTATGCGAAGGCGCTGAACAATTGTAAAACAAGTGTAAGCTAAGCTCTGCTGAAGCTTTGCACGGAAGGTTGAGTCAGCCAACCTAAGTAAGGAAGTGATAGTCGTATTGGTGAGTCGGTGGTATGTATATATATAAGTGAGTACGCCGACTCAATCAACACTTTTAGACATAATTCGAACCCAGATTTACCCCTTTTTACAGAAGAACAACGAGGAGAGGTCGAAGAAACGGTTTATGTCGGAGTTAGTAGGAACCAGAACATTTTCATGGTGAAATTGAAGCTGAAACCAGAAGTTTGACGGTTGAGGAAAATCTAAACATCATACAGTGTTCCGAAGAAGAATGAGCTGGGAAGTTGAAGCTATCGCGAAGTTTTGAAGGAGGAAACATCCGGAATTTGTGCTACTGTAAAAGCTGTTAGCTGATCGAAGCAATTGAAGTTATTCAAAGATGGTTTCCTTAGCGAAGAAAAGATAGAGTTGGAAATCTCGTGGTAAGTTAGAAACTCGCTTCTTTACAAGTTTGTAGAAGAAAGATAGATTTGATTTTGGCTGGATTACGATGTTTAATAGTCTGAGAACAAGTTAGAGAAGGAAGAGGAAGAACAATAACCATCGGGGGTCACTAGAATAGGAGTATCGTTAAAGAATTGGAGGGTGATCAGCGAGACAGGTGTCGTTGGTAACGCAAAGGGGCCTTGCGTCTCACAACTCTCGCTGACTCTCGCTTAGTCGCTTATTAAGGTAATATCGCTAGTCTAGTGAAGCTGAGTATCGCTGATACCGCATGGTTAGAAGCAGTTAGTATAAAATCTTGCTCATTTTAGGAAGTTGTAAACGAAAGAAAAATTAGTGATAAAAACCCATATCTAAGATATCTAAGCAAACGTAAAGAATATAAGGAGGAATGTTAGAAATGTCTAACATGAAAAAGGTATGTTTACAGGTCAAGAGGAGCTAGGGAAAGCGTATAACCCGCTCGGAGCCCGGAATAAGTCGTGAGTGACTTTATGACTTGGGATAACCTTAAATTCAATATTATCTTCTCTACATGTTTATCTTTAAAGAATGAGTTGAATTGTACTTTTGTATATGAACTAGCACATATCTTGTTAGATATGAGATTAAACTTGAGACATATCAGATAACGTTCTGAGTTTTATCAAGATAGTTATCAGATGAATGTTCAAGAATTCTGAGATATCATGATTACAGTTAATTTATGTTAAATGTATTATATGTGCTTTTGTACTAGAGATAATCGAATGGGACCCAATGCTGAAGGTTAGATGAAGGCATATGGGCAGCCCTAGTAATTAAATTATATGAAACTCTCACCTAAGGATTCAAAGACGGTGAGTGAGTAATTTCTTGGGACCCTGGTACCAAAGGACATGGGAAGGTACACGGGCAGCCCGAGATCAGATAGATTTATGAGCAAAATAGAAGAAATTTGACGCTGATGTGTTGAGATTACTCCACACAGCTAAGGCTTATTGACGTTGGGTGCGTTGAGTTCGCTCCGCCTCAATGAATGTTTACTGAAAAGAAAATCATTTATGTACTGACAGTGTTTTACAGGTTACAGTCATCTATAAGGTTATGAAGCATGATATAAGACATGATTAAGCAGTTCATATCAAATATTGTAGTTATAATGTTATTGAGTTTATATTTTAATAGTCACTCACTGAGCAATGTAGCTCATAGATTTTGTTTCTTTGATGTTTCTTTTCCAAGTAGCAAGCGTGTTCGGGGTGCCTAGCCTACCATCAAGATCCGTCTATGCCAGAATAGAATTTTGTAATTTGGAAATCTGTAAACCCCATCCCTCAGTAGAAGTTGAACTTATTTTGAGTGGCATATGTGAATTTCACCAGACATATTTGTAAACTCTAGACATGGTCTTTTAAATCTTACTTATGATGCGATCTTATTAAGAAATTTCGTATGACTGTTGTAAGGCTGAGCATTTCACTATCTAGTTAGGATATAAAAATTCATTTATAACAGGGTATAATAGAATACAGATTAGGTAACACTCACTCCTAGATATAGATATAGAAGTATATATATTATCTAGGGTGGGGGTGTTACATTTCAACTTCCAAACATAAAATGCAAAAAATTTGCAAAAATTGTATAGGTTCATTTGAGAGATGAATTAGACAATTAGTTCTTTGGATATAAGGTTTGATAAAAGTTGTCATAAACCATGACTTTGAACAAATATTGATGATCTTGTATAGACAAGAGAGTTAACAAGTGGATATTTCTCATGTTTTATGTTAATAGTGTATTACTCATTATCAATGATGTAATGTAACATAAAAATTTGATTGCCTAACCAATAAGGAAATAATGGTAAGTTTGTCTCAAGTATCTTACATTTACAAAATGTTTGTCAAATATTGGACGCATGACTTCAAAAGAATGATAATGTATCATTCAAAAGTGAAGTTAAGTCTAAGAAGAGTATCCTAAGACATCTCTAGTGTTGAGGACATATGACTTAACATACAATAGGTTGGTTATATTGGTTTTGGCAATGGTGTGACCATTGAGTAGAAAATTAAAAACTTTCTCAAAGTATTTATCAATAATGAGAAATTTTGTGTATGATGTTAAGATTTAATCTTTCACAACATACATTGGGTCTTACAAAGATTTAGAGAAATCTTTGGTAAGATCAAGTTTTTATCCTATGTGGTGGAGCAGTACACAATACATTTGTTTTTGCTTGTGAAGCAAAACTTTGTGTAGCCATAAAAATATCCTTATAGTTCTGAAAGTGTTTCAGTTTTGAGTTAGTTGATCAATTTTTGTGAGATAATGGTGGTGTAAAGGCTAAGACTGAGGATATAGTAGACCCCAACTTCTACGATAAATTATATTGAGAGAAGTATCATGGTAGTGACCAAGATGATTTTGAATGACATATGGTTTGATTTATATAAAAAGACTCTCTAGGCAAAAGTGTGTAAGAGTCACCTAAAATGTCTAGGACTATGAGATCTGTCTCTTCTTCGCTAGGGCAAGTGGGAGATTTGTTGGGTATAGAGTATGCTCTAGAATATATATCTCAATGGCTTTAGTGCAAGTGGGGATTGTTGGAATTTGTGCCCTAAAGCCTCGTAATTGATTAGTTAATTAATTTAATTATTAGTTATTATGCAATATTAATTTATCCATTAAGGGAAAAATCCAAGGTTATTGCATGAAGTCTTCGACATGTCTGTAGTTGACATACAAGTTGATAATGTTCAAGATATAACCTAAAAGTCTAGTATATGGATAAGGTTGAGTGTCTTATCCTGGTGACACTATGGATACGACCCCATTTGTAATAGTTACAAATGGTTTGAGCCAAAACGTTCATGTAGAGATATGTGAGTGGGGGTATCCTATACAAAGAGTTTGTATAAGACCGAACCGTGAAATATTTAATCTATCTTTGTAAATCTGTTAAGTGATGAGATTAATATTTCATAGGATGATCATGTGCAACTCGATCTTAATCCTGAGTGACTTATCAACTTCTGTCTACGAGGTCGGTCCTTTGATTTGCATGGGTGAGAGTGGCCCGAGTTGCTGACTCAATAAGCCTACCATTTTGGGGATTTGCTAAGAACATAACTTCATAAGATGGGATTCACTCCTTCCCAAGTAGGGTAAGTAGATGCAGTTCTCTTGAGTGCTGATTTCGGGTCTTAAATAAGGAGCCCCACCCTCTCACTAGCCCAAGAGGGACTTAGTTTATGGTTGGATAATAAAGAAATTGTTCATTAGAGAAATCAGTGGTACTTAAGGATAAGAGGTAATTATGAACAACTCGTGAATGATCGACTTGCTTATACTGATTATAACCATTCACACAACTTGTTCTACAGTGCATAAGAGTTCAACTATGAGTCTATAGTGGTTTGCCCGTAGTTAATGAATGAAGATTAATTTAATTAAAGAGTTTAATTAATTAATCTTGGATCATAATCTATAGGTCTATAAGATCCTCTTGCTAGCTCACCACGGACCAACAAGAATCAACTATGTTGAAAGAAAAATTTGAAAATTTCAAATTTATGAGGGAAAATATTAATTGTATTGGATACAATTAATTACATGATTTAGTACAAAGTTTATTTGATTACGATTTAAACTACAACTTTATAATCTGGAGAATTAATTTATTTGAATATGATTCAAATAGTTAATTATTTATTTGGATGAAATCCATATAAATAAATAGAGGGAGACTTAATTAATTAATTTGAATTAGATTCAAATAATTAATTATTTAACTTGGATGAGATTCAAATTAAAGATTCTACAGAAAATAAATATTTAAACAAGATTTAAATATTTTAAACCATTTAATATGAGATATCATTTGGATAGATATTTATTAATATTAGATATTATTAAATATTATTAAATATTTAATTTAAAATCCCTACAGAGGGGTTATTCTAATAGGTTTAGGAGTAATCCATAGAGTTCTATAAATAGAGCCCTTAGGAGCCCCTATAGAACACACACTCTTTACAAGAATAATCTCTATGATTATTCTAAAACTCTCCCCCTATAAGTTCTCTCAATTTTCTTAGAAAAGTTCTAAGAAAATTTCCCTTTATTCTTCCAAGAAATTGCTCTCACAAACTGGATCCTTGTTAGAGTCATAGCAAGGAAGATCTCTTGGAAAAGGAAGACTACAAGGAGAAAACTATCGGTTCGAGGAGAAATTTTACTGAAATTATGGATCGGCAAAGGTATGTTTCTTAACCTTTTCTTAACTTCTTGTATTTTTTTAATTCTTTCAAGAAATCAAAGAACGCGATCGCGTGCTTCCGTCGGGATTCAATTCCCTTCAGTCTTAATGTCCTGCACCTGATCGTCTTGCTCTAAAACGCAGACCTGACGAAGACAATCGGGATCTTTAAGTTTAGGGGTGTTAAGTTCAAAATTTATTTTGTAAACTTCTAGGCATTTATCTTGACGATCTTAATGTAACGTCTTTGAGTTCATATTAATGGATATCCATTCTATCTTTGATTCTTCCTGTCTCTCTTTGCATTTATCCTTGCTTATAGCTTGTGTCTTTTGCAATTTCATAAATCCACCCTTTTATCTTGTGTGTTGAAAATGAGCCACTATGATGATATGCACGCATCATCTCTTCTAATACTCCAAGTTGTAAACTATCTTAGCTTTACATTCCTTCTATTAGAAACGCAAACTTTTTTGTGTGTGTAGTCAATGCCCTTTGTTTACCATTGGGCCAACACTTGATGGTTAAGGTAGGAGTCATGTTTAGATGTTAATATCTCTCTATCTTTTCAAATTTGAAAATAAGGGTATTTGAGACTTTTATTATGTTAGGGCTATTTTCAAATATAGGAAAATGAACAAAACAAAATATTTATAAATATAACAAAATATCACAATCTAGCAATAGACTCTAGCGCGGTCTATTGCAGATAGACTGTGATATTTTGTTATTAAATATAAATATTTTTAATAGTTTTATCATTTAAAATAATTTCGCGGTGTTTTAATTATTTTTTTATTTTTGTAAAATTGCCTTCAAATTATGATTTACACTTTGTGGATGGATGACATATTGCCTGTAAAAAAGAAAGGTAGATTCGTCACTTACCTTATAAGAAATCTAACGATCCCAATAGAGAGGAAAGGGTTAGCAATTAGTAACTATATAGTTAAGGTTACTAAATACTATTTTTCTTTTTCTTTTTATCAACAATAATTGATTTACTTGGGTCAGATTTTAAATTAATTTTTTTTATAAAATACAAAATTAATTTATTTCATAAAAATTTGGGAGATAATCACTAATTTGTGTTCGGGTAAGCAAGTTAACTTAAATCTTAAAATTTCAGTATTAAATATTCTGATAACTAAAAATGCATATTAGAATTGAAAATCTTAGATGTGACTGATTTTATGAAATGGAATGTTGGTGGAATTGTGGTTTTTGCCTTTCTTAAAAGAAAAAGATATTTCTCTTTCACTTTGCCTTCAGAAATTGCAATATTAAAAAAAAAATAATGATAAAAAAACTCTAAATTCGAATAAATGGTAAAATCAAAGAAAACCCCTAAAAGAAAAAGGAAATTGTGAGAAAGAGTGAAAATATAGTAGTAAAATGCTCAAATCAAACAAGCCACACATTTCACACCGTAAAAATGCAGTACTTAAGTACCTGACTATTCAATTTTCTATGTAAATGATCCTTAACTTTCAAAATGCGTCTTTTTGAACTAATTTTGTGTTTAAAATAAGTGTTGAATTCTTTTAAAACTAACTAATATATTAAATATAAAATTATATTTTATGTCTAACAAAACTCTAACCTTTTAATTTAGTGTCTCTTAGGTTGATCCATTAAAAAATGTTGAATAGGTTAAAGATCTATTGGATAAAAATTAAACGTTTAAGAATACATTAAACATCTTTTAAAATTAATTCATCTTTTCACATAGACACAAATTTAAAAGTTTAAAGTTTATTAGAAATATTTTAAAATTTGAGAACAATAAACAAACAAATATAGCTTATAAACTTTAAATTTAACCAATATATTGATTTTAGTATATAAATAAATTTAAGCTTTTAATTTTGTTATTTATTAAAATGATAAAAAAAAATAGTGAATTAATGAAATTAAAACTATTATTCAAAACTATGGATTAAAAAAGCCCTAAATTATAGGTATGGACCAAATGCACCTATTTCCTTAAAAGTCAAGAACTAAAAAATATTTTTTTTCAAATAAACTATGTTCACTATTAAATTTATAATAGATATTTAACCAAATATATTTACTTATTTAAAAAAAAATAGTCAAGAAACACGTGAAATCTTGTAGTTCTAATTATTTTTTTCTAAATAGTGATTTTACACTCGAAAAGTCACAACCACTCGATGAAAGACAATATAAGAATTTATGAAAAATGTAAGGGGAAAAGGACGTGTAAATATTCTCCTTACATAACCCTTTTTAATGTGAAGTCACACGAAATTATGCAATGTTTCACCGTATTAATTACTACTTTCATTCAATTAAATCCTAACTTTTTTTTTCTTTTTTTGTATTTTCTCTACACTTTGGATCTCATGAAATTATTTTTTTAAGAATGTAAATACAAATATGTATTTTGTTTTTCTTTTACACGTGCATCTCACATATGCATTGGAAGAATCAATGCACCAATTCGATGTGTGTAACCACCTCGACCTTGAACAAATGTATCCAATTGGCATCTATTGCATCTTATCTCGAAGAGTCACGTTTCGTCAACATCAATTGCACTTATTCAAAAAGTCACCTTCACTGTCTTTCAAACATACACCTACACTCAAAAAGTCATAACCACTTGATAAATGACAATACGAAAATTTATGAAAAATATAAGGATAAAAGGGGCATGTACAGATTCTCCTTACATAGCCTCTTTTAATATATTACAGATATATATATATTTAATGGGTAACTGATATTTATAAATATATTATGGAATATATCTTGAGAACACACTGAGATATAGTCTATTTTTATTGAATCTCTTTTCTCAAAAAATTTTCTTTTATCTTGCCTACCAAACTTGTTGTTAGTTGTCCTCATTGACTCATATTGTCCCCCTAAAAAAAACACACATGCATGCTCTTAATTCTTTAGTCATGTTTAATTTATTTTTGTTATTCTTTCCAAGACCATAGCTTTCCCAATTTAGCACTTCAATTTAGGCCGTGTTTAGAGTGATTTTAAGATGATTTATGAGGTTGTACATAATTGAAAAACAATGTAAAAACATAAATTCAAAGAATGAAGAAACACAATCATTTATAGTTATTCGATTAATAAACCACTCTACTTAACAAAAGAGTTTCTAAGTCATCTTTGCCAGAGTACAATATTATTAGAGATCGACATTAATAGAAATATGTATAAAACATTATTAAAGTAAACATATAAAAGATCTAGAGAGATTTAATCTTAGAAACAAAGAAGAAAAGGAAAAAAAGCAATACACCCTTTCTTAGAGTTTCTTCAACTCAATCTACAATTGAAATTCACTACCACATCAACTACTCCAAAGAAAATTGTTGGGAATCACTTAGGCCAAGGCCCATAACAGCACATGGGGAAATGGGAAAAATGTTGTCCCACATTGGAAGTTTTGAGAGTGCCAAAGGGTCATAAATATAAAGACATGCCAAGTGGTTTTTAAATTTGTGGATGTGGTGGAAATAGAGACTTTTCCCATATGCACGTTTCATCGTTGCCTAGTCGGATGGGTGGGTTTGGGTAATGATGCTTGCCCAAATCCAATAAATCCATATTTATTGGATGTAATTAATTTTGTGATCATTTTTGATCCGTGGAAATTCCTTCATAGATTTTTTTCTTCCTTGGTTTATTCTTTTTCCTCTTTCTAAGCATAAGTTACTGACATTCCATTCCTTCCTCCTAAGGGTGTGTAATGGTCGGTCGAAGTTGCTTTTTTTTACCAAACCATCATCGAACTGACTACGGTTGGTTTAATAAATGTTAAAACTGGTCTCGACTGTCAAGGAGTGAAGACTAGCCTTCGGTAGATCGATTAGGTTGGTTTTGTTCTTTGAATTTTTTTTTTAAAGAAAATGTAGGTTTGAAATTATCTCAAACCGACATCGACTGAGTCCCGCCTTTTCTCCAACCAACTGCCTTCGATTCGGTCGATCAGTTCGGTTTTTCAGTCTATCATACTCACCCCTATTTCCTTAGGCGAGTGCATGCTTGAGTTGGAAAGTTGTGTTAACCTTGGGAGCAACCAACATTTGCAATTAGCACCATGGTCGCATCGAACTTTGCTTTTAAGGTAGTGGTTCTTCCATGACACAAGAAAGTTCGACATTTGATTGCAATAATCTGAGAGCAAAGTTTTCTTCTCTCTCGTCCAAATGTCGATCAGAAACAGTAAGGTTCTTGATCTATGAAAATTAGAGGCACTGGACGGATCAAATTATTGACATTAGTCTTAGAAGTTTCTAATTTTCTTCAAACAACTGGAGATCGACTATGTCCTCACCTCCACTAGATTAAACAAAGGTAAGGATGTTGTGATTAATTCAGACAGTTCCAAGTTGGAGATCCGAATAATTCCAAAGTTGCAGGTTCGAACAGATCCAAGGCAGCAGATCCAACATAAGCTAGTCAGTCCAAATTTGATCCTATCACAGATTCAGACAAGTATGAGAAAGACAACAAAAAAAAATTTGTGGACATCGTCTCAATCACATGAAGAATTCATTATTCGATCTATTGTGATGCAAAAATTAGCAAAGACAATCTGGGACACTTTGGAATCCTCGTCGACAAATGGCTACAGCTCTAGATGTTAGATGACAAGCTGATTGTAAACAAGGTCCACGAGTACGGAAATTTGTAGCAAATGTGTTGATTGAAGGTATGAAGATGTGTGAGATTCTTCAAGCAAATGTGTTGCTTGAGAAATTTCCACCTTCCTAGTATGACTACTGCAACCATCTTACACAAGAAGAAGAATCTGATATAACAGGAGCTAATCAGTCCCATGTGTACTGAAGAATCCAATAGATAAAAAGATAAACTTATTTCTGAATCGTTAAATTTAGTTAATGCTAATTTGGTTGAATCTTTTGTTGTTAATAAAGACATGTTTAAAAATAACAACAAACAGTCTGTTAAAAAGAATTCTGCTCAAAAGAAGGAACATCACAAGGCTACGAAAATCGTAAAAGAAAAAAGTTGATCTACTATGCCTATGGAAAATGAGAGCACAAATCCTACTAGTGCAACCAAAGGAAAGGAAGACCATACCGAATCAATGACCTACCCCACAAGCCAATCTTACAGAGTAGAATGACATTATTGCTATTATAGTTGTGGAAGCCAACTTGGTGAAAAACAAAACTAACTAGATTTTTTATACCCGAGCATCAAGACACTTATGCTCAAACTGGGAACTATTTCATGACTTCCAAGATACTGCCGACAGTGAGTGTATGTTTATAGATAACTCTGCCACAGTAAGAGCACTTGGAAAAGGGAAGGTTGTCTTAAAACTAACTTCTGGAAGTTTGTTGAATTAGGCTGAGCTTAAAATTGTACTAGAAGCTGATAAGGTTATACTCACAAAAAATGGTAAGTTTATTGGTAAGGGGTACATAGTTGATGGTCAATTTGTTTTGAACGTAATTACTGTTGCTTCTCAGATAAATGAAAATGTTTCCAGTTTTCTTACATCGTTGAATCTATTGATATGTGACATGATAGATTAGGAGATGTGAATGTTTGGTAGACGGAAGTTGTCGCCAATTTCGCGCCAAATAAATAATCGTACTTACCAGAACCATAGTAGTGACAAAGTCGAGTCGAACATAAGGAGCACTAGAATTTTCCAATCAAGTAGTTAACAGTTCAAGGTAACCGAAAGGGGTTTTGTGATTGTCGCAAGAAAAATAAATAGCATAAAATAAAGAGAAGGATTGTGATTACAATGAGAAAAATGCCTAGCTTGGGTTATGATGGAATTTTCTTTATTCAATATGCTTAGTCATCAAATCATCATCATCAAATTTAGTGTTTCTTGCACCTAATCAATTTAATTGGAAAGGTCAGTTAAATTGTCCTAAATGACTAATTAGCATAAAGTTGAATTGATAAAAGTCATGTGAATTCAAATTCACCCTAATTGCATTAAGTTCTATGAAAAATTAGGCGGAATATTCAAGTCGAAAGGTCAAGATTAAATATTCTTTCGACTCAATCCTAGATCGATTAGAACAATACTTATGTTATTAGATTCACAAGCTAATCTAACTTATCGCTTCCTACTGATCAATATACAACCAAGTGTCATAAATTGCATATCAATCTAAAGCAATGAACATAGTGTTCACAAGCGTCCAACAAAATGATCGTGATACAATAAAGCTTAGAATTTAATCCACTCATACAATAAAATTCGGTTCAAAGACTCCTAAGTACATCAAAAATAGAAGAAAGTTCCTAAAATCCAAGCTAGAACGAAATACCTTAGCCCATAATTGACATCCTGATTAATGGGGAGGAGTTTTGGTACATGAACAAATGGAAAAAAAGAGAAAACGTGGAGAGAAATCTAGTTGGAGTCGGTTGGTGGCAGATTAGAATCACCTAAAATTTGAAGAATTCCTTTTATATAAGGTCAGAGTGTCGCGACATTGTTGCAAAAGCAAACATGACCAGACTTTGGAGCGCTGCAGCGCTGAAAGGCAGCACTGCGACACTATGTGTTTTGCAGGAATTATATGCTCTCAGGAAACAACATCGCGGCGCTGTGCTTATAGGGGCAATATCATCATTTTTGCCTTTTCTTTCCCGGTTGATGCAATTGAGGTCTGTTTTGGTACGTTTTAGCTCCATTTCATCACTAATGCCCTCTTTTACCTATTAGGTGCTCAAAACCTATAGAATAACCAAATAAACACGTAGGACCAAGGGACAATCTTGAATTAAGCGGAGAAAGATAGCACATTTATAGTGCTATCAAACACCCGTAACTTAATTCTTGATCATCCTTGAGCAAGGTAGAGTAAAAACACACAGTCAGACAAAAATCATGCTCAGTCAATTATGCAAGGTTCGTTACTCAAGCCTCAACGGTCTCCTAGAATTCAACTAGCATTCAACAATGAAATCAATCCATAATCAATCAATAAAGCACAATTTAAAACTAATTTTAAACTTATTCATGCAAAAGTGAGTTCAAAGTTCTTTAGAGTCCTGAACTTGCATTTATTTTACCTAAGGGTATTAGCTTTTACACATCACTGCAAGGAACTATACTCACTCTTTTCTCGTAAGTGTCCTAACTAATCACAGCGAAGGTAGCTCGTTCTACCCCTAGTTATGCATACCATTACAAGTTCATTTTTCTTTTATTCTTTTTCATGATATTTTCTTTTCAGCACAACATTCTTTTTCTGCAGATTTTATCAAGCATGCATATAATTATTTTTACTTCCAAGTATTACATTACAACCTATCATGCAAGACACTATCAATTCAGTAGGACCTATCAGAGTGACAAGTTAAGTAATACTATTCTAGGCATACAAGAATCTAATGTAGGTAAACAAAGAACTTAAGTGTGCATGAAAAATTAGAAATCTTTTTAAAAAAGGCAAGAAAACATGATTATTCATCTCAAACATCATATAATGCAAGAAAATCATAAAGGAGTGTGTCATCAACTAGTCATCATAACGAATCAAGCAAAGAATGAGCAAGAAAGCAATTCAGCACACATATAGCCCAAGCTCAGATGCTCAAGACTCGAGCCAGAACACAGACATACCCCACCCCAACTTAAAATCTAACATTGTCCCCATTGTTATAAAAAATTAAAAACAAGGGACAAAAGTACAAGGGAAACAAAAATCTTCCTTAAAATTTGGCACAAAGGATGACGGAGATGACTGGCTCAAAAAAAATAACTCTCCAATCTCCTCATAGGCTTAAAGAAAAACCTAAGAATCAAGAAGAATTGAAAGGATTAGGCTAAAAGAAAAAGAAAGAAAAAAAAAAAAAAGGAAACCTACACTAAGAAAACAATAAATTGTAAATCCTGGCTATTTCTAGGTAGCATAAAATTTTAAGGTAGTTATGCTCGACCGTACGCGGCTTCCTCATCCATAACGAGAGAAGATTGCCGCATCTCCATCCAACACCCCCAACTTAGGAGGTTGGTCACCATCCTGAAATAAAATACAACCAAAGAATGCAGGACAAGGGGTAGTGGTAGTGTCATAAATAAAAAAACATTTCACATTTTTCTTCGTGCCTTAAGGTTAGGGACCCTTTGTTCACATCTATCTCCGCTCTAGCGGTGTTTAAAAAGGGTCTCCTTAAAGTACAAATAATTTAGAAACAGGGGAAGAAGAATTAACATCCATATTTATCACATAAAAATCACAAGGAAATACTAGGCCATTTACTCGGACAAAGCACGTCCTTAACCAAACCTATAAGTCTAACTAAAGAATTATTGGTTAATTGCACCAAAATATCAACAGGGTGCAAGATATGTGACTGAAACTCAGAATAAATAAAAGTGGGCATAATGTTAATGATAGACCCTAGATCTAACATGTCATGTTTAAATTTTCTTGTGCCTATCGAACAAGGCACAGGAAACGTACATGGGTCTCCTTGTTTAGCAATCAAATTACATGGGAGTGCTACCTCCTACTACTAGTCACTCTTCTCCTTCTTTTCCTTCAAAGGGACCTCAACCCAAATTTTCTTTTCCCTTCTAGTAGGGCTTTTGTCTGTAGAAGACTAAACATATTTTACCTCTTCCTCTCGTGCAACTCCCTTAGCAATAGGTAACCTGCTAGGGAAAGGAGTAATAGAAACATAAGAAAGTAAATTCAGAGGTGGATCGAATCTTACCCCACATCTCCTTGGCGGGCAGGTCATAATCTCCTCCGCATCCTCAACACTCATGACCTTAATAGACTCGGTGACGGGCTCATTTGGCAATAGGGGCATTCCATGCAGCTTACAAAGGTGATGACATTGACATTGCGCAAGTTGGACGTAGGCTAAGAGGGAAGCTTCTCGTCCTCGGTGTCCAACCTACTAACAGTATCAGCCAGCTGGGAGATCTAGGTAGCCATACTCTAGATGCGGTAGGCTGTGGTTTGAATGAACTGCTCCTGGTTCCATTAGATCTACATGGTTGATTCCGTCAAGTTCTTCACCATATCCTCCAGAGGCATCCCTGAACTGCTCTAGCCCAACAATTGTAATTGTACATTCGCTCACCTTTTTGATTGCCAGCATAACTGACCTCAACTACAGGCTCCTAAACTGTGGCCTAGCAGCGAAGACCTGTTTCACAAGAGAAGACAATTTAGAGGGGCTGCTAATCAACATTAGGGGTGAGAGGTCCCTCAACGTGAGCTCTTTAGGTTGTGCCATTGTTTTTTCTTCTTCTTCTACAAACTCCTCGAATGTGCCTTCTACACTAGTAAGATCTTATGAATATCTTCGTTCCCTAGCTTCCCTCCTAGGTTGCCTTTCCTCTCGTCCAAGCTCTGCAAAATATAACAAAAAATTTTGATCTTGGGAGGATCGGGTCATACAAAGAAGGAAAAATTGGAGAACGATAAATAACTAAAAATTCTTCAAAAGAAAAATTGCTTGGCACCCTGACAACGGCGCCAATTTGGTGGACAGAACTTATCACCCAATTTCGTGCCAAATAAATAACTATACTTACCAGAACCGTAGTAGTGGCAAGGTCAGATTGAACATAGGGAGCACTAGAATTTCCCAATCAAATAGTTAACAGTTCAAGGTAGCCGAAGGGGTTTTTTTGATTGTTTATCACAAGAAAATTAAATAATATAAAATAAAGAGAAAGGTTGTGATTAAAATGAGAAAAATGCCTAGCTTGGTTATCATGGAATTTTCTTTATTCAATATGCTTAATCATCGAATCATTATCACCGATTTTAGTGTTGCTTGCACGTAATCAATTTAATTGGAAATGCCAGTTAAATTGTCCTAAACGACTAATTAGCACAAAGTTGAATTGATAAAAGGTATGTGAATTCGAATTTACCCTAATTACATTAAGTTCGATAGAAAATTAGACAAAATAGTCAACTGGAAAGGCCGAGATTAAATATTCTTTTAACCTAATCCTAGGTCAATTAGAACAATACTTATCTTATCTTATTCACAAGCTAATCTAACCTATCGCTTCCGAATGATCAACATACAACCAAGTGTCACAAATTAATTGCATATCAAACTAAAACAATGATCATAGTATTCATAAACATCCGATAAAATGATCATGATACAATAAAGCTCAGAATAGAACCCACACATACAATAAAATTCAGTTCAAAGACTCATAAGTACATCAAAATAGAAGAAAATTTCTAAAACCCAAGCTAGAACGAGATACCTTAGCCCATAATCGACATTCTGATTAATGGGAAGGAGTTTTGGTACGTGAACAGATGGAAAAAAAGAGAAGAAGTGGAGAAAAATCAAGTTGGAGTCGGCTGGTGGCAAATTATAATGACCTAAAATTGAAAGAATTCCTTTTATATAAGGTTAGAGCGCCGTAGAGCTATTGCGAAAGTAGACGCGATCAGACTTCAAAGCACTACAACGTAGAAAGACAATGTCGCGACACTATGTGTTTTGTTGGAATTATGTGCTCTCAAGAAACAGTGCATAATTTGTCACTATGCCTGCTAAAAGAATTGAATTCCTCGTGGAAGCGAATGATCGCCTTGTGCTATTAAACTTGTTTCGGGAAAAACAAAATACACAAAATCTCCCATGTAATGATACTATCCAGAGGTATGGTTTCCAACCAATCTTTTGCTTTGTCCTGTAAAAAGAAAGGGAAAAGTCTTAGTTTAATAGCATCATTAGAAACACTATTCATCTCTACCGTTCCGCATATCTCCAAAAAGGACTGTAGGTGCTTATAAGGGTCTTCATTGGTTCTTCCTCTAAAGGCTAGCTCTCTAACCATTTGAATCAACCCTAGTTTTAACTCAAAGTTGTTGACATTGATGGGCACATTCATTATCTCCTCAGTTTTATTGTGTAGAGCCCTTAGATTCCTTTTATAGGTTCTATCAATCTCACGATCAAAAGGGAGGAGGTTAGTATTATCACGAGGCATCAACCGACAAAATAATCAACCAAATAATAATATATACCTCAAATTAAGATCTATCAATTCTAATGAATGTTAAATAACAAAAACCATTCTTTGGCTCCCCGGCAATGGCGCCAAAAACTTGATGACACTTTCCGTGTTAACCGCAAGTGTACGGGTCAAGTTATAATATAGGGCAGTAGAGTCCGAATATCGTTCCACTCAAGATCCAATTATGAAGGTTTAAGTTACTTAGCTATTCTAGACTTAAATCAATTTTATTTGAGGATTGGAATTGAAGTTGTGATTTTGGAAAACTAAAAAGGAACAACAAATAAAATAAGAAACACAAGAATCAAAGAGATTTCTAGGGTAATGAATCCTTGTTTACTTCATCATGCAATATTCTAGGGTTCATGGATTTCATTGCAATTCTTATGCTTAAGTCTAGAAACGTAAATCAAAGTTATTTTCTCTAAAAAAATACCATTTTCTCGTGCAACTCAATTGATTACTAATTTCTCGAAATCAATACAAATTACATGGCATTAATAGTAGTATTTAGCAACTTTCACTGTTAACCTAATTATTTTCATGAAAGATTAACAACAATTCTCTGTTATAGATCTAGTTAGATATAGAATCTTTCAACCATACTTCCAACCTAATATTCAAACATGGTCATTCAATAAGAATTTAAGCACAATAACAAAGAAAAGCATAATCATTACAACAAAACCATGAAGAGTATACAATATCAACATAACTTCTTAAACAAATCATCAAAACCCTAAAACTAAAGAGTTTAGCTACTCATAGCTTAAAGCAACATGTTCAAACAATATAAACAAAAAAAGAGTGTAAAGAAAGAGAAGCTCTACTTTAAAGAGGCTCTTGATTGAGGAAGCACTGTCAAGATCTCCTTGGCCTTCACGTCAGAACTCGAACGACACTATGACTCTCTCTCGAACTCTTTTCTCTCTTCCTTGCAGCTAACTCACTCTTTGAACTCTCTAATGAACTTTCACTTAATTCTCTTCTTCTTATGTCTCTTGGTGTGTAGATTGGTGATTAGGGCTGTTGGAAACCCTCTTATTTATAGAGTTGGCTGCCCAAAATTCTTTCCAAAAATACAAATTCTTCAAATTAGGAAAGATGGTGCCACGAGGCTGACTGATATGGAAAGGTGGCACCGTCGCGCTGCTGGATGGCGCTGCAACGCTGTGCATCATGGAAACCTACCCTTGGCGCCTTGCCACAGCGTCACGATGGTGACACTGCGCTGAGACAACTGTTGCTCTTGGGAAAAAGCGTCGCGACAATGCCCTGTTTTTGATAGATTTAGAGTTTTCTTCACTTTTTCACTAAATTCTGGCATTTGATCTTTTGGTCTTCACTTTTAATTTTTTTTATTTTGACCTGAAAACCACTAGCAAACAAGTGAAATCTAATATAAACTCCCTTAATTTGAGATAATAAAAAGCACTTTTCAAGCGCTTTTCACCGGTTAATTCAAGTAATATATTTATGGCACTAAAAAAATAAAAAATAAAAAGTCTAAAAATCTAAAATTATCATTTTTCCCCACTGAAACCTTTTTTTCTTTTTTTAATTAATTTAATGACTCTAAAGAATAATCACTCTTTAGTGACTGTTAATTATAGTCATAAATTGGTGACACGAAAAAACTATAATGATAGTCTAAAAATCTGAAATTTTTCATTTTTTTCCTACCAAAAGCGTACCTTTTTCATTTTCCTACCTTTAATGACTTTTCTTTTCAGTTAAATTAGTGACATGAAAAATATTGTCATAAATTTTAGAAAATTCGAAAAACTCTATTTTCCCACAAAAAAAAAATGCATGTTTTTGGCTCTAATGACTATTTTTTCTCTCTCCTATCTAAATTTGTTACTGTTCATGTGTCAAGGAATGTCCATTTTGTTGTAGTGTATCTTTAATCTTTCAGGAATTTTTATAAACATATAATTATTGAGGGATTTATATAAATGAGCTATCTGTCTATGACTACATCTATGAGATGTACATTAAGCATAAATTAGATTTCTCAATTATATTCTATCGCTGATAAACAATGAAATTTTTCTATATTTGTAAATAATTTAACTCATTTAAACTATATATTATAAGAGATATTTTCAGATATAGCAAATGAGCCAAAATATTTACAAATACTACAAAATGTCATTGTCTATCAATGATAGACAATAATAGACACTGATAGACAATAATAGATGATAGTTGTCTGTCAATGTCTTTCACTGATAAATAGTAATATTTTGCTGTATTTGAAAATATTTCAAGTAGTTTTGTCATTTAAAGCAATTACCCATATTATATTTATTATATTATAATGTATCTAAATACATTATATTTGAAAATATTTTCGACTAGTTTTGTTATTTAAAACAATTATTGTCAACCCTACTTTCATTTCTAAGCACTTAATTTAAGTGTTGTATTATTGTTGTGGACTTAGACAAAATTTCCTTCTTCAGATTTAAGGAGGTGTGGAGGAGAAGCCAAGGAAGGTAGGCTTGTGGACTTAGCCGTGAGTGTGATTCCAAGCAAATGGCTAAATGGGTGGATAAGATGCAAGGTAGCTGAGAGTTCTTCTATAAGCCCTAATCTTTAATCCTTACATGATTTACTAAGTTTGGGATTTATTTTGAGATGCCAATTAGAATGTAAAGACTTAAGAAGGTTGTCACCATTTAGACCAAGGTTGAATGATACTATTAAGGATTATGATTATCATTAATATTATTATCATTGGTATTGTTATTATTATTGTTGTTATTAATTAAATGGAAGTCTATAAATTAAAATTAAGTTTGTGGAATAATTAAAATTAAAAAAAGAAAAAAAGAGGGGAAGTGGGAAGTGTTAGTCGGTGGTGGAGTTAAAAAGGGAAAGGGATTTCAACATTTGGTTTTTACCAACTTCTCATCTACTCCAAAGCCAAAAACTTCGTGGTTCTTCAGCTAGGCACTGAAAGGGAGAAGAAAGTGAAGATTTGAATTGATTGGAGTGTGATTTTGAAGGAAAACTTGGTGAAACTCAAAGAGAATTAAAGCTGGTCGGAAATTCGCGCAAATCTGGACAGGTTATAATGTTCGAAAGATAACGAGCTGTAGAGATCAAATTTGGACCTGAAAGTTTGCTGTTAGCAATTTAACGCATTTCTTAACAAGTTTTGTGAAGGATGTCTGAGCTAAATGTGAAGGGAAACGGGTGAAACTGTAAGTAGAAGTGACTAATTTGGAGTTTTTGGTATTCTGGAGAGGTTGCTGGTTTGAGGGTACTTCCGGGAAATCCATGGGTTTTTAGGTCTTCTACCTTTAAGGTAAGATATAAAGGACTTAATCTTGAAGATTTTGCAAAACATTTCACTTAGTTTGGTTAACAATTGAGTGAGAACAAATCATTTGAAGTTGAGATAAAAATCTGGAAAAAACAAGGCCTACTGTCATTGAGGAGCTTGTCAGCCCACGCCCCACAAGCAGCACTAGCACGCCTCACTGCCCCAGTTGACGCCTCTATGGGCGTGATTTGTTGCCCATCAGCCCAAGCATCTACTCAGCAGCCCACCTACATGCTCCCTTGGCTAGCTAGTGCAAAATTGTGGTTTTGATGAGTTTTGGCTTCAAAATTGGGTGTTTTTGGATTTATAGTATTTTTACTAAGAAATACATGAATTTGGATTTTAGGTAAATTTTGGAAGTTATATGAATAAGTTGAACCTATACTAAGTGTTGAGCCTAATCCAATATAAGCCAGATTATAAAATAAGTTTAGGAGGTTGAGCATTGTTAAGCAGTTGTGAATAAGCTGAATTGTGGTCACATTCGAGGAAGTCAGGGTCATTCGAGTTAAAATCTTGAAGTAGTTATGTTTATGGGGTTAAATGGAATATAAGATGATTTCTAAGGAAATATGAACTGGATATGATTATAGGTTGGGCTAATTGTGTGTTAGAGAATAAGGAGAGGTTTGAATATGATTTTAAGGTCAAACCAAGATTTGTAACGCTTATAAGCTTAAGGGAACGGGCTTTTAACTGTGAGTGACAAAACTATATTTAAAATGATTTATTTTCTTAATATCTCTGGTATGCTCGATTTATTCTTGAAACATGAGTATTCTAGCACAAGTTGAGTTTGGAAAAGCATGAATTTCTTAATATGTATTTGAGCATGTGTTTACATGATTTTGACAATAAAGCATGATGTTTCATGGTACTAAGTTTTATGCAAAGCATACTATTTATTAAATACTTTGGAACTCTAAAGCTTTGTTTAACTTGTGGTTATGAACGATTTATTTATTATTAAAACATGCTTTATTTCCAAAAGGATAATAGTGTTGGATTTTATGCTCTAAAACTCATAGATTGTAAATGTAATTGTTTGACCGTCATTAAATCATTAATAAAAAGTTATTGATGCGTTACTTCAATAAGCGTTATTGATTGTTTTTTTGTTTGTTTTGTCTTAATAACCCTAAATCCAATAAACTGACATCCTAGGTTGTTCTATGAGTCTTAAACTGTATGTATAGACATACGGAGATCAATGTTCAAGATACAGTTTAAAAGGTCTATAGTATAGGGTTATGGGTGGGTACCTTATCTTGGTGACACTATAGATACGACACACTTTGTATTTGATACAAACATAATGATCTAATGCGTTTGTGTAGGTGACATGCGAGTGGGGGTATCCTATGCAATGATTTTGCATAAGACTGGACTACGAAATAGTAATCACTAGATGTAACTCTGTTAACTAGTTAGGTTTCTATTTCAATAGGATGACCTAGGCAACTAAGTCTTAATCTTGAGTATATTATGAACTCCTGTCCACGAAGGATTGTCCTTTGATTTGTATGGATGAGAGTGGCCGTTTGCTGACTTAATATGCCTACCATCTTGAGGACAAGACTGAGTGGGGAGCTGGGGACATAATTATACAAGATGGAATTCATTCATTCCCATCTTTAGGGTAAGTAGATAAGTGTTCCCTTAAGTGGTGTCTCCAGGACTTGAACAAAGGGTCATACCCTCTCACTGACCCGAGAGGGGTTTCTGTTTAATGGTTGGACCATAAACAAGTTGTCCATTAGAGGAACACTGGTACACCTAAGGATTTAGAAGTAACCTAAGGGTAAAACAGTAATTTGACCCAGCTGGTGTTACGAACACTTGTGAATAACTAATTTGCTGTTATTGTGCTATATCCATGGACACAGAAATATATTTGCAGTGAGAAGAGTGCAGTTGTGGGTCTTTAGTGGAGTGTACCCACAGTTAACGAATATTGATTAATGTGGTTAATGAGTTTAGTCGATTAATCTCATATCGTTGGAGCTTTTGATCTGTAGGTCCATTAGGTCCCCTTCCTAGCTCGTAAAGAGTGATGAGGTATTTATGTCTTGAATGAAATTTGAAATGTTCAAATTTACTTAGGGAAATAATATAATGTATGATGATACATAATATAAAGTTTATTTTGAACTTTATAATATAAATTTAATTTTGGATATGATACAAAATTAACTTTATGCGGTTTAAGCCCACGTCTCCTACTCTTTCTCTCCCTAAATAGCATGCAAAAGAAACAGAAATAAAAAGTGTGATTCTCTCGATAAAAGATTTCTCTCTGGTGCTTTCTCGTTTTCCCACAGATTAAGATTAAGGATCCACAATCTTTATCTGATCCTTTAGTGAATAGGAGAGGTTCGTGGTAGTGGTGTTTAGAGTCGACAACGAAAGTAAGATTCTATCTCTAATCCATGCGTAGCCTAGAATTAATACAATAGGTTTTCTGTATTTTTTTCAATGTATTGGTATTTCAAAATCCTAATTTATTTCGAATTTGGTTCTTTACTGCTTCCGTTGTGTAGGGATTTCAACCCTTTCAAATAGATGGTCCTCAATATCGAAGGACACGGAGACGGCATATGTGCAGTCTTAATATTGTATTATGAGACCCCGATACTTAATGACTTGAGAAGGTACACGGGCAGTGTCACACCCCCTCCCTGATTTTCTATATAACCTGGACGGAGATGTGAGGACAATAAACATCACCCCTCTTGTGACGCCTATTGTCCCATCTTACATGACTTCCTGTATAAACAATCCATACATACAATATCATAGAATCTAGCCATACTAACGCATGATCATAATATAAACAATCCATCCTGAATAGAGTACACTTTTACAACTTATCCTCTCTAGCAACCCACTTGTATATAATTAAATCTACATGTCACCAGTATTAAGTTATTTACACATACTACAACAAACTATAGACTGATTCTGGAAGCTCGAAGCTTAAGCAGGGCGAGTTGAAGTAGGCTAAGCACCGGGAACATCCTTGCTACCTGAGGGAAAAAGAAAACATTGAAAACATGAGCTAATAGCCCAGTGAGTGACTAATTTAACAAACTGTTTTTAGTTCGAAAATCATCACGATTGAGTAAATTTCAATGGAAAGAGTAAAACATGGAATCATCTCACATTCATTGGATAAATCATGCTTAAGTGCCCTTATAAAATCATACATGATTTTTCAGCAATTCATAAGGAAATCTGTTTGGATACAATACTACTCCTTAGTTGAGGCGGAGCAAGACTAAACGCGCTCTCAACGTCGAAAACAACCTTAGTTGGGGTGGAGCAAGACTCAACACACCCAACGTCGAATTTATCCCTGGCTCGATGCGGAGCAAAACTCGACGCACCATGTCACACCCCCTCCCAGGTTACCCGCTCAACCCAAGAGGAGATGTGAGGACAGTAAACATCATCCCTTTAACGACATAAACTGTCCATCCTTACCTGATAGCCCTAACATATAACTACATTCATATTTTTCTCCCATTTGACAGGAATTATAAAACTTGTACATATGCATAAACATAATTAAACTTCCATAGATCCACCATACATTTGTACAAAACCACATTACGATCCCCAAATCTTTACACAACTAGGTCTACATGCACCTACATAAAGTTATATACAACGTACAACTCTCAGACGTGACTGAATTTCGAGAACTCAAAACTTAGGCAGGGTGAGATGGAGTAGGCTAAGCACCCGGAACGCCCTAGCTACTTGGGGGGAAAAGAAAAGGAAGAAACATGGAAAACGTGAGCTAAAAGCCCTGTGAGTGACTAGTCTTTGTAAAACGAACATTTATTGAAAACAGGCATGTTACATATGTACAGATAAACGAGGATTTAACATTAATTCAGCTAAAGCATACTTTCCACAAATCTATCAATCTCATAAATCTGATTTCAAATCGTATATGATTGTTTTCCAAAAGAAATTAAACAGTAAACCGGTTGGTTTTTCAATCTTTTCCCTTAGTTGAGGCGAGCAAAGCTCAATGCTCTCAATGGTTGAAAACAACCTTAGTTGGGGGTGGAGCAAGGCTCAACACACCCAACGTCAAAATCATCCCTGGCTCGATGCGGAGCAAACTCGACGCACCAGCCAAATCAACCTCTATGTGCACATAGGAATATGACGGGTTGCCCAAGTACCTTCTTATGTCCTTCAGTATTGGGTCCCGGGAAACTCATGTGCCTTCTCGTGTCCTTGAGCACTGAGTCTCCTCTAAAACATTTTAGAAATCCGTTCACATAACAGTTCATATGAAAATCCTTTCATAGAAAATCATACAGATCTTTATTCAATAATATTTCATAAAAATACTTTCTATCAACTTTAGAAAACATATAACATGCCTTGTGAGTAATACAATCAAACATTATGCATTTTAAAACAGTTCATCGCAAAGCCATACTTCATAAGAATATTTTTAATAAAAATCGAATTGAAGAAGAAAGGAGTCACTCACAACTCTTCTAGGCCTTGAGTGGGTTATACGCCTTCCCTATCTCTTCCTGGCCTGAAATAGACATTTTACCTTGTGTTACATTGTCCTTTACTTGATCATTAAATATGCATAAATTCTAATTGTTACTTATCATTGAGTCTCCCCCTTTTCCCGAAACAACATCATAAGCGAGATTCCTAGCAGTACTACCCAACAGAACTTGTTACTAGCGATACTAGGTTGAGCGACACTAGCGTGACCTTACCTTAGTAGCGACACCCAGCGATATCTAGCGAGTTTTGTGAGACGGAAAACTCCTTTGCGTCTCAACGACACTCGTCTCGCTATCAGTACTTAAACAACGCAATGATACTCGGTTCTTAGCGGCACCCGGCAATTGTGATTTCTCCCTTTCCTCTTGTTCTTATTCCTATCTGTTAAAAGTCATAGATTTAGACAGATTTAGAACTTCTTCCCTTCTACAAACTTGTAGAGAATTGAGCTTCACAGCTTACCTCAAAATTTCAAGGCTTAACTCTTCTTCGATCTCCAGTTATTCCAAAATCACTCAGCGTTGCACCAGATTGCATAACAATCCCGTAATCGTTGCTTTTACCTAAAGATTCACATGATTAACTTCCATTTCAGTTTTACCATCCTTCATAAGACTTGTTAGGAATTATGTTAACTTACTGACCTCAAAATTTCAGCCCTAAACTCGGCTTCCTCCATTCGTTCTACTCCAAACATCAACCAATGTTCAGTCTATGCGACTAAAATCAATCTTCAGTTCCAGCTCTGTTTTCAGCACCAAGACGAGTAGAATTTCGCCCAAAATCTACAAGAACACCTTCTTCAACATTCTCTTGTGGTTTGTCTGAAAAATGGAACCGACTTAAACTCTCGAAAGTGTCTAAAAATGATTAAACATTTAATTAATTCACCTATATATACTACCGACTTAACCCTCACAAGCACCAAGATTTATGTTGCCGACTTACCCCTCACCCGCAGGCTGGCGCAGGGTTCTCACTTCGATACGAGGCACTCATGTTAACATTCTCCTCCAACACCTTCAGCAACTATCCACACCCAACGCATGGTGTCCTCAACGCCTCCTACTTTCGACACATACAACTCAGTCATTCACACCACTATCTTCATCGCGTCAAGACCACTCTGTCTTCGACACGGAGTGACTTCAGCGCATGGCTGCCTTCGACGCAGAGTGACTTCAGCGCATGGCTGTCTTCAACGCAGAGTGACTTCAGCTCGTGGTTCAAGCTCATTTCTTCCCCCGCCAATGATCACTTATCCTTCGACGCGGGCAGCTACTTCAGCTCACAACCCTTCGTGATTCAATCAACAACGCATGGTTCCTCAAATAGTTCAACTTTTCTCTTCATTCACCAACGCATAGTCTTGGCCAACACTTGGCCAAAATTTTACTTTCCTCTTCATTCACCAACGCATAGTCTTGGCCAACACTTAGCCAAAATTTTGCTCTCCAAAAATTTTTGCTCTCATTCTCGGCTACTTTTCCTCTAGCAACGCATAGCCACAATCTCATTGCCTCTCCCCAACACTTGGTATTACAAGTCAGTGCTTACACACCAGCCAAATCAACCTCTATGTGCACATAGGAATATGGCGGGTTGCCCAAGTACCTTCTCCATGTCCCTCAGTACTGGGTCCCAGGGAAACTCACGTGCCTTCTCATGTCCTTCAGCACTAAGCCTCCTCTAAAATCATTTAGATAGTTCATATGAAAATCCTTTCATAGAAAACAGGACAAATCTTTAATCAATAACATTTCGTAATCATGCTTTTCGACAACTTTCAGAAACATATAACATGCCTTGCGAACAATAAAATTAAACATTATGCTTTTCAAAACAATCCATCACAGTGTCATATTTAATCAGAAAAATGAACAAAACAGTTTCAATAAAATCGATTTGAAGAAAAAAAGGTGTCACTCACGACTCTTCCTGGGCCTTGAGTGGATTATACGCCTTCCCTATCTCCTCCTGGCCTGAAATAAACATTTTTCCTTACGTTACACTTTCCTTTACTTGATTGTTAAGCATGCATAAGTAAATTCTAATCATTACTCATCATCGAGCCTCCCTTTTTCCCAAAGTAAATATAATACGCGAGATTACCAACGACAATCCCCCATTCCAAACGAGATTACTAGCGGTACTACCCAACAGGACATGGTACTAGCGACACTGGGTTGAGCGAGACTAGCGTGATTTTACCTGAGGAGCGACACCTAGCGATACCCAGCGAGTTTTGTGAGACGGAAAGCTCTCTTGAGTCCCAGCGACACTCGTTTCACTGCCTTTACCTTCTCTACTCAGCGATACCCGCTTCTTAGCGGCACCCGACAACCGAGATCTCTTCCTTTCCTTTTGTTCTTACTCCTATCTGTTAAAAGTCATACATCCAGACAGATTTAGAACTTCTTCCCTTCTACAAACTTGTAGAGAATTGAGTTTCACAAGTTACCTCAAAATTTCAAGACTTAACTCCACTTTGTTCTCCAGCTATTCCAAAATTACTCTGAGTTGCTCTAGCTTGCACAGCAATTCTGTAACCATTGCTTTTACCTAAAATTTCACACATTTAACTTCAATTCTAGCTTTACCATCCTTCACAAGAAGGGTTAAGAATTATATTAACTTACTGACCTTAAAGTTTTAGTCCTAGACTCGATTTCCTTGATTTGTTCTACTCCAGACATCAGACACTGTCCAGTCTGTGTGTCCCCCAACAACTTTCCGTTCCAGCTTAGATTTCAACACCAAAGTGAGCAAACTTCCGTCTAAAAATCCACAAGAATACCCTCTTCTACCTCCCCTTGTAGTTCGTCTGAAGAGTGGAGCCGACTTAAGTTCTCGAAGGGTCTAAAATGATTAAATATTTATTTCATTTAACTATATATATACTGCCAACTTAACCCTCAAAAGCAGGCTGGCGCGCAGGGTCCTCATTCTTACTTCAACACAAAGCACTCATAACGCAACCTGCTCTAACACCTTCAGCAGTCATCCACACTCAACGCATGGCACCCTCAACGCCTCCTACTTCGACTCATAGGGACCGCTGTCTTCGACGCATAGAGACTGCTCTGTCTTCGACGCATAGAGACTGCTGTCTTCGACGCATAGAGACTGCGCTGTCTTCGATGCATAGAGACCGCTGTCTTCGACGCATAGAGACTGCTCTGTCTTCGACGCATAGAGACCTTAACACATGACCACTCAAAACGCTAGCTCTTCTCTTCTTTTACCAACGCATAGTCTCAGCCAACACTTAGCCAAAATTTGTCTTTTCCACTCTTGGCTACTTTTCCTCTAACAACACATAGCCACAATTTCACTTGCCTTTTCCCAACACGTAAGTCAGTGCTTACAGGCAGCCTAGGTTATGATTCCTATGTGCACATAAAGGGAAATTCGACGTTGTTGTGTTGAGATTATTCCACAGCTATGGTTGTTCGACGTTGGGTGTGTCGAGATTACTCCATCCCAACTAAGGTTGTTTTCGATGTTGAGCTCCACTCCGCCTCAATTAAGGAAAATCTTTCATGCATAAGCTATTAATTATGAGTTTTTGACGATGAGTTGTTTACCGTTTTTATCGCTGGTTTTCGAGCATGACTTTGTTGAATACTTAAGTTAAGTATGGATTTCCAAACTTGTCACTCACTGGGCAACCTAGCTCATGATTTTCATTGTGTTTTTGTTTTCCAAGTAGCGAGTGAAAATCGGGGTGCTTAGCCTACACAACAAACTCGTATGCGCCTGCTACTAGTTTGTACATTATGTAAATATTTGTACTTAAGACTCAGCACTGTACATAAGGGGGTTTTGAGGTGTGAGAGTCTATAAACATGTGTTTGTGCTGTATTAACTGTTGAATGGAAGTTTGTAAATGTTGGTTCATCTTGAGTTTGAGCATAATGTCTAGATTTGTACTATTAACTGTTTATCAGGTGCTTGGTAATAGATTAAGGATAGTGCAGGTTGACAGTAGATGTTGTAAACGGGTGATGTCTGCTGTCCTCACACCTTTTTCCTAGGTTAAGAGGGTAGCTTGGGAGGGGATGTGACATCCAGTTGACATATATTTCTTTAGTTAATTTGAACATCTCAAATTCTTTCAAAACTACTAATCCTTGTTTTTCCAGCTGTGAGCTCAAATGATCCGAGATAGACAGTGAAATTTTTCTATATTTGTAAATAGTTTAATATTTTTTCCATTTATAATAATTTCCCTAAAAAATACTCATTTTAACAATTACATAACTAATTAAAAGTTAAAGGGCCAAAATTCTATAAATTTGCAAGTTTTGTGGCTCAATTTTAATAATTGTATAAGTTTGAGTGTCCTAAAACTTTTTTTCTTGATTACAAATATATATTTTAATCAGTTGAGTTATGTCCACTTTAAGAAATAAGAGTTAAATTTATGTGGTTGGCAAACTATGATATTTAAGGTACCATTGCTTGTATAATAAAAAAATAGTAGGAAAAAAAAATCTAAACTCGAACAAAAATAACCCACACCCCAAACACCTATTATAACCAAGATTATTTTGGTTTACACGCCAAACATAGACTTATTATAACTCATACTAAAATACATAAACTATTATATCCACTAACAATTATAATCTACATACTACAATAACCAAATACTATAATCTCCAACTCAATGCCTCAAATAGCCGTTTAAGTATTAAAAGTGTAACATTTTGAAACCTAAGAACCAAATGAATATTAAACGCAAAACCTAGGGACCAAAAAAAAAATTTTTTTTTTTTTTTTCTAATTCAAATTACTTGCACAAATAGATATGTAAAGCAAAGGCCCTATTTGATGATAATTTTGTTTTTAGTTTTATGTTTTTCAAATTTATGTTGGTTTATTCCTAAATTTCAAAATGTGGTTTTTCACCTTTCTCAAAAAAACATTTGAATTTTTCATCAAACTCCAAAAACAAAAACAAGTTTTTCAAAACTATTTTTAGTCTTTTTAAAATTTGGCTAGATTTTTAAGATATTGGTGGGAAGTGAATTAGAAAACATAGAAACTTATTAAGTTTTCCTAACTATTTTTTTAAGATTTCTCTCTCTCCCTCCTTCGAAGGTTTCCAATAGTCCAACATGTCAGTCACTGCTGCCGACTAACTCCGACAACAATTACTGTCGGCTACTAATGTCTCCTCACTCCGACAACAATCATCACCGATGACATGCTGTCACGCCCTCTTTCTAAGATTATTTTGTGGAAGAGCTTATTAAGGAAAGAAGTAGGACAAGAATGGTTGTGGTCGCTGAGGGAATTTGAATTAGAAGGATTTGGAAAGGCTGAGTTGAACGAATCTTGAATTTTGAAATCAAGTAATCATTGAAGTTAAGAATTATTTTAAGTAGGATAAACAGATCAGGAGAACGCAACCATGATTTTAAGCTTAGAAGTAAGGTCTTTGGAAGAAAGGAAACCTCATCAAGTAATGGGCAGGGTTAAAAAGAGTAGTTGAGAAGTAAGTGAAGTTGGACACATACTTAGTGAAAAACCATGTTGGACGCATGGTAGAATCGCTTGACGGTGTATAATTGAGGCAAACGTATGGTATTATGCGGTAGAGAAACGCGGCAAGCCTTATCTGACATTTGGAAAGTTGGCAAGTTGAGAAGAAACTATGAAATGGGCAGTAGTTAGAAAAGTGGCCTGAATAGTATAGAGCAGAAGTGGCTAAGTGTTGGTCATGCATTAGTGGAGCTATGCGTTGGAAATTTGGTGAAGGTCATTAGGCGTTGACGGCCATGCAGTGTTAACGCCAGTCACTATGCATTGAAGGTTGGTATGTATTGGTACCTTAGAAGAAGAGCCGAGAGAATTATGCGTTAAGTAGCTAGGTGACGACTGGGCGCTGAACAATTGTAAAACAAGTGTAAGCTATGCGTTGCTGAAGCTTTGCACGGAAGGTTGAGTCGACCAACCTAAGTAAGGAGGTGATGGCCGTATTGGTGAGTCGGTGGTATGCGTATATATAAGTAAGTACGCCGACTCAATCAACACTTTTAAACATATTTCAAACCTCGATTTACCCCTTTTTCACAGAAGAACGACGAGGAGAGGTCGAAGAAACTGTTTAAGCCAGAGTTAAGTAGGAACCAAACCATTTCCATGGTGAAATTGGAACTGAAACCAGAGGCTTGACGGTTGACGAAAGTTTAGACATTATATGGTGTTCTGAAGAAGAGCAAGCTGGGAAGTTGAAGCTGCCGCGAAGTTTTAAAGGAAGAAACATTCGGAATTGTGCTACTGTGAAAGCTGTTAGCTGATACGAAGCAATTGAAGTTATTCAAAGATGGTTTCCTTAGCGAAGAAGAGGTAGAGTTGGAAATCTTGTGGTAAGTTAGGAAGCTCACTTCTTTACAAGTTTGTAGAGGAAAGATAGATCTGATTTTCTTGGCTGGAATTCAATGTTTAGCAGTTTGAGAATAGGTTAGAGAAGAAAGAAGAAGAACAATAACCATCGGGGGTCGCTAGGAAAGGAGTATCGTTAAAGAATTGGAGGGTGATCAGCGAGACAAGTGTCGCTGGTAACGCAAGGGGTCTTGCGTCTCACAACTCTCGCTGACTCTCGCTTAGTATCACTTATTAAGGTAATATCGCTAATCTAGTGAGGCTGTGTATCGCTGATGCCGCATGGTTAGAAGCAGTTAGTCTAAAATCTCGCTCATTATAGGAAGTTGTAAACGAAAGTAACATTAGTGATAAAAACCCATATCTAAGATATCTAAGTAAACATAAAGAATATAAGGAGGAATGTTAGAAATGTCTAACATGAAAAAGGTATGTTTACAGGTCAAGAAGAGCTAGGGAAAGCGTATAACCCGCTCGGAGCCCAGAATAAGTCGTGAGTGACTTTATGATTTGAGATAAGCTTAAATTCAGTATCATCTTCTATATGTTTAATGCTATCTTTAAAATATGAGTTGAAATGTACTTTTGTATATGAACTAGCACATATTCTATAAAATATGAGATTAAGCTTGCAACGTATCAGATAACGTTCTAAGTTTTATCAAGATAGTTACCAGATGAGTGTTCGAGAATTCTGAGATATCATGATTACAGTTAATTTATGTTAAAGGTATTATACGTGCCTTATGCACTAGAGAGATTTGATTGGGACCCAATGCTGAAGGTTAGTTGAAGGCATATGGGCAGCCCTAGTAATTAATTTATATGAAACTCTCACCTAAGGATTTAAAGACGGTGAGTAAGTAATTCCCTGGGACCCTGGTACCGAAGGACATGAGAAGGTACACGGGCAGCCGAGATCAGATAGACTTATGAACATAATAGAAAATACTTGACGCTGATGTGTAGAGATTACTTCACACAGCTAAGGCTTATTGACGTTGGGTCCGTTGAGTTCGCTCTGCCTCAACAAAGGTTTAATGAAAAGACAATCATTTATGTAATGACAGTGATTTTACAGGTTATAGTCATTTACAAGTTTATGAAGCGTGATATAAGGCATGTTTGAGCAATTCATACCAAAGATTGTAGTTATGATTTTATTGAGTTTGTATTTTAGTAGTCATTCACTGAGCATTGTAGCTCATGGATTTCTGTTTCTCTGATGTTTCCTTTCCAGGTAGCAAGCGTGTTCGGGGTGCCTAGCCTACCATCAAGATCCGTCTGTGCCAGAATAGAATTTTTGTAATTTGGAGATCTGTAAACCCCATCCCTTAGTAGAGGTTGAACTTATTTTAAGTGGCTTACGTGAGTTTCACCGGGCATACTTGTAAACTCTAAACATGGTCTTTAAAAACTTATTTATGATGCGATTTGATTAAGAAGCTTTGTATAACTGTTGTAAGACTGGGCATTTCACTGGCTAGTTATGATAATAAAATAAAAATGCATTTATAACAGGGTATAATAGAATACAGGTTAGGTAACACTCACTCCTAGGTATAGATATAGAAGTATATATATTATCTAGGGTGGGGGTGTTACACATGCTATGATGACCACCTATGGCAAAAGCTACTGTTAACGAAGACCACATCAATAACTCATACTAGTGATCACTTATGACACCAAACTCAAGCGACCAATTTCGATGATCACCACCAACGATCTGAAGGCATTGAAACAAAAATGATCACCTTTAACGAAGACCACGTCAACAATCCGTACTAGTGATCACCTTTGTTTTCAATCTTAGAAGATGAAACCCAACATATAATTAAAAGAACATATAGAGAATATATTGTATTTCTAGTAGGCTAAACATAAAATTAAGTTTCTAGAAAAAATACTTTTGAAGACCGTTCTTCCAATTCTTCTCCAAACTTTCTTCAAATTCACGATCTCCTCTTCATAGCACTTAGAAGCCTCCAATATGTCTTCCTTGCTATTATCTGGCAATGAGCCTCCAATTTGAAAAGTTTAAATTGTCTAAAGGGAATTAGAGTACAAGAGAATGTGTTTCTCTATATACTTAGAATTTGAGAGAGAGCGTGAGTTCATTTTCCAAAGTGATTTTTCATGTAAATTTTCTACATTTGAGGTCTCTACATTTAAGGGGAGAGAGAGCTGTAACTTCTTCTCGCCACTCGCTCCACCCCAATAATGTATGGGAGTTATTTAATTTCAATATAATTAAATTAAATTAAACCGAATTAATTAATTAATATTATATATATATATATATATATATATATAAAATTAAACCTATATTTGAATCACATTCAAATGCACATTTCATTCCTAACTTATAGTTTTAGTATGAATTTCATCCATATTAATTTTAACCTATAGTTTTAATATGAATCTTATTCACATTAATTATTAATTGAATCTTGTTCAAATACATTAAGAGTGTGTTTGGAATACATTTTCAAGTGTTTAATTAAAAAAAATAAGTCAATTTTGGAAGAAATTTAAGTGTTTTGCAACAACTCAAAATAGATTTTGAAGTATATTTTAAACAATTTTTATCCAAAAGAGTTTAATTAAAAATAAGTTTTTAAAAAAATACTTTTTTCTCAAATCAATCCAAACAGACTCTAAATCTCTCAAATTATATAGTTTAATTTTGAATCTCATTCAAAATTAACTTTATATTATAATGTACTATATACATTATATTAATTATATCATATACAATTAACCTAGGTTCCCTTTAAACAATTTAAACATTTCAAATTCTTTCAAATCTTTTGATTCTTGTTTTACCCGTTGTGAGCCAGTATGCGGCCCAATAAACCTACATATCATAAGCTCCAATGATTCGAGATTAATTAATTAAACTCTTTAATTCAATTAATCAATATTCATTAACCATGGGTCACTCCACTAAAGACCCATAATTGCACTCTTACGCACTATAGAACATGTTGTGTCCATGGATATAACCATTACAAGTAAGTTGATCCTTCATGGGTTGTTTGTAATTACAGTTAAGTCAAAATTATCATATTACCCCTGTAATTACCTCTTTGTCTGTAAGTACCATTGATCATCTAATGAACAATTTGTTTATGGTCCAACCATAAACCAAGTCTCTCTCTGGCCATTGAGAGGGTAGGGCCCCATTGTTCAAAACTTGGAGTCAGCACTTAAGGAACTACTCATCTAGTTACCATAAGGCGGAAAGAAGTAAATTTCATCTCGTGTAGTTATCTTCCGAGCTCCCTACTCAGCAAAGTCCCCAAGATGGTAAGCATAATGAGTCAGCAACTCGGGCCACTCTCACCCATACAAATTAAAGGACAAGACCTCATAGGCAGGAGTCCACATAACTTATTCAAAATTGAGATCGAGTTACATATGATCATCTTGTAAAGTATTAATCTCTTCAGCTAATGGTGTTACCAAAGAAAGATTAATTATTTCGTGGTCTAGTTTAATACAAACTCTTTGTATAGGATCAAATCGTTTATAATGATTACAAAGTGGGTCATATCCATAGTGTTACCATGATAAATAACCCAACTTTATCCATCTACTATAGATCATTTAGGTTATTACTTGAACATGATCCACCTATATCTCAACCACATACTATTCAAGTTTCATTAAATAACCATCAGATTTTAGTTTATTGGATTTGAGTTACGCAATAAACGTCATAATAAAATAATAATTATTTTATTGATAAATAAAATATTTACAAAATTACAAATCACGAGTTTAATGCACAAAACCTAACACAATCAACTCTGATAACAACTACCATTGGCGACTACTATCACCTCTCTTTGGCAACAATCATTGCCAACAACAACCTATAATAGAAACTACCTCCAATGGAGACTAGATCTGACAATCAATTCCTGTGACCACCTTAGACACCAAACTTCGATCATTACCTTTGGTGGCCTAACTTCAACAATCACTACCAAGACTAACTCTCACAACAACTACATCCTACAGCAAACTTCAACGATCACTACCAAGACCAACGCTTGCAACAACTACCATTGGCCACTACAATTGCCTCACTTTGGCAATAATTGTCATTGATGACATGCTTCCACAACCACCTCTTGCGAAAACCACATTCGATGATCAATTCTTGTGACCACCTCCAACACCACTTTGATGACTAACTTTGACTATCACTTTGACAAACCAACTTTGGTGATAACCACCATCAACGAGTATCACTGCCTCACTCCAAAAACAATCATCGTCGATGACATCCTTCGACGACCACTTTCAACAATCAACTCGGTACCTCAAACACAGGTTTTTTAATTTCAGACTAAATAATTTTGCACTTCAACCATAAATTTCCTAGCTCTATATATATAAATTTTTGACGTTATTACTATTTCATCGTCTTAATCAATCTCTTAGTGACGAAAGTAGTGTTCATGAAGTTAATCTTGAAATTCTAAATTTTTATGTGACAAGGAAACGACAACTGTTGTAATTTTTGGAACTTTCTACTGGTTTCTCAAACCATCCCAGACACCCAAAAATTTACACCGCCATTGCATCATTATCTTCATACTCCCAATTTGTTCTGAAAAAGCTGAAACTCCTCGCAAAATCAACCAAAAAGCTTTCACTTCGGCGAACAAGAAATCAAAGGGAACAAATGGGTGTCGACTACTATCGAATTTTGCAGGTCGATAAGAATGCTTCCGACGATGATTTGAAGAAGGCCTATAGAAAACTCGCCATGAAATGGCATCCAGACAAGAACCCTAATAACAAAAGAGAAGCTGAAGCTAAATTTAAGCAAATTTCTGAAGCTTATGAGGTATCAACAAATAACCCTCTTTCAATCTTCTATTTCATAGGGGTTTCTGTTCTTTTCTCTTTTTCGTTCCGTTTAGTTGCGATTGTTGAATCAAATGAATCTTTGTGCCTCTGTTTTCCTCTGTTTTTGTTTGCAATTCGTTTCACATCTTGATTCTTGTTCTTGGGGGAATTTTTTTTGTAGGTTCTCAGTGACCCCCAAAAAAGAGCAATCTATGATCAATACGGTGAAGATGGCCTGAAAGGTCAGGTGCCACCTCCGGATGCCGGAGGTCCAGGCGGAGCCACCTTCTTCTCCACCGGAGATGGACCAACGACGTTTCGGTTCAATCCCCGAAACGCGAACGATATTTTCTCTGAATTCTTTGGATTTTCAAGCCCATTTGGCGGCATGGGTGGAAGAGGACAAAGATTCTCATCAAGTATTTTCGGTGATGATATATTTGCATCCTTCGGCGGTGGCGACGGCGAAAGCGTTGGCGGTTCCATGTACCGACATGCTTCTCGTAAAGCACCTCCAATCGATAGACAATTACCATGTAGCCTCGAAGAATTATACAAAGGAACCACCAAGAAGATGAAAATTTCTAGACAAGTTACTGACGTTCGTGGGTAAGCAAAACATAAAACAAAAACCCCATAATTTTATTTCTGTTCTTTTCCCTTTCAAAATCCAACCTTTTTGTTTACTTCATTGAATCAGAAAAACGATGAAAACAGAGGAGATTTTAACGATCAACATAAAGCCCGGGTGGAAAAAAGGAACAAAGATCACATTCCCAGAGAAAGGAAACGAGGAGCCCGACATTATACCATCAGATATTGTTTTTGTGATCGATGAGAAGCCTCACAGCGTATTCACTCGCGATGGAAACGATTTAATTGTCACTCAAAAGATATCTCTGGCGGAGGCCTTGACAGGGTGCTCTGTTCATCTTACAACCTTAGACGGCAGAAATCTCAGTTTCCCAATTACTAATGTAATCACTCCAAATTACGAGGAAGTGATTCCATCAGAAGGAATGCCTCTCCAAAAAGACCCCATCAAGAAAGGGAATTTGAGAATCAAATTCGACATCAAATTCCCAACCATACTCACTTCCGAGCAGAAGGCTGGCATTAGGAAGCTCTTAGGCCAGGCTTGAGCTAAATAATGGGGTTTCTTTTGTGAGAATGAACTCCTTTTTTCTTTTTAAAAGTTCTTATTTTAAGTTCAATAATGTGTGAATCAACTGAATGTCAAGTATTGAATTGAAATAAGTAAAATGACAAGTGTAGAATACAAAAGTTTTAGAAAAATTACAACATGAATTAGTTGGTAGTTTTAGATGGGAAATTGGGGTTGGCTACTGACGAGAGAGGGGGAATCCAACGCCATGTCGTTTAGTGGGAAAAACAATAAACAAGCAGCTGCACAAGACACCAATTCCAACAGGCAACACAACCACGAGCTCCCTTGTTTCATCAGACGGCGTTGGATAGAAACACTTGACCACATTTTCATCAAACAAAGCAACAGCTATAAAAACCAAAAGAGAAGCGAAGGCATGAAAGAAATCGATGAACCGAAGCCTGTATTTAGCAGCTTCTTCTTTGGGAAGGGTTATTGAGCCATCAATAACCCATAGGCCTTGAAATGTAGCGACCCCGTATCGGACTTTGCCACGTTCGTCTCTGAAACTGTCAGTGAAGAGGAGGAAAAAACAGGAGAAAGCACAGAACAAGACAAGGCCGAGGGTGGTGGTTTGGCTGACATGGGTGTGGCAATGACCTTGGTGTGTAACAATTGGGGACAAAATTTGGAAGCCGAGAACGGTGCCTGTGGGAAGGAGATTGGCTAAATGCGCTGTTCCTTTGAACGTCTTTCTAATGGCTTTTTGGGCTGGTGTTTTTGTTGGCTTCGAGGCCATTAGTATGGCATTTTCCAGTAGTGGCTGCTGGATCTTTTGCAGCAGCCCTTCGCCGGGCGCCACCTGCTGAATCTGGCTCTCGATTTCCCCTTCCATTTTCACAAATTAGCCTTCTTTTTGGTTTGAGTTTGCGTTCTTGGTTGGTTTGTGTTCGTGTTCTTATTTTTGGGTCTCTGGTGAGATTATTTATAAATGATTTATTTGGGAGAAATGATGGAATTGTGAACCGAAAAGCTGCAAGGGACTTGAAATTAAGTTGGGACTTTGTTATTTTTGTTTAATTGGAAAGAATATGAGAAACAGTCCAGAAGGGCGTTATATTTATGGTTGGAAACGGGTTCTGAGTTTGTTTGATAATGAACAACGGAACATTAATTTTGCTTCAATTTTTGTTGTTTTGACTAAACTTCAGTTACTCTGTTTCAACGTCTTTCATTTTTTTTTTTTCCCATTTTTATTGGGGTTAACATAAATGCTACTTATTGGAAAATTTAGAAATGCTCCGGATAATCTTTCTCTCTCTTTTTCCTTTCTCGTGGTGTTTGTATAAGTTTGAAACTACCTGTTGGACATTTTTAATGTTTATGCAAACAATTGAAAGTTTAGCAAATGAATTAGACATTTTTAACAAAAGAAGCCCTTCTTCAACAGGCGACGTCGCCCGTCCTTAATGTGTATATATCAGCATTCTGGTTGTTTCTTCGGAAAGAGCAGGGGAGAAATAATCGTACTTCATCTCTTCCTTTTTTCTTCCTCATTAGATTTTTTCTTCTGCTGCGATAATTTTTGTTGCAATGTGTAAGAAGTTGAACATAAATAAAACAGCTAGGGCAATGGGAAGAATTTCAAGTTTTTAATAGTGCACACGTGGTCTACAAGTTTTGAAGTCCTTTAGCATGTCTTTATATTTGTACTCCTTTGGCATTCTCAAAATTTCCAATATGGGATAACTTTTTTCCCATTTCTCCATGTGTTGCTATGGACCTTGGCCCAAGTTATTCCCAACAATCTCCCACAAATGACTTGTATAGCAAATAGATTAAAAAAGAGAAAAATAATTTCAAAAGCAAAGACAAGAGGACAAACTTAAGCCTTAATATCTTCCAATTTGAATTGATGCATAGTGAAATAGGACAACAACTTAGAGAGAGTAAATTACCTCTTGAACTTTCAATAATTATAGAGTTGAGACCTCCACAACACGTTCTACTCCTTAAGTTTCCTTGATTCTGCGATACAATGTGTGTTATTTAAGGCCATGCACATAAACCTTGAGTCATCGTGAAAGCTCTAGGAAAAGACCCTAAACTTTTCCATAGAAGGCAACCACACCTTCACAATCCCATAAATTGCTTCATCAAGTTTGTCAAAAGTAAACCACTCAAAATCTGAGCTATGAAGACTTCAACATGTATTGGGACTAACTTCATCAAGTCTGTCAAAAACGAACCACTCAAATACTGCTATGAAGATTTACAAATATCCATCAAGTCCATACTAGAATCATCAAAAAAAAGGCTATGTAATTTCAAAAGGTTTTAGATTTGTCCATCAAGTCCGTTCTAGAGCCACCAAAATGAAGGGCTATGGATATTTCATGAGTTTGAGTCCCATGCTCACTGAGGATTCTAGAATTATGCTCCTTGTTAAGCCTTTGGTCAGAACATTTGCCAAATTGCTCTCAGATCTCACATACTCTAAGGAAATAATTCCTCATCTCAATAACTATTTCACAGCTCCATGTATGAGGTGTATGCCTCCTTTTGCCATCATATACACTACTTTTAGCAATTCCTATGGAAACTTGTGAATCATAGTGCAAAGAGACTGATATTGATGCCCCCTACAATGGTACATCTCTCAGTAGGCTTCTAAGCCATTCAGCCTCTTGTCCTGCTAACTTCAGAGCAATAAACTCTGATTCCATTGTGCACCTTGCTATACAGGTCTGCTTCATAGACTTTCATGAAGTAGCTCTTCCACCCAATAAGAATACACATTCGCTAGTGGAGCTTACTTTGTCGTTATCAGTTACCAATTGGCATCACAATATCCTTTAAATACGACAGGAAATTTATTGAAATGCAGACAATAGTCTATTGTACCCTTAAGATATCTTAACAAACGATGGAGAGTGGTCCAATGATCTTTGTTAGGATTATGTGCATACCTACTCAATCTACTCACAGAACATGCAATATCAAGTCTAGTATAGTTCACTAGAAACATAACACTTTCTATAATCTTTACATATTCAGATTGAGAAATACTATCTCCCTTATTTTTCTTAAGACTCATACTAGTATCATAAGGCATTTTCATAGGAGTGTCTTCAAAACTATCATATCTCTTTAACAACTTTTCAAAACCATCTTTAGTTTTTCTTATTTTGAACACCAAGTATTACATTAGCTTTGCCTAAATCTTTCATTTCAAAATGCGAAGATAGTAGTTGCTTGGTATTATTGATTACATCTATGTTTGTTCCAGAGATGAGCATATCATCAACATACAAACATATGATCACACACTCAGCTCCAACCAATTTTAAGTATACACATGCATCAGAGGAATTAACCTTAAAATCATTAGTTATTAGAGTATTATTAAATTTTTCATACCATTGTTTGGAAGACTACTTAAGACCATAAAGAGATTTTTTAAGTTTGCATACTTCTATTTTCCTGACTGGCAACTGTAAAACCTCCAAGTTGTACCATATATATCTCCTCTTCAATATCACCATCAAGAAAGTCGTTTTTACATCCATTTGGTGTATTTGAAGATCATGGATGGCAGCCAAGGCAGTCAAGGCTCTAATTGTAGCTATTTTAGTAACAGGAGAATAGGTGTTAAAATAGTCAATACCTTGTTTTTTAGTATACCCTACAACTACTAACCTAGCCTTGTACCTTTCAATTGAATCATCAGGTCTAATTTTCTTTTTAAAAATCCACTTACATCTACTTGGCTTACTTCCTTTAGGAAGATCTACTAAATCCTAAGTTTGATTCATAATTAAAGAATCTAATTCACTCTTAACTACTTCTTTTGATAAGCTTGAGTCCATAGAGCTTAAGACCTCTTGGTATGTTTTGGGATCCTCATGAATTAAGTACAAGCATGCAAATTGATTATCTATATCATCTAGACTTTCAACTAAGAAGGTAATTAAGACATTAGGACCAAAGTTTTTCTCAATTCTTTGTCTCTTACTTCTTCTAGGTTATGTTTCTTGCATATTATCAAGACTCCTCATAGGTTCAATTTCATGCATATTATTAGAACTTCTTCTAGGTTCTATTTCATACATACTATTAGAAGAAGAGAATAAATGTATAGATACTTGATCACTATTAGCTATTCTAACTGACTTATTATCTACCTTGATCATAGAAAATATATGCTCAAAAAATTCAGCATCTCTATATTCACATATTGATTTATTATTTAGACAAATAATATATGCAGCACTATTATGGGCATAACCAATAAATATGATAGCACAGTAAAAGTGTTATTTTCCCTAGCTTAATTTCGGCTCGTTCGTGGATTTTATGTGTTTATTATGCTATTTTATAGGGATTGAAGCAAATCATGCTACTCAAAGCGTTATGGGCTATTCAAGGTTGATTTGAAACTATCAGAAGTGAAATCGGGCACCCGGAGCTTAAGGATGTGAAAATTACAAAAATACCCTTGGTGCAAGTTAGTGCCTCTAGGCAAAATTGATGCCCTTTACTTTTTAGTTGTGCATGATTTAGGCACCCTAGTCGAAGTATTGCCCTTTTAATGAGTCTAGTTAACTCAAAGGCCAATAACCGAGCCAGAGTAGGGAGAAAACAAATTGGGAGCTTGATAAAATCTTTCCGAGCATTCTTATAGTTAAAATAATGAAGTTTTGTACTCACTAATGCATGACTTAACTTGAAAAATGTTTTAAAAATACATCTCAATTGATTGTTTGTATTCGGATTGCCCAAGTGATTGCAAGCATGCCTTGAGAATTGTTAAAACTTGAGTAACGAGCCTTGTAATTAAGCAAACATATTATTGATGCATGATTATGTGTTTCTGCCTTGCTCGTGATAGTCAAGAATTAAGTTGGGGATGTTTTGATGGCATCATAAAAGTGTTATTTTCCCTAACTTAATTTGAACTCCTTCACGAATTTTATATGTTTATTATGCTATTTTATAAGTATTTGAGCAAATCATGCACCTCGAAGCATTTTGGGCTGTTCGGGGTTGATTTGGAGCTATCAGAAGTGAAATTAGGCACCCGAAGCTCAAGGATGTAAAAACTACAAAAATGCCCCTGGAGCAAGAGCAGAGCAAAGCGCAGCTATGCTGTGGTCTATGCTCAAAGGCAAAGAACAAAAATGGCGAGAGTGCAATTGCGCTCTGTATTTTGACGAAAAAGTAATGCATGTGCACAGCGTTGCTACGCTTAGGGTCGATGCTCCGACTTCTCCCTAGAGTATAACGATGCTCTAACAGAGCACAACGACACTCTAACCTTTTTATGAAAGGGAATTTTGCCAAATTAGGGTGAGGAGTATGGGCATTCAGCCCCCAATTCGATATTCTCTTCCCCTCTTCTCCTTCCCTCTATATTTCTCTATTTTTTGGTGTATTTTCATGGTTCTAAAGCTCATCTTGGACCCATTACATGGCTAAGGTGAGTTGTTAGCTTAGGTCTAGGTGAAACCCATGGATCGATTTTGAGGATTTTTGTTCTTAATCTATATTTCTCTTTGATTTTCTGTGGTTCTTAAATGTGATTGAATTTCTATGCTTAGATGTATGATAGGCTCTCAACCATCATTCATTCTCTGATTGCTAGAGGTTAGGAATGCTCTAATGTGTTTTTAATCTCAAATGGGCAAGGGTGAAATTAGGTTGTTTAGAATAATTTCTATGGCCGCTATCGAACCCAAGTAATTGAGCATTTGTTTTAATTAAAGTGATTAATTAGTAATTAGGGTGCTTGCTCTAGGCTATCCGGGCAAGTTGGATAAACACATTAAATCGAGGGAGATAATTCTATGTAATCCTATGATCAATTAAACAGTGGGTGGATCCTAGGTCCTGAGCTAGGTGTTTTCTTTTACTTTTCCCGCATTTTTATTTACTTGCTATTTAAATAACGCAATTTACATTCCCGCACTTCATTCGAACAAAAACTCTCATTTTTATTGCTTTCCATAGACCTATTTAGCTTAGAGAGATTGTATCTTAGGCTCCCTGTCATTTGACCCCGGACTTGCCACTTGTGCTACTTCAGTAGTATAAGTGGTTGGTTCAGTGATCTATAAATTTTATTTGATTGTCGGAGAGAAGTTTACAACACCCATTCTCATAGACACATCAAAATACACAGTCAAAAGTTTTGGATCCTACCGTAGGTTTCTTTAATGCAGCATACGCTATCTTAGCCAAGCTTCTGCACACTCTTAGGTAGTTAAGGTTTACTACATAAGCTTTCCATATTTTGTATGGTGCCTTATCCAATTTTTTTTTTTTTTTTTTTTTGTGAGGAACCCTGTTAAGAATGAAACAGGCCTAGAAAGCGCAGCCTCCCCCACATATTGTCAGATAGTCCAGAATTTAAAAGCATAACATTCATTGTTTCTGTAAGTGTTTTATTATTACATTCAACTATATCATTTTGTTGTGGTGAATAAAGTGCAGTCATTTCATATTGAATGATGTCATGTGATTCACAAAATTCTTTAAGAAATTTATCACTATATTCACCACCTCAATCCGATCTTAACCTTTAATTTTTTTCTCTAATTGATTCTCTGTTTCTACTATATATTTCAAGAACATACTATCAGCTTCACCCTTTGTTTTTAAAAAGATAGATTTTAGTGTATCTGGAGAAATCATGCAAATTAAGTGTATATAATATAATTTTTATTGCTTCTACTTGTGGTGTTTTTGAAATCAACAAAATCGGAATGAATCAATTCAAGTAATTTTATGCTCCTAACAGTGACAGATTTAAAAGGCTTTTTTTTGTGAATTTTGCTTATACACATATATAGGACATTTACTATTTTCATGTAAATGCATTAATAAGTTTTAACTCTTTTTTTAATTGATGCAACATTGATAGCATCGTAAATGTGTTATCTTGCTTCGCTTAACTCAAGATTGTTCCTTCGTTCTATGCGTTTATTTGGTTATTTTGTAGGTTTCAAGCACCTAATAGGTAGAACAGGGCATTAGCAACAAAATAGAGCCAAAACGTGCCAAAATGAAGCTCAATTACATTAACCGGGAAAGAGAAGGCCAAAATGACGATATTGCCCTTGCAAGTGTTGGGACTAATGTGTCCTAAATCTCTTGGGTCTTATAGTTTTGTAAATTGTATATACATTTTATTTATTGAATAAAATAAGAAGTTATTTTATCTATCTTATGCAATTAAACTCAATCCAATAAACTAAAATTCCATGGTAATTTTATGTAAACTTAAACATGTATGTGGTTGACATACAAGAATGGATCATGTTTAAGTAATAACCAAAATGGTCTATAGTATAGGAATAAGGTTGGGTGCCTTATTCTAGTAACACTACGGATACGACCAATTTTGTAATTGTTACAAGGAATTATAAAGTGTTACAAACGATTTGATCCTAATCGTTCATGTGGAGACATGTGAGTGAGGGTATCCTATACAAAGAGTTTGTATAAGACCAGACTGCGAAATGTTTAATTTCTCTTTGTAATGCCATTAATTGTAGAAATTAACATTTCATAGGATGGCTATAGGTAACTCGACCTGAATCCTGAATGAGTTATGAACTCCTATCTGTTGGCTTTTTGGCCCTTAATCTCAAATTAATTAATTTTAATTGATTGATTAATTAGTGTTTTGATGATAACAAACCGAATTTTATTTATTAACCATTTGAGTGTTTTGAAGTGTCTATTGTGTGGAGTTTAGAACAACGGTTCCAATGCAATTTGAATCACTCAAATCAGAGTTCAAACGAAGAAGATATGACCAAAACAAGCTTAATGGGAAAATCCTGAACTGATGACGTGGCCAATTTTTTTAATCAAAGTGGACTAATTGAAAGGTGTCACTTGGAGTAATGGAGAAGTGACAATTGGTGGGTTTTTTTATTTTTGGATTGATGTTAAAAAGAAAATGATTTTAAAAAGAAAATGAATTTAAAAAGAAGATGAATTTAATATTATTATACATGTTTGTGTCTAACGGCTAGTTGCTTTTTTTTAAAAAAAAAAATTAATTTAATAGTATTATATGCTTGTGTGTAACAGCTAGTTGAGTTTAAATCTCCACCATTCAATTTTCTTTTACAAAGATCTAATGGTCCAAATTAATTTGGTTTTCACCTACTTTCATTTCTTTTTAAATATTTCATCTTCTCCAAAAAGTTTTTCTAACTTTTACAATTTTACAATCCTAAAAAATTGAAAAAGGTCACCATTGTTGCTCTCTCTCCAAGCTTTCAAATTTCTTTATTTTCATTGTATTGTGAGTATTGAGTATTGTGAGTTCAAATTTGTACATCTACTCTTTTTAGAGAGTTTTAGTGTGTGATTTAAAACTTCAAGAATATTATAACGGTTGGATCTTAACCCGTGGAAAGGATCGGGTTTGCTCTTGAACCCGAAAAAAGGAGCAAGGTAGCGGTTCGACTCTCATCCGTGGAAAGAGTCAAAGGAGATTTTTTAATTGAAATCCCAAGAGGCGCTTGGGAAAGTGGATGTAGGTCGAGTTTGACCGAACCACTATAAAAATCACGGTGTCTTCTTCTCTAACTCTTTCTCAATTTATTTTGCATTCAATTTTTAGTAGCATGTTATAGATTACTATCCTTCTTTTTTGAGATTGATTGAATCTTGTGTTTCATATATTTTTTATCAATCTTGACATTTAGCATCAATTAAGGTTTTTATTAATTTAATTCAAAAATTAATTCAATTAGTTTAATTTGAGCATATTTAGGAATAAGTTTAATTAAACCCTATTCACCCCCCCTCTAGGGTTGCCATACTGGTCCAACACTATCTATAAGAACAATCATTTGATTTGTATGGATGAGAGTGGCCAAATTACCGACTCAATATGCCTATCATTTTGGGATTTTTCTAATTAGGGAGTGGAACATATCTTCACAAGATGGAATTCACTCCTTCCTGAATTTAGGGTAAGTAGATAAATTACTCACTTAAAGGCTGATTTCGGGTCTTGAACAATGAGGCCTCACCCTCTCACCAACCCGAGGGGAGTTAGTTTATAGTTGGACTATAAACATATTGTTCATTAGATGAATTAGTGGTACTTAAAGAGTTAGATATAACTATATGGGCAAAATGGTAATTTGACCCAGTTGTAGTTATGAGTAATTTGTGAAGGGTCAACTTACTGTTAATTATTAAATAGGACACAGAAATATATCTGTGATGCAAAGAGTGCAATTGTAAGTCTTTAGTGGAGTGACCTACAATTAATGAAAATTGATTAATCTAATTAAAGAGTTTAATTGATTAATCTCATATCATTGGAGCTTCTAACTATATGTCCATAAGGTCCCCTTGCTAGCTCGTAAAAGATTAGTATAAGAATAAAATATTTTGGTTTAATTTGAAATGTTCAAATTAATAAGAGAATTAATTATATGTGATACAATTAGCATAATGTATGTAGATACATTATAATATAAAGTTTATTTTCAATGAGATGCAAAATTTATACTTTATGTTATAAGAGAGATAAATATTTAAATAAGATTTAAATATTAATTATGAATGAGAGTCATATAAAAACTATAGGTTAAAATTAATGCAAATGAGATTCATATTAAGACTATAGGTTATGTGAGAGAAACTTATTTGAATATGATTCAAATTTAAATTATTTATGAGATATTTAATTTTTAATTAATTAATTTTTATTTAATTATATTTATTAATTTTGATTTAATATATATAATTATATTAATTAACGATATTATTATTATATTATTATTATTAAAGAAATAATTCCCACGTTTTTTAGGAAGTTATTTCTCATCTCTATCTCTCACACTTTACACGTAAAAATAAGAGGGAAGGAGAGAGGAGGTTACCAGGGGTTACAAAAGAGTTATGTAATTTTTCAATCTCAAGAATTCTTTCCCTCACCAATTCTCTCTTCTTTCTCTAAAATCTTTCCCTTGCCAAAATACAAAAAGAGCCCACGAAACTCCTCTTTGATTCTACCTAGAGAATAGCAAGGTAGCCATTGTGATGGTGTTCCCAAGAGAAGAAGAGTTCTGTTTTCGTTGGAGAATTATCACTGGTTCGTGACTTGGAGAAGAAGGTTCCCACATCGAAGAAGGTATTCAAAGGTAGGAAATCTTCTAGCCCTTAGTTCTTAAAAAGCATGCTAATATTTTGTTGTTTATCCTATATTTTGTTCTACTCAAGCTTTCTTGAATAAGTATTTTCCACCAGCTAAATCTCAAAGGCTAAGGACGGAGATAGGAACATTCTGCCAACTTGAGGATGAACAACTATTTGAGGCTTGAAAGAGGTACAAGGATCTCTTGAGGAGGTGCCATCAACATGGCTACCCAGATTGGTTGCAAATTCAACTCTTCTACAATGGATTGTCAAGTTCAACCAAATCCATCCTAGATGCCACCGTCGGAGGGTCAATCTTCTCCAAGAATGCTCAAGAGGCCTATACAATACTAGAGAACTTGGCCACTACACCTTACAATTTGCCATGTGAATGGTCTTCTCCAATCATCCTAAAAGGCGCCGGGTTGAATGAGGTGGATGAGGTAAACTCTCTCAAAGCTTAAATGGTCTCCCTTACTAATGCTCTTTCTAAATTAACTGCAAGAGGCCAAGCTCAAGCAAGTCAAGCATCCATAAGCCTCACTTGTCGCCTTGGCATCGGAGATGGCCACACAAAAAAAGTTGGAACAAGGAGATAGTGAGACGCCCAATTATGTTGATAGAGGACACTATAGAGGCCACCAACAACAACAACTTCCAACTCATTACCATCCTAACTTGAGGAACCTATGCTAACAATAGGAATGTTTTGCAAGGTCCTCACGAGCTTTCCAATGTAGGTCCATCACACACCGAAAAGAAGTCCAACTTAGAAGACTTGATGGTGGAGTTCATAAAAGAGTCAAGGGGAAGGACCACTGCATTGGAAAGCAGCGTACAAAGTCATGGTAAGGCTATTTACAACATTGAGATACAAATTAGCCAAATAGCCACTTCTCTCCAAACAATGCAAAAGGGGAAGTTTCCTAGTTGCCTCGAAAGAAACATAAAGGAAGAGTGCAAGGCCGTGACAGGAGTGGTGCAAGAGGTAGAAGAGACCATCCAAGGGCACATCATAGAAGATGAACCCAAGGTGGTCTTAGAAAAAGAGGAGAAGGTAAAGAAGTCTGCATCTTCGAGTAAGTCATCTAATCCTCTACCTTGCTAGGGACTAGCAAATCTCTAAGTTTGGGGTGGTAAAAAGCGCATGAAAAGTGCTTTTTATTATCTCAAATTAAGAGAGTTTATATTAGAATTCACTTATTTGCTAGTGGTGTTCATGACAAAATAAAGAAAATTAGAAGTGAAGACCAAAAGATCAAAACTGAGCCAAAATTTAGTGAAAAGGCGAAGAAAACTCCAAATCTGTAAAAAACAATGCAGCGTCATGACGCTTTTTCCCGAGAGCAGCGGTCATCTCACGCAGTGCCACCATCGTGACGCTGCAGCAAGGCGCCAAGGGTAGGTTTCCATGACGCACAGCGCCACGGGACCGCCTTTCCATATCGGTCTGCGCCGCAACCCCATCTTTCCTAATTTGAAGAATTTGTATTTTTGGAAAGAATTTTGGGCGGCCAACTCTATAAATAAGATGGTTTCCAGCACCCCTAATCACCAATCTATACACCAAGAGACACAAGAAGAAGAGAATTAAGTGAAAGTTCATTAGAGAGTTCAAAGAGTGAGTTAGCTGCAAGGAAGAGAGAAAAGAATTCGAGAGAGAGTCGTAGTGTTGCTCGAGTTCCGACATGAAGGCCAAGGAGATCTTGGCGGTGCTTCCTCAATTAAGAGCTTCTTTAAAGTAGAGTTTCCCTTTATGTACACTCTTTCTTTGTTTATATTGTTTGAACATGTTGCTTCAAGCTATGAGTGGCTGAACACTTTAGTTTTAGGGTTTTGATGATTTGTTTATGAAGTTATGTTGATATTGTACACTCTTCATGGTTTTGTTGTAATGATTATGCTTTTCTTTGTTATTGTGCTTAAATTCTTGTTGAATGGCCATATTTAAATGTTAGGTTGGATGTATGGCTGAAAGATTGTATCTCTAACTAGATTTATAACAGAGAATTCTTGTTAATCTCTCATGAAAATAGTTAGGTTAACAATGAAAGTTGCTAAAGACTACTCTTAATGCCATGTAATTTGCATGAGAAAATGTTGTTTTTTAGAGAAAATAACTTTGATTTACGTTTCTAGACTTAAGCATAAGAATTGCAATAAAATCCATGAACCCTAGAATATTGCATGATGAAGTAAACAAGGATTCATTACCCTAGAAATCTGTTTGACTCTTGTGTTTCTTATTTTATTTTCTTTCCTTTTTAGTTTTCCAAAATCACAACTTCAATTTCAATCCTCAAATAAAATTGATTTAAGTCTAGAATAGCTAAGTAACTTAAACCTTCACAATTGGATCCTCAGTGGAATGATATTCGGACTTTACCGTCTTATATTATAACTTGACCTATACACTTGCGGTTAACACGAAAAGTGCGCATCAACCGTCAAACTAGTTACGGTATTAGATTAATCAATATTAAAGTTGAAAAATATTAATAGTGCTTAGAAAGTTTTAATTTTAATTCTACATTTGTATAATTTGATTATATGAATTAAAAGTAGACTTGTTTGAAAACAGAGAAACACTATGTTCTCTATATTGTACATGCTGATATATAAACATGCACAAAACAAATCAAGAATATATCTTAATAGAATGAATGGTCTACTTTTTTTTTTTTTTTTGTTAATGATCCAGTGATCCTATTGTTTGTTGTGTATGTCGATCTATCAATGCATGTATGGAAAAAAAAGGTTGCTTTTATGTATTTTTCTAGGTGTAGTTTGTGGCGGGTGACCTTGAATACATGGTTTATGTGTAAATATTCAGTAAGTATAATTCTATTTTGGGTTTGTTTGTTTTATGTTAGTATGTTATGTGTTTTACTTAATTAATTATATTATGTTGCATGGATATCTTTATGAATAATAGTTTTTTTACTTCTAATTTTGATCAGAGATTGAGATTTCTAATTAAGTCTTAAACTCTTTGTTTGTAGTTCTAGATTGTTTTAGAGTGTTCGAACTAAGTTTTAAGATTCTTGTCAAGGTAAGAACATCTCTAGAGATGCTTTGAGCATGATAAATGTTTTGTATTATGTATTTTGTTTATATAGTGCTAGAACTATGTTTGGCAACACTTAGTTGTATTTAGTTTCTTTGTAAATAACTTAACCAAAGTTTGGTTACTAGTTTCCTTGTATTAACGTTACCAAATTTTATTGTTATATATATGAAGTTTCATATTTTATGTTTGTGCATACTATGTCAAAATTGATGAAAATATATTTAATGACAAGTATGAAACAAATAATTATCTATCATCATATAAGTATTTCTTTGGCATTCTACAAATTTCATGAAATGTATATTTATGATATTGAAATCTTTTTTTCGATTGAACTTCAATGGCTATATAAATAAGTGTTGATATAAACATTTCATTGATAAAAAAAGTCAACTTTTGGGTTGTCACACCCCGCCTCGAGCTACCCCTCTGTAGCCCGAGATGGGGCGTGACGACAACAGACATTGACCCTTTTTGGACATCTAATGTTAACTTATACTCTTTCAAGACTTAATATATACAACATAGATAGTCAAAACACAATACTATATTATTTAACAAGCATAATATTATTTACACCATTGTTTATGGAATTTGTTTTAAAAGTGACATAACCCTAACTCGATACAAGTTTTTGCCAAATTTTTAATGACCACATTATATCTCGGCAGACCTCGACTTTGCACAGTAATGGAAACTCAACTGCTACCTGGAAAGAAAAGGATGAGCTTCACGAAGCCCAATGAGTGATGAATAAAACTAGGATAACCTTTTAAACATAATAACTATATTAGAATTCACGAGCAAGCATATCTATATCGATCTTATAATCAAAATTTCTACTTTAGAGTTACCCTTGAAACCAATTATACTACTGGCATTCCCAGCTCAACAAATCCTCTAGTTAACCTGCTAGCTCACACGGCTTAGTAATCTGACTAGTTTCCTCCGCTGGCTCACCTGGCTCAGCAATTTTCTTATTTTCTGTCCCTATGTGCACATAGTCTTATCTCTAAGGATCAGAAGCTAGGTCCATCGACTCTTTGACCATCCTCTTGAGATACTTTTCACAAGATTAGGAACTAGGTTCTGGCACCCTCTAATCGATGCCGCAAGGTTCTATTCCCGACACAAGCTCAGACACTAGATCTTTCCGACCCTTTGACCATCCTATGTAGTGTCAAATTTCGGTCCCAGTCACGACCGTAGTCATCAATGCCTACTCAAAGTCCTTCGACATTGGAATATATTCAGGCTTTCCATATGCCTTCTCTATGTCCTTCGGCATTGGAAAACACCTATATATCCAACAAAGCTCAATATGCTACAAGCTATTCAATATCTCACCATAGCACGTATATTAATCACAACATAATATAATTATGCTAACAAGTATGTATTCATAAGCGTGTTATTAACAAGCATTCATAAGAGTCTTAATTAAATTCTCTCACGAAAGAAATCAACCACTCACAGAGAAAGTAGTTTCCAAACTTTAGGGTTTCTTCTTCCGCTTTGGTTTCCAAACCTTCTCAACTTCTCCCGAGCTTTTGGAATTGAGAACACATCAACCAGGAAACCTCTGAAACCCTAAAACAGCTCCTCGGACGCCTGAAAATCTCCCCTTGGACGCAGGGCAGATCACCTTGGATACAAAATAGTTCCTTATTCTCCTTACACAGCTTTGTTAGACGCAGAACAACTTCCTTGGACACTTGGGGTACCTTATGGACGCAGACAACTCTCTGACAACAAGGAGAACAACACCTTGGATGCCTACCTACCTTCCTTGGACGCAAGATTCCTCACCACAACCTTCTTCCTCTCTATTCTCTCGTAAAATCGAGTGCTTTGTGATGGTGTGAGAGCTCCTCTTCCCTTTGGTGCTATTTATAGAAGTTGGATGGCAAACCTTGTCATCCAACCCTTGCTCTAAGCTTGACACTTAGCTCCTACATGTCATTATGCATGATAAGTGGTCCATGTGTCCAAACATGTGTCTCTTTGCATGGTGTTCTTGTCATGCATCTTGACACCTCCTTCTTATGAAGTGTTATGTCCAAATGAAGCCACTTAGCACCAAATATTCTCAAGCATGCGTCCAACCTAGCCCTCGGGATAGGGACCATGCGTCAAACTCCTCCCCACCATGTGTCCATGATGATGCTTCTAGGGTTTGGCTTCTTTTGCTCTCTTTTTTTTCTTCCAATCTTCCTATACTTAGCCAAATTTTCCTTACCAAGACCCTCCTATGCGTCCATGTCACACCCCCTCCCGGATTACCCATCTAACCTGGAAGGGAATGTGAAGACAATAAACATCACTCCTCTTGTGACGCATATTGTCTCATCTTACATTCCTATCTCTGCATACATTCTGCTCATATACATACATAAAATTCAGTCATAGAACACATGCTTATAATATAATATTATTCCCTGCATAGAGTACACTTTTATTACATAGCATAATTTCACTTCCATATCCATCATACAATGTACAAAACTCCACCGCAGTCCCTACTCAAAACTACATGGTCTACATGCCATCTACATATGATTATGTGCAACGTACAACTCTCAAACTTGACTGTATTTTGAGAACTCGAGACTTAGGCAAGGTGAGCTGAAGTAGGCTAAGCACTGGGAACGTCCTTGCTACCTGGGGGGAGAAAAGGAAAACATTGGAAAACATAAGCTAACAACCCAGTGAGTGACAAATCTTTGTAAAACGAGCATTCATTGAAAACAGGCATGTTACGTATAACGAATAAGTAAGAGTTTAACATTTTATTCAATTTAAACATGCTTTCCATAAAATCCATAAATCTCATAAATCAAATCTTAAATCATACGTAAATGGTTTCCAAGGAGTTTATTAACATCAATTTAGTTTTTCAAACTTTTCCTTAGTTGAGGCGGAGCAATGCTTCTATGCACTCAACGTCGAAAACCACCTTAGTTGGGGTGGAGCAAGGCTCAACACTCCCAACGTCAAAATCGTCCCTGGCACAATGCGGAGCAAACTCGACGCACCAACCAAATCAACCTCTATGTGCACATAGGAATATGACGGGTTGCCCATGTACCTTCTCATGTTCTTGAGTACTGGGTCCCGGGGAAACTCACGTGCCTTCTCGTGTCCTTGAGCACTGAGCCTCCTCTAAAACGTTTTAGAATTTCGTTCACATAATAGTTCATATGAAAATCCTTTCATAGAAATCATACAAAACTTTATTCAATAACATTTCATAAGAATGCTTTCTATCAACTTTAGAAATCTATAACATGCCTTGTAAGTAATGCAGTCAACATTAAGCATATTAAACAGTTCATTGTAAATCATACTTCATAAGAACATTTTTAATGAAATAGGATTGAAGAACAAAATAGTCACTCACAACTCTTTTTAGGCTTTACGTGGGTTATACGCTTTCCCTATTTCTCGACACTAGCGTTACCTTACCTTAGAAGCGATACTCAGCGTTATCTAGCGAGATTTGTGAGATGGAAGACTCCTTTGCGTCTCAGCGACACCCGTCTTGCTATCAGCATCCAGACAGTGTGCCGATACTTGATTTTAGCGGCACTCTGCACTGTAATTCCCTCCTTTCTTCTTGTTCTTACTTCAATCTATCCAAAGTTACAATTCCATACGGATTCAGGACTTCTTTTCTTCTACAAACTTATATGAAATTAAGTTCTATAGCTTACCTCAAAGTTTCAAGGCTTAACTCCTCCTCGCTCTCACAGTATTCTGGAATCACCTCCTGCTATTCCGGATTGCCTAATAATCTTGTAAACTCTGCTTTTCCTAAGGATTCACATAGTAAATCTTCAATTCCAGCATTACCATCCTTCACAAAAGTTGTTAGAAATTATGTTAACTTACTAACCTCCAAGTTTCAGCTCTAAACTCTACTTCCTCCACACGTTCTACTTTGATTATCAGTCACTGCTCAAACCATGTGACTTCAGTCATTCCTCTGTTTTAGCTTCGTTTTCAACATCAACATGAGTCAAATTTCGTCCAAAATCCGCAAGAACACCTTCCTCAATCTTCTTCTGAAGTTTGTCTGAAATATGGAACCGACTTAAGCTCTCGAAATGTCTTAAAAATGATTAAACATTTAATTAATCCAGCTATATATACTACCGACCTAGCCTTTACAACTACCAGGACTTATGTTGCCGACTTACTCTTCACCCGCAGACTAGCGCAGAGTTCTTATCTCAACGCGAGGTATTCATGTTAACTTCTCCTCCAACGCCTCCAGCAACTGACCACACCCAACGCATGGTGTCGTCCTCAACGCCTCCTATTTTTGACGCATACCTTTCCGTCATACAATTACTTTCGTCGCGTCAAGACCATTCTGTCTTCGACGCAGGGTGACTCCAACACATGTCTGTCTTCGACGCATCTACTTCACACATAACTGTCCTCAACGCAGAGTGACTTAAACGCATGGTTCAAGCACATTTCCTCCCCGCCAGAATTACTTATCCTTTAACGCGGGTAGCTACTTCAGCTCACTAACCTCCGTGAATCAACCACAACGCATGGACTTGGCCAACACTTAGCCAAATTTTACTTTCCAAAAATTCTTGCTCTCGCTCACGACCACTTCTCCCGTTGAAACGCATAGCCACAAACGCATGGTCGCACCCCAATGCTTGGTAACGCAAATCAATGTTTACAGTCCAACCTTCTTCCAAACTAAGAGTCCAACACTTAGCCCAAAATCTCCTTCTCTAGGAGGTATGCGTCCAATAAGTCCCAAGGTTCCCACACTCAGTCAAATTTCTACTCATAAAGCTTACTATGCTTGTGGTTTCCTCCAAATCACTTAGGTATGCGTCCACCATCTCAACTCCTTTGATCCATGCGTCTAAGACTCCCAACATGGCCCCATGGACACCTTGATATCTCACCTATGCGTCCATGGTATGCCTCCCAAGTCTATGCTTCCAACTTTATCTCCTATGCCTTCCATACTTAGCCATTTTCGCCAAATCTTCAAGTATGCGTCCAACCCATTTCTTTCCTTCCTTAGGGTTGCTTCTTAACTCTCCAATTTATCCAACACTTAGCTAATTCTTCCTAAAAGATTGGTCTATGCTTCCAACATGGTGGTCTTCCCCCAAGGATGTGTCCAACTCCCAACTAGCTCCCAACTATGCTTCCAACTCTTCCTTCTTTCACTTAATGAAATTTTCTCTTTTTTTCCCTAGGCTATGTGTCCAAGCCTTGTCTTCTCATAGCATAGTTGTGTTCTTCAAGCATAGTTGTGACACTTAGAAGATTTCCTTAGCTCATTTGCGACCTTGTGGTCTAAGACTCGAAAATCGTTTAATGTGGTTTTCTCCAAAACTCGCCTACGGCTTATTCTCAACCCAAAACTCAAGTTGGCACAAACACTTTTCTTCCTCCTTTCATCTCCATGCCTAGTGCCCCCTAAACTAGCCAAAATTTGGCTAACTCCACGAGTTTAAATTTTCTGCTTCAAAAGTTTTCTAACTCCATAGGCTTGTGGTCCAAGTTTTCATCATTTACCCTAGTTTCTTTCCTTGATGACTCCTAAGCAACAAGGTCAAAGGTTAGGGTGTCACATGGGTCATTTACTGACAATGAAAAATTGTCATAGAAAATGTTGTTATGACATATAATAAAATATCAATAAATTTTTATTGTTGATTATATTGAAAAGTCATACAACCAATAATGATAGATTTTTCATGTGTCATCTATACACTTTTCTTGCTAGTGGGTTCAAAGACTAAAACAGAGTCAAAAAATGTGTTAATGACAGTATTTTAAGGTCATGAAAACCCATTTTTGTTGTAGTGATGCCATAACCATATAATTCAAATATTAGAAAATTATATATATACATCACACAGATTCTTACATGGACTAAAGCATTCATGACGAATGTGATATAATTATCTAATTAAATATTTTTTGAAAGAATGATATAAAAATAAGAAAAAATATTATAAATAGAAAAAAAATATCAAACTATTTACAAATAACTTTCTATCTGTGATAGACCACGAAAGACCTAGATAAACATCTATCTGTTTCTATCTGATAGAGTGATAATGTCTATCTGGGCTATCGCAGTCTATCACAGATAGAAAATAACATTTTGCTATATTTGTAATTATTTTCAACAGTTTTTCTATTTTTGAAAACATCCCTAAAAATAGCCCAATTTGTCCATATATTTTTTTTTTATAAAGAAATCATAACTAAGATTTATTATATATGTAAATGTTGATGATTTGTATATAATAGACACTGTTGAAGAGATTTCAAAGGCAATAGAGGTTCTTAAAAAAGAAGCTAAAATAAAAGTTCTAGAAAACAAAGTTTTGCCTTTAGCTTGCAAAAAAAGCATAAAGCAAATGGAATATATTACATAACTTTATACATAAATATATGATATGGACTAGGTACATCATTTAACACTGTTGTAGTAGTTCATTCATGTGAAAAGGATGTATCATACAACTCAGGAAAATAATGAAGAACTTTAGATCTTGAAGAATCATAATTTAGAAAATAAGTGTATTTATATATCTTTACTAATTAATACACCATCTGTTGTAGTATTTTTAGTAATTTTGTTACGTAGATATAATATTTCTAAAATAAAAGATATTAGAATAAAGTTAAACATAATATATTATGCTTTATTTAAGAATTAGTTTACATGAAGTTATTATTCTAATAAATCTGATTATGATTGTTGTTTCTTCTATTACATGTCATATACAACTCCTCCCTTGATAAGTCGAAAGTATAAACTTAATGAAGATTTTTTTATGAGGATCAGGATTAAACATGGAAATTTTTTGGATTCAGCTAATAAAACTGGTTTAGAAGATGATTCTCAGCAATTTTATGAACTATTATGTGAGTGTGGAAAGATATATTTTTATAAATTAGAATTCCATTAATTTAATATACTTTTATAAATAAAAATCTTCATTATCACTACTTCTTATATTATCCAAATTTTTAAATTTTAAATTTGATTAATCCACAAATTAACTAATGAATAACTCTTACCAAAACTTTGTACGAAAAAAAAAAAAAACCTTTATTAAACTCACAAATTTTAATAAAATGTAGCTCTAATGTTCTTTTTCTTTGAAACCTTATCAATTTTGTACCATGCACGTATTTTATAATCCATTGAAAGAATATATCTTTATATATATATTTTTTAACATAATATTAGGAAAAAGAAAAAAAGGCATTGGAGATGGAAACTACAACACTTTTGAAGGTTAAGGTTCATCTTGAGTACAACGTGATGAAATTAAATAATTGATTTTTTTTCCTTTGTATAAATGAGAACTCTGGGTATATTTTTAATCAATCAATTAGTTAGGATTAATTTATTCCAACTGAATAATTAGGTTAATTTAATACATTGTTATAAAATAATTTTTACATAAACTCGTTGTACATAAAAAGTAATTACTTTTAATAACATAATTTTTTTTTAATAACAATCTTCTAACCTCTAAGTAGGAAGGTCATGTCAATTATCGTTGAGTTAGAATCATTTTGGCACTTTTAATAATATAATTAATTTTGAGAGAATAATTAATAAATGTATTCAAAAGAAAGATGGATATTAATAAAGAAACGAAAGAAAGAGAAGAGCATGGAGAAAACTCTCTTTCCTAATAATATCAAGTAAGAATACCTATACTATCATAAGAGGTAATCTAGCTAAGTCGATTTAATAACCTGGTACCCTAAGTCACTAATCGATTCGTTCTTGAAATTAGCTAATCATGCAATATTTGTGAAAAAGACTATTTTAAACAACCTAATTCATGCCCAAGCATGCTTTAGCCCTTGCCCCTTGAGATTTAAAACACATTAGAGCATTCCCAATCTCTAGCAGTCAAAGAATAAATGAGAGTTGGCCCAAAACCCATAAATTCAATGTATAGAAATTTAAATATCATTCAAAAATAGAGAATTCAACAAGCATACATCATAGAATTCAAAACCCAAGTCTCCCAACAAGGATTTAATGGTTTCAATCCTTCCCTAAGCTAGAAGAACTTATCTTAGTCACTCATAATGTGGCAAGAAGAGTCTTGAAGTTGAAACAAATGAGAAATGCATAGAGGTAGGTTCTGGGAGGAAGAAAATACAGAGAAAATGAGGCTAAAATCATCAAAATCGGGCATAGTCTGACCTAATTCGGCGAAAAAAACAAATTTATATCGAGGGGGAAGCGTCACTACGCTCTGCATAGAAATCGTAGTGCAGGTCTCGAGCGTAGCAACATTACACGTGCACTCACTTCCTACCATTCCATCAATCTCTTGAGCGTTGCGATGCTCTATAAAATTTTGTTCTCTGGTTAACCGTGTATAGCACAATGTAAGGCACAGAGTAGCTGTCACACCCTCTTTCTAAGACTATTTCGTGGAAGAGCCTATAAAGGAAAGGAGTAGGACAAGAGTGGTTGTGTTCAAGTGTTAGTTTACATAGGCCGTAGATGAAATTTGAACTAGAAGGATTTGATAGAAAGGTTGCGTTGAATGAATTCTGAATCTTGAAATCAAAGTAATTCTTGAAGTTGAGAATTATACTGTGAAGGATAAACAAATCAGGAGAACGCAACCATGATTTTAAGCTTAGAAGTAAGACCTAAGGAAGAAAGGAAACCCCATCAAGTGATGGCCAGGGTTAAAAAGAATAGCTGAGAGGTAAGTGAAGTTGGACGCATACTTAGTGGAAAACCATGTTGGGCGCATGGTAGAAACGAAGGAAACGCATGATAAAGGAAAAACGCTTGACGGTACGTAATTAAGACAGACACATGGTAGTATGCGGTAGAGAAACGCTGTAAGCCCCTACCTAACATTTGGGGAGTTGGCAAGTTGAGAAGAAACTATGAAATGGGCAGTGATTAGAAAAAGTGGGCTGAGTAGTATGGGAGCAAAAGTGGCTAAGTGTTGGCCATGCGTTAGTGGAGCTACGCATTGAGAATATGTTGGACGCCACCAGGCGTTGAAGGCCACTAGGCGTTGAAGCTTGGTATGTGTTGGTACATTAAAAGAGTGGCCGAGAGGATCATGCGTTAATTGGCTATCCGGTGACTGGGTGTTGAACAATTGTAAAACAGCAAGTTTAAGCTATGCGTTGCTGAAGCTTTGCATGGAAGGTTGTGTCGGCCAACCTAAGTAAGGAGGTGATGGCCGTACTAGTGAGTCGGTGGTATATATATAAGCAAGTACGCCGACTAAATAAACACCTTTAGACATATTTTGAACCCAGATTTACCCCTTTCACAGAAGAACAACGAGGAGAGGTTGAAGAAACTATTTATGTCGGAGTTAAGTAGGAACCAGATCATTCCCGTGGTGAAATTGAAGCTGGAACCAGAAGCTTGACGGTTGACGGTAATCTAGACATCATTTGGTGTTTGAAGAAGAGTGAGCTGGGAAGTCGAAGCTAGAGCGAAGTTTTAAAGGTGAGTGAGTTAATTCTTAACAACTCCTGTAAAGGATGTTTAAGCCAAATTTGAGCAAGAGTATGTTAAAGTTTAGGAAGAAACATTCGGAGTTGAGCTATTGCAAGAGCTGTTAGCTGATTCGAGGCAGTTGGAGTTATTCGAGGATAGTTCTCCAACAAAAAAAAGTTAGGGTTTGAAATCTTGAGGTAAGTTAGAAAGCTCACTTCTTTACAAGTTTGTAGAAGAGAGAAAGATCTGATTTTGGCTGGATTTCGATGTTTAGCAGTTTTGAGAACAGGTTAGAAAAGAAAGAAGAAAGCACTGACCATCGGGGGTCACTAGGACAGAAGTATCGCTAAAGAGTTGGAGGGTGATCAGTGAGACAAGTGTCGCTGGTAACGTAAAGAGGCCTTGCGTCTCACAACTCTCGCTGACTCTCACTGAGTATCGCTTGTTAAGGTAATATCGCTAGTCTCGCGAAGCTAGGTATCGCTGATGCCACATGGTTATGAGTAGTTTAATCTAAAAATCTCGCTCATTATTGTAAGTTGTAAACAAGAGAAGAACTAATGATGAAAACCCATATTCAAGATATTTAAGCAAACATAGAGAATATAAAGAGGAATGTTAGAAATGTCTAACACGAAAAAGGTATGTTTACAGGTCAAGAGGAGCTAGGAAAAGCGTATAACCCGCTCGGAGCCCGAAATAAGTCGTGAGTGACTTTATGCTTTGAGATAAGCTTAACTTGAGTACTATTTTCTATATGCTTAATAATATCTTTAAAGCATGAGTTGAAGTGTACTTTTATGTATGAAACTAGCACATATCTTATATGTGAGACAGAGCTTGATAATTTATCAGATAATGTTTTAAGTTTTACCAAGCTAATTGCTAGATGAATGTTCAAAGAATTCTGAGATATCATGATTATAGTTAATATATGATAAATATATTATGCATGTCTATGCACTAGAAAGATTCGAATGGGACCCAATGCTGAAGGACAGGTGAAGGCATATGGGCCGCCCTAGTATTTTATGAAGTCTGAGATATTATGATTATTGTTAAATTATGGTAAATGTGATGTGCAAGTTAGTGCTCTAGAAAGATCCTATCGGGGACCCAATGCTGAAGGACATGTGAAGGCATATGGGCAGCCTTAGTATTTAATTTATATGAAACTCTCACCAAAGGATTTAAAGACGGTGAGTGAGTATTTCCCTGGGACCCTAGTATCGAAGGACATGAGAAGGTACACGGGCAGCCCGAGGTCAGACAGATTTATAAGCAGAATAAAAGGCATCTGACGCTAATGTGTTGAGATTACTCCACACAGCTAAGGCTTATTGACGTTGGGTGTGTTGAGTTCGCTCCGCCTCAACAAAGGTTCAATGAAAAGACAACCATTTACGTAATGATAGTGATTTACAAGTTATAGTCATTTACAAGTTTATGAAGCATGATATGAAGCATGATCAAGCAATTTATATAAAAGATTGTAGTTATATTTTTATTGAGTTTATACTTTAGTTAGTCACTCACTGAGCATTGTAGCTCATAGATTCTTGTTTCTCTAATGTTTTTCTTTCCAGGTAGCAAGCGTGTTCGAGGTGCCTAGCCTACCATCAAGATTCGTTTGAGCCAAATTAGAATTTTGTAAACCCCATCCCTTTGTAGAAATTGGACTTATTTTGAGTGGCATTTGTGAGGATCACCAGGCATATTTGTAAACTTTAAATATAGCCTTTTAAATCTTACTTATGATGCTATCTTATTAAGAAATTTTTGCATAACTGTTGTAAAGGCTAAGCATTTCACCAGCTAGTTATGATATAGAAATGCATATATAACAGGGTTTAACAGAATACGGACTAGGTAACACTCATTCCTAGGTAAAGATATAGATGTATATATAAATATCTAGGATGGGGTGTTACAGTAGCGATGCTCCACAAGGACATTTTGGTAATTTTTCTTAGCTCATGGTTGATGCTTCGAAGTTTCTTTTTGGTTCATTCTTGTCTCGTTTCGACTTTGATGGTTCGCTCTACCTCTTAATGCTCAAAATCTACAAAATAGCATAATAAACACATAAAATCCATGAACGATCTCGAATTAAGGGAAAAACGCTCGAAAAGTGCTTTTTATTCTCTTAAATTAGGGACATTTTTATTAGATTTCACGTGTGTGTTTGCTAGTGGTTTTCAGGTCAGTATAAAGAAAATAAGTGTTGAAGGTCAAAGGAACCAACCGAGCCAAAACTGGAAGAAAAAGAGAAAAACATCACAAAAACCCTAAAAATAGACCAGCGCCACAGTGTCAGCTCGGCTGTGCTTGGCGCTATTTCCTGAGAGTTGCTCATGGAGGAATGTCTTCAGCGTCGCGACGCTAGTTGATAGTGTCGCAGCGCTAGGTAAGGAGTGCCACAATGTTTGGGCACGACCTACCATTTTATGACGGTCAGCGTCACAGTGCTACTTTATAGCGTCGCTGCACTAGCCTTCCTTTTTTCAAAAATCTGCATTTAAGGAAAAAATCTTGGCGGCCACTTCTATATTCTTGATATGTAAATTAGGGACTCGCGGGGTTGGGGAATACCCGATTTGACTGGGGATAGGGTTCAAACTAGGATCTATTTAGGATCCCCATCCGGAGACGGGGAGGGTATCCTCGCCTCGACCTCAATCCCTGACCCCGACCCGATTAAATATAAAATTTCATTATATATATATATATATATATATATATACACACACACACATTCTCGCTCTCGTTTTCCCTCTTACTCTCTCTCACACTCTCTCGCTCTCTCTCACACTTTCGCTCTCTCTCGCTCCCTCGTTCTCTCTCACTCTATCTATCTCACTCTCTCTCATACTCTCTCACACTCTCGCTTTCACTCTCTCTCACCGAAGTTTGTCATTGGGTCCTCGCAAGGATCCGTTTCCCCAATGGGGAATCCCCACCCTGTCCTCGCCTACAAATGGCAAGGACAGAGGCAGGGATGGGGGAAAATTCCCCCCATGGTGGTGGGGACGGGAACCCTCCCGCCCCGCCCCTAATGTAAATAGTGTCAAGTAAAAGTTTATTAAACTTGATATTTATAAAACATAAAGTTGTAGTTAGCGGAAAAAAGTTCAGAAATTTCTGTAAAAACTACGCTTTTTAACACTATTCTTGACATTTTCCCTTACAAAAGATCATTACATTACTTTTTTTTTTAAATGTCAAGTATTTAAAAATTGCAAGTGTCATGCAATACAATTTTTGTAGTAGTGTATGTGTGTCGAGCCTTGAAAGAAAAAAAGAGAAAATAGAACAAAAAAGAGTTAGGATGGCGCTCCTATTATCCAAATTAGCTTAAGTAGCTAGAAGTAGGGCATGATACTCATGCTCTCTTTACGTGAAAAGGCTAACAAGGAAAGTGAGTGTTTGCCTCAAATATGACCTTTGCTCGTAGTCAGATGTTCACAGGTAACTCGTGGGGGCAAACTGAAACAAAGGTGAGGGTGACACTAAGGATGAATCCTAAGCAAAAACAATTGAAAGAGAAAAAAGAAAAAGAAAAAGAAAAATAAAGAATAAGGCTGTAAAATGGAGCATTAAGGCCTACCAACAACACAAGTTTTTTTCTTTTCTTTTTTTTTTTTTTTTTTTTTTTGGGGGGGGGGGGGGAGGGGGGATCTTATTTCTCTAGGTTGGAAGTTTGAAGTGAAGTTGAAAGGTATCTAGCACCTAACTAGGTTCAATGATTGGTGGTTAGGTTTGTTGCCATGTTGATTAGGAAGCCAAGGGATGTTGAGTCGAAACATAATTGAAACTCTTGTGAGGGCATTTTGGGAGGATTGAGAAGTTAAAGCATTAAGGCATGAAACCTCTTCTGAAAGTTGTCTGCTTTGCACTCTTTTTACTTGGCATGTGATCATTTGCATGAATTATTTTCATTTTGTTTGCATGAGGACAAGCAAAGACTTAAGTTTGATGTTGTGATACATGCCATGAAATGCATGTTTGAAGGCTTTATTTTAGTATCTCTTCTTATCAAAAATGGTCATTTGCATGTTAAAATCTCCAAATTATGTTCTAAATGGATAAAATGAATTAATATAAGGTATTTGTATGTTAAAGGTGAAATTTTATCATTTTGGGTCTGTTTCAAGAGCTTTTAAATTGAGTTTTAGCTATTTTATAGAAATTGTTTTCAATGTGCCTGCATTGCCAAAATATGATGTGGCCGCATCAAAACCCTAATTTCTAGAAATGTTGACAAATCGTCTATAGGCGTGAATTACTTGGTTTTCAGTCGATTTCCAGTGTCAAAACTGACTGCAAGCTCTGGATTCGTGGATTTCGGCCCTATCTGACACCGTTGAAGCTTATATAAAGGAGGGAAGTCTTCTCCTCAAGCTTCTAGTTGACCCATCAGGAAATTCGGTCACCCTAAGGAGATTTCTCACTCAAAATTTTAGAATTTCACCAAGAAATAGGAGATCCTTTGGAGAAGCTAGAGTTAGGACCCCCTACTCCATGAAAGTGAGTGTAGAGAGCAATAATTGATCCATGAGAAAGGACAATCCATTCTTACGGAGTTAAAGAGAGTGAGGGGCCCATTCCAAAAGAGTGTTTACTGGTATTTTCAGCATTTACTTTCATTTCTTCTTTTGTCAGATCTATTTTTTTCATTTTCATTTTGTACTTGTAACTTTGCAAGTAATGAAAGCATTTTATTTGTTCTTTAACATGAACTAAATTCACTGAGGGGTTCAACTATGTGGATCTCCTAGGGATTTATGGCTTAATCATATGCTAAAGTGTCATACCATGCTTGCTTGCTCTTTTCAAGTGCTGATTTTAAAGCTAAGTATTGTTAAGTTAAATAAGCCACTTAATTTAGCAATATAGTGGAGTCTTAAGGCTAAGAAAGTTTAGGATATAAATGGAATTAACAAGAGAATATGGGGTAAGAGCCTAGGGATAGGAATACCAAGTCACCTTTGAAATAAGGGGCACCATAGGATAAAGAATAAGTGAAAAATTAAAATAAGTGGCAGCTAACCATAGGGATATAGATTTAGCTCCTTAAGCACCTAAAGGAACTTGATACAAAACCAAATAGGTGAAGATTCTGTCTAGGAGTTCGTCAATGTGATGGTATGATGCAGCTGCATCACTTGAGTATAATGAACTTAGGCTAAACATAGTTGCGACCCTACTTTTAACATTGATTGTCTTTACCCTTTTTAAGCTTTATTCATTTCACTCACAGCTATTTGACATTGGTTACTTAAGTCACTTGATTGCATTGCCATAAAACAAACCTAATTAGATAGCTAGTCTCGTGGAATTTGACTCTTACAGTACTCCGAGATTATACTTCATCGATAGTGTATGCTTGCACTAGACCACTTTTTTTTTTTTTTTGTTTAGATGTTGAGGTAAGTGTTTTCTTGTTCTTGAGAGCAAACGTATATAGTTTCTTGAGACTATTTTTGTATAAATTTCATATTATGATTGTTATTCTTTGAATCTTATGTATAAGTAGATGTATGTTTTGATGCCTCTCTCCTTGAACGTATGTCTTGGCTAATCAATTTTGCTTGCACGTTTCCTTCATATTCGTCTATGCTTAAAATTGATAAGTAGCAAGGGTCTTAGTATACATGCTAGGTGTATTGGCTGTCTATGAGCTTAGAATGTATGCTTAACCTACGTTCAACGAAAATTGATTAACTAAGTTAGGGTTTTCCCATAATTAATCGCGCATTGGAACTCTTAAGTTTAATGCACTTGTTTTTTGCCTTAATTGATTGCTATCAAACCCAATTAGGACCCAAGGCTTGTAGTTTGATTGAGGCTTAGGCTTTAATTAATAATTAGGGCGCTTGTTTATCTGAATTTGATTTGTTGGCTACTTGTAGTGTAGGTGAATTTAATTAAGTTAAATAAGTCGGTGTGTAAGCAATCAAATATGTGTTTAATAAAAAATAAGTCAGTGATAGAAATTGCATAGGAATCTAATTGCTCTCGAGAACTAGATTATCTTATCCCTGTTTACATTTACCCGTTACTTTTAATTTCTTTTGCATGCCTAGTTCTAATCCACACTGATGTGCCACTTTTAGTGTTTACCGCAAGTGTACGGGTCAAGTTATAATATAAAACGGTTAAGTCCGAGTATCGTTTCCACTAGAGATCCAATTGGGAAGGTCAAGTTACTTAGCTATTCTAGAATCGAATCAATTTTATTTGAGGATTGAAATTCAATATTTCAATTTTGGGAAAAAGAAAAATCAAGCAAAGAAAATATCAAAGGGAGAATTTGCAAAAGTCAAAGAGAGTTCTAAGGTTTCGAATCCTTATTTGTTTCATCATGCAAAATTATAGATTTCATGGATTTTATTCTTATGCCTAAGTTTAGAAACTTAATTCCAAGTTATCTTCTCTCAAAGACAACTCTTTCTCATGCAACTTGATTGATAGTTAATCTCTTAAAACAAATACAAAGATTACATGGCATTAAATCTAGTCTTTAGCAACTTTCATTGTCAACCTAACTACTCTCGTGATAGATTAACAACGATTCATTGTTATAGATCAAATTAAACATATAATCTCTCGATCATACATCTAACCTAACATGTGAAGGTGGCCAATCTTCAAGAATTAAACACAATAACAATGAAAAGCATATTTATTTGAACAAAACCATGAGTCTACAAAGTTATCATGAATTCACAAACCATCAAAAACCCTAAAACTAAAGAGTTTAGCCACTCATAGTGTGAAGCAACATATTGAGCGAAACTAATCAAAGAAAGAGTGTAAAGAATAGGGAAACTCTACTGAAAAGAGGTTCTTGATTGAGGCAGCACCGTCACGAACTCCTTGGCTCTCGCGTCGGACTTCGAAGGGCACCAAAACTATCTCGAACTCTTTTCCTCTTCCTTGCGGCTAACTCACTCTTGGAACTCTAGCTTAATTCTCACCCTTTTGGATCTTTCTTTTGTTCTGCAACTTTTCTTGATTTTCTTGATTTTTTCTCCCCCCACTTTGGCTGCTGAAAACCCCTAAATTTATAGAGTTGGGCCGCCTAAAATTTAACCTAAAATACAAAACTTTTCGTTTAATTAACGCTGGCGCCGCGGCGCTAGCGTTGCGACCAAAAATAAGTTGCTCTCGGGTTTTAGCGCCGCGGCAGCGCCGTCCCAGCGCCGCGACGCTGTCTTGCATTCATCAAGGATACGTCGAGGCAGCACCTTTCCAGCACCGCATTGCTACTCTGCGTCCATGCTGATGCGTTTTTGCTCCAGCGCCGCGGCGCATCATGCGTTTCAACAAGGATGCGTTTTTCAGCTCTTTTTTACCATATTCTTGCTCGGTTTTGATCTTTTAGTCGTTGCTTCTAATTTTCCTTGTTTTAACCTGAAAATCACTAACAAACAAGTGAAATCTAATATAAAACTCCCTTAACTTGAGAGAATAATAAGCACTTTTCAAGTGCTTATCACACACCAAACCTCCTCATTTATCGCTTTAATTAGGAAATTAGCTTAAGGAAACAAAGACTATTGTCCTTGTGGTTCGACCCAGACTTGCCACTGTTGCTACGCTATCGTAGTAATAGGAGTAGGATCTAGTATTATAAATTTCTTTTGATAGGGGTTTCTCTTTGGGGATAAAATGAAACCCGAAGAAAGAAATCCCTCCCTATCACTTACAATTTGGGCTAGTAGGGGAGCGTAGCGACGCTCCGGCAAAAATTCCCAAAGCGTAGCTACGTTCTCTAAGAGCGCAGCGATGCTCCAACAAAAGTTCCTAGAGTGTAGCTATGCTCTTTTAAAGCGCAGCTAATCTGCCTTTTCAAAAAAAAAAAAAATGCTATTTTGGAATGTTCTTCTTGAGTAAGTATTTGATTTTCTATAAATTAGGAGGTCCTAAGTCGACTTCTACATCAAGAATTTAAGAATTGGAGACCGAGAGTGAGAGTTTAGAGGCAAGATATGGAGATTTCATGATGCCGGAAGGTTCGAGTATCGTTGGAAGGTCAAATCCATCTTGGAGATGAGCTTGGAAGCCAGATAACTTTTCTTCCCTTTCTTTATTTCTGGTTTATTTGTTGTATTTTGTTGTTCTAATGTGGGTTTTGTCTATGGAAGCCATGTTAGGCTAAAATTCTCATAGTTTTGGGGGTAGATGAATTTTTAGGTTTAAATTGTTGAACACTTTGCTTCTTGAATGTTAATTTGCAAAGCTTTCTAGCATGACCATTCTTAATGCTTTTGAATGTTTGATCAACATTTGAATGATTCTATGATTTACATCTTACTTGATAAAGTATGTTTAAATTAGATCATGCATGTTAGACTATCGCTTTAAAACATAGAAAGTAATTGGATAACAGTGGAGATTGTTGATGAAGGTTCTTAATATTTTACTTAATCACCTAGTTTCAAGAAATTAGTAATTAGGGTTTAAGTAAAAGAAAAGATTGCTTTTGAAAGATTCAATTCGGATAAAAGACTTCTAGATCTAGGTATGGTGTTAATTACTTCAAGAGTCAAGCAATTGTGTCTAATAGTACCTTTGATGAAGCCTATTCCCTAGAACGACTCTTAGTTGATAATTTCCAAATCTTGATTACTTTTATTTGCTTTCTTAAATTAGTTTAGCTTAAGTAACATTATAATTCTATCCCTAAATAAAATTGGAAAGTTTTCTGAATAGCTAAAAGAATAATCAAACCAATTTTCTGAGGACAATACTCAACCTTTCAAGTCGTTTTAACTATATTATAACTTGACATGTACACTTGCAGTAACACCAGGTTGTAGCATATCAGTCAACCACTTTCAGACAAAGAAATGTGAGGTGGTGTTGGAAAGAAGACCATGGCATGTTAAAGGTCTCGGTTGGGGACCAAAACCAAGAAGGGGTAGCTCGTCGACATCAATGTCATCCTTGCAACAAAAAGAGTATGAACAAGCAGTTTGAGATAAAAAAAAATTTAAAATAAAAAACAGACGAACAAAAGGCAGAGATTCAAGAAGAGCGAGAAGCAAAGAATGCAACAAGGTTCTAACTTATGGCAACGAAGGCAGAGTTAGACGACTTGAAAGATTATTTAATCAAACAATTTATGGCTTCACAAGGAGGAACTTCAAAATAGGTATGAACCATCAATTTTTTTTTTTTTTTGCATATTTGCTAATATTTTAGAGAGTGCTTACATTTAACATTTATTTAACGCATTTTTTACTACCCTACAGTTATGGTAGCAACCCTAGTATATTAGTATACTTACACACACACTATTGTTTGACAATTATTTTCATTTTCACATTGTTTGAGATGTGTTGCTATCCAACAGTTATGGTAACAACTCTAATATATAAATGTGGGTTGAGATGTTGTTTAAAGATGGGGAGAGATGTTATTTGTTCTAAAAATGTGGGATGAAATGCACGTGGGTTGACATGTTATTTGTTTTAGGTCTGGCGTGAGAGTTGTTATTTCAATGTGGGTTGATATGTTTGTTTTAAAGTAGGGATGAGATGTTTTATAGGTTTACATGTTATTATAAATCTCCATTTATATATATCTATATATTTTTTTTTTCTTTTTTTTCTTTTTTTTTTTAAGTTGCTATTGTTTCAATTGTAGGGAAAAGTTCATTATAAGTTTAATGTTTTTAATATTTCAAGTTGTTCTTATATATATAGATGTAAAGGCTTTTTTTTTTTTTTATGCATATTAGTTTATCAATTGTGTTTTTCATGATTTCGGGTTATCAATTATATTCCAATTTAGCCTTTGTTTTTTGTTTTTCAGGGCCAACATTCAATGAAGATCACTTGGCAAGCAAACTTTTATTCTTTGAACTTTTTTTAGGACCAAATTAGTGTTTGTTATGTAACTTTATATGTTGAACTGTTTTTATGTGTTATTTAACTTTTTTTTTCTTCTTCTTCTTCTTCTTCTTTTTTTTTTTTTTTTTTTTTTTTTTTTAGTTTGGGTGTTGTTTAAAACTTTTTGTAAGCATTTGACATATTTTCATTATGTAACTATCAAACCTCTGTAAACTTTGTTATGTAACTTTAGCACAATATTGAATGAATTTTCGTCAACATTTGTCATAGTTTGCTATATTATGTACAAATTGAAAATAGTTTTAAATGAAAAAAATACAAAATAGTTTTTCTTTATAAAAAAAGAAATTAGGGATATGCCAACGACAAACACTAGTTGTTACCATATATGAACTGTTGATGTCACCTACAGGGCGTCGACATTGCCAACATTGTCAACAACAATCTTCAACCGTCGGCATCTACCAACAGACGCTGCATGTCGACGTTGGCATACATACCCTATGTCGACAACATGTATGGTGTGACGGCATAGGTCGAATATTACAGTTTTTTTTTTCGTCGACATAGCCTCTACCAACAAACATATGCCGATGGTTTTCGTTGACACTTATTTGGCATCAACGTAGGCTATGCCGATAAATTTTGGAGCTATATCATCAGCAAATGCCTTGATTCTTGTAGTGTCATTAATTGTGAGGTACACTTCCTCTTCCTACGATTCACAACCAGTTCACCACTTGTTATCTAATCCGTACAATGTCCACTGGTAGCTATCTAGTTCTCTCACCCAAGGGTCCACTGTCAGCCTGTGATTCTGCGTTTAACATCAACTTTACCTCTATGGTCATCAGACGTTGATCGTTGAGTGAGTCAACATGAAGAATGATAACATCTGCCTTAGATATGTCGACATCCTTCACACTAATATGACATTCGAATTTAGTGACATATTTACATCACATACAGACTTTCTATTCAACATCCCATCATCGTCTCCCAATTCTAGTAGAACTACCTTATCATTCAATGGATTTAATGATCACATATCATTCGAATTAATGTGGTATTCAAGGATAAAATCAAGGTGGAAGGGAAATGAGGGTACATTTTGGGGCATTGGGATTGGAAATGACAATATCATACTTCTAATGTTTTATACTACTATTGGTAACTTATACACCAAAAGAGCTATTTCAGACACATCATCACTAGTTTAGAAAAACTGAAGATCTTCTTAATTACAAATCATAAAAGCAAAGATATTCAACCTAACATTATACAAACACCTTATAATAATCACCAAAATTTATCCCACTTATTCTATATCTTTTTCGTAAAAATTCTTCATACATTATTCCAACCTCTAAAATCAAACCTTTCAACTACCTCCCTACATATTCTTTCTTATTCTCCTTCCATTCGCCCCCAAAACAAACAAATATACGAGACATCCTGAAAAAAGCAAGCAAAATAGATATACCAAAAAGTTACTAAAAATAATCAAAATCTCGAACAATCATGAATCTCGGTGAAAACTTGTTCATATCTTGCTCAAGATGTAACCCTTTTGTAACGACCTGACCCCTTAATAACTAACTCGTCGCTACATCATGCATGAACATTTATATAGATACGTTGGGACAAGGAGACATGATATCACCCACTTTAAATAAATGCAGTTAAATTTATAAAACGGCTGGATTCTTGAAAGTTTATTAAACCAACATAAAATAGTAAAAATACTTTAGCGGGGTACCCCTTAAATTGTTAGGCAAAACCTCAAGAAAAGAAAACCGAACATAACCATATCAAACAAAACATAAACGGTTTAATGTATGCACATACTACTACCCTACAAGTCCAATACGCTATATCCTAGACTAAGGTGCGGAAGCAATGTCATTGATCCCACGATACGATCATGGATTTCCTCGGTCATACGCCTGGCCACCATGCTCTTTACTTGGGAGAAAAACATAAAAAAAGGGGTGTGTAATCATACTCAGTAAGAGACCCACTACTGGGCCTAGCTATTACCCCTTTTATCGTGTGCGCCTGTGTATCCGGCATAGGCATAAGCGTAGGCATAAGCATAGGAAGCGACCCGAGGGTACGCAGTGTTTACATTCGTATCATGGACATAGGTGGTGATCCCATGGGACACCCTTCGTAGCATAGTACATTAGGGGTACGGGGCACGACTATAGGGCAACCTGTAACATGTCATGGCATAGCTAATTCATCGCAGAGATTCATAGAGTCATAGGCACATAAGCATAAGAACATTACTTACAAGCTACAAACTTGGCATACCAAAACAATCATAGCATTCAACATCCGAGACAAAAGTTCACACGACATTCAATAGTCAATAACACAATTAGACATTAGGCCTCACTAAAACCCAGTAGTAAGTCCCTTACCTGCGAGAGCTAGACTGGAGCGATACTGAGCGATACTGAGCGATTCTGAGCGATACCGAGCGAGACAGCGAGACTCAGCGTGTCAGCGAGACTCAGCGAGGCAGCTACTTCCCTACAATGCGGCAACGCGCTACAAAGGCTATGACAATGCGTTGTGGAGAGGGCAGGCGACGCGGCGATGAAGATTGTGACGACGCGTCGCAGAGAGGGCTACAGCGACGCAGCGATGAAGACTAATGGTGCTGCGAGATGCAGGTTGTGACGATGCGGCGATGGACTGATGATGCGGCGAAATGCGGGTTGTGACGATGCGACGTTTACGAGGACTGAGACGCTGCGGCACGATGAGGATTGAGACACTGCGGCGCGAGGACTATGATGATGCCGCTACGTTGAAAGCTGCGATGATGGCGACGAGTGATGGTGACAATGGCGGTGAGTACTGCGATGACGGCGACAGTGACGATTGGAGATGATGGCGGCAATGAGGGCTAAAGGGGGCGGCGACCGAGTAACGAAGAGATGATCGAGAAAGAGATTTTGACATTTCCCTTCTTCCCCCTTTCTTTCCTTTTCCTAAACACAACTCAGCCGGTAAAAATCCATCCGGAGATCTTTCCCCAACTGAAACCCGATTTCTTCTAATAACCAAGAATCCCCCAATCCCCCTTAACACTCTCTCCGCCTACATAAATAATTATTAATTATTATTATTATTATTATTATTATTATTATTATTATTATATATACTTTTTTTTTTATATAAAGAGTGAAAAAGGTGATTTACCTAAATTTCGGGCCGTTACACCTTTATAGTCAACCTTGGGGTAAAGAGCATTAATCTCGAGCAAGATTACTGCATTTAAACCGAGATTTCGTAAACAACAGCACAAACCACTTCTTTTTTGGGTCAATAACATGCATTTTGGAAACAAAAAATATTTAATAAAGTAAACATAAACATATATACGTTGTTTTCGTGATTTTGTGCAAAGATATGGGTTGAAAGGTTTCTAAAAACTTTGGTAAAATGTTTTTAGAGCAAAACTTGTAGAACAAGCCAAACTGTGGGTTTCTAAAACAATTATATAATAATCATAGTATAATATAATATCTAAGACTATAATGGTAAATTAATTTTTTTTAAAATCAATCCAAACACATTAATAAAATTATATTTTGGGTTAATTATAGTTGTAGACCACAAAACTTATTTTCATAAGGGATAATAACATAAAAGGCCCAAAGAAGGGCCTTATATTTCAATTATGTCTAGTTTTACATTTTTTTTTTAAAAAAATGTCCAAATGAACTTCTTTATCACACAAAAATTAGAATATAATTACTTTTTAGTCTCATCCTACAATTAATTACAAATTTTTTAGGGAAAGAAAATTGAAGGATTTTTTTCTTATGGAAACTCAAATGTTTCCTTAAATCATGTGCAAAATTAATTATTATTATTTTTTCCATAACAATCACTCGCTCTTTTAGACCTAGATGATTTTACACCTCCTACCCACCTCAATTTATCCCTTAAAGAATTGGAGAATGATCAGCGAGACAGGTGTCGCTGGTAACGCAAAGGGGTCTTGCGTCTCACAACTCTCGCTGACTCTCACTTAGTATCGTTTATTAAGGTAATATCGCTAGTCTAGTGAAGCTGAGTATCGCTGATGCTGCATGGTTAGAAGCAGTTAGTCTAAAATCTCGCTCATTATAGGAAGTTGTAAACGAAAGAAAAATTAGTGATAAAAACCCATATCTAAGATATCTAAGCAAACGTAAAGAATATAAGAAGGAATGTTAGAAATGTCTAACATGAAAAAGGGTATGTTTACAGGTCAAGAGGAGCTAGGGAAAGTGTATAACCCGCTCGGAGCCCGGAATAAGTTGTGAGTGACTTTATGACTTGAGATAAGTTTAAATTAAGTATTATCTTCTATATGTCTAATACTATCTTTAAAGTATGAGTTGAAATGTACTTTTGTATATGAAGTAGCATATACCTTATCAGATATGAGATTAAGCTTGAGACATATCAAATAACGTTCTAAGTTTTATCAAGATAGTTATCAGATGAATGTTCAAGAATTCTGTGATAACATGATTACAGTTAATTTATGTTAAATGTATTATATGTGCTTTTGCACTAGAGAGAATCGAATGGGACCCAATGCTGAAGGTTAGATGAAGGCATATGGGCAGCCCTAGTAATTTAATTATATGAAACTCTCACCTAAGGATTCAAAGACGGTGAGTGAGTAATTTCCTGGGACCCTGGTACCGAAGGATATGGGAAGGTACACGGGCAGCCCGAGATCAGATAGATTTATGAGCAAAATAGGAAGGATTTGACGCTGATGTGTTGAGATTACTCCACACAGCTAAGGCTTATTGACGTTGAGTGCGTTGAGTTCGCTCCGCCTCAACAAAGGTTTAATGAAAAGAAAATCATTTATGTACTGACAGTGTTTTACAGGTTACAGTCATCTATAAGGTTATGAAGCATGATATAAGGCATGATTAAGCAGTTCATATCAAAGATTGTAGTTATAATATTATTAAGTTTATATTTTAGTAGTCACTCACTGAGCAATGTAGCTCATAGATTTTGTTTCTTTGATGTTTCTTTTCCAGGTAACATGCGTGTTCGGGGTGCCTAGCCTACCATCAAGATCCGTCTGTGCCAGAATAGAATTTTGTAATTTGGAAATCTGTAAACCCCATCGCTTAGTAGAAGTTGAACTTATTTTGAGTGGCATATGTGAGTTTCACCAAACATATTTGTAAAATCTAAACATGGTCTTTTAAAACTTACCTATGATGCGATCTTATTAAGAATTTTGTATAACTGTTGTAAGGCTGAGCATTTCACTGTCTAGTTATGATATAAAAATGCATTTATAACAGGTATAATAGAATACAGATTAGGTAACACTCGCTCCTAGGTATAGATATAGAAGTATATATATTATCTAGGGTGGGGGTGTTACACAAACTATCAACAATTGTACAATCTGCAATAGACCAGAAAATCAGTTTGATGAATTGAAAAATGAAGATATTGATTCTGTAGTGAGACTGCAATTTCTATGGTGAGATTGCAATTTATGTGTCGGTCGAAACTAAATTTTTTTTTGTGAGAGTGCCGGTCGGATGTGAAGTCTCCAATCAGAGAAGAGAGCAATTTTACGTCGAAGCTTTTTGTGAGTGAAGCAGGAGGTTGTAATTTTGTTAAAACTGGGAGAATAACCATTAACCAATATTAAATGATTAAATATGAATATTGTTTACCAAATTTAAAGTCAACAATAAAGGAAAGAATAACCATGATCCAATATTAAATGCATTAAATATAAAGATTGTTTACCAAATTTAAAGTCAATAAATATAAACTAATTAAAGAAATAAAACAAAAAATCGATAAATATTAAATTAATAATATACAAGGTTATAATGGTGCAAATTTCTATATAAATTACTTCTGTGAAATAATTTAAAATGAAAGACTATTTGTGAAAAATATGGGCTTAAGAGTATTTTCTATGTAAATCTTCCTATTCATAAATGTCTACAATTTTGGATATTCTCATTTTGAAGATTTTATTGAAAAATAGGACGAAAATAACCTTTTTCATGGGTAGCCAACATGCATTTATTCCTATTTATTAGACAAATTTTTTCCATATTTTCCAAGCATTCTTAATGATGGAGAGATTTTAACAAAATATATAATAATGAGTGTGTTAGAAATAGAATATGCATTTATTATAGATTATTAATTAACTAAGATTTTTTCCCATTTACAATTAATGTGATTTTCTTTTACATTTTCACTTATGAAGCATTTTTTGCTTATTAGTTTTTCGAATGGATTCATGTCTATATTTTTAATATATCTTAGAATATTGTGTTAGGTGTTTGAAAATATTCTAAGTAATATACGAACTATACCACTATATATAAACCACAAATTGACTCAATGTTCAACATAAATCATATAATATATCATAAATTTCAAATACATCACAGTATATATCATATATTTCATTTTATTAGTCAGAAATCTCAATGAATCTAAATTTAACAATAGCTCCCTAATAGAAATGTAATTCAAAATTAATTTAACAACTTCAATATACTGATACATATATCATAGATGAATTAGTGTTCAACGTAAAACATATATAAGCGCATATAACATATAATAGGTAGTCTAAATAAATAAATAAAAAAAACGTCTTTCACACCTCATTTATATTAAATAAACGAATACATATATCACAATATATATCTAAAATCGGCCTTTTACAGTCGAGGATGTTGGGATGGATGCCCTAAAGCCTCGTAGTTAACAAGTTATTTGAAATAATGGTTGATTATTTTATGTATGCAATTATCCATTAAGGAAAAATCCAAGGTTATTTCATGAGACTTGAACAGTATGTAATGAAATATGTAGTGGAAATAAAAGTGGATCATGTTCATGTTCAAGTAATAACCTGAATCTGAATGGTGTAATATGGATAAGGTTAGGTGCTTTATTTTGGTAACACTGTGGATATCACCCACTTTGTAGATATTACAAATCATTCATGTGAAGACATGGAGGGTATCTTATATAAAGAGTTTGTATAAGACTGGACTGCGAGATATTTAATATCTCTCAATAATACCGTTAACTGAAGAGATTACTATTTCATAGAATCGCCATAAAATTCTAAGTAGGGACATTAATCAAGATCTAAGTAGTTTGAATCAAAAAGTACCCACAGTATATCAATTTACCTCAAAGTATATATAATTGTATATATGAAAGCAAACCTATGGTGAAGTTCAATATATGCAATAAACGTATATATCAAATATTCTCAATTACATGTATAGATTATTCAATATATAAAATGAATCTGTAAAAGAATATATCGGTTATTCCACCGTATATAAATCTCATCTTACATAATTATTCCTCTAATATGACATACTCTAAATTTGAATTAAAAGGAAAATATGCAAGAGTATATATTCAATACAACCCTTGAAAAGCTTCCGTGCCTAAATCCCAACAATAATTCAAGATTCGAAGTAGTTTGAAATCAAATAATCCCTACCGTATATTGCATAAAAATATCATTTTCGTTATTCTAGTATATATATAAGCTAATATTTACATCAAAGTATACTAAATCCCAAGAAGAATCAAATTGGATGCCTATATCCCAAAAAAGAAAAAAAGAAAGAAAGAAAAAAAAAAGATGTGAGAGTAAAAGTAAATCCTTAATTGAATGCCTAAATCCCAACAATAACCCAAGATTCTACGTAGATTGAAATCGAATAATACCTACTATATATATCACAAAACCATCGTTAAATTGCTAAAAACAATGCATATATGTTCATACATATCAAAAGAAAAAAAAACTCCAAAACATATATTATCACTCAAATGACTAAAAACAACCAAACATTAAATCGAAAAAAGGGGGATTATTATCACTCAAACCACAAACTTACTCCCAAATAGAAGAAATCACAAATAAAATGGGGACTAGAAGGGTTGTTCGTCTTTTTTTTTTTTTTTTTTTTTTTTTTTTTTTTTTTTTGCAAAAAATGTTCATCTCCTTTTTTTCTCCTTCTTTCCAGAATCGATTTCTAAATTTTTGGTCCATTTGGAGAAGAAGAAATCGCAAAACCCTTGTTCGTCTCCATTTTTTTCCGGAATAACTAAGCAATTTGAAATCTAAAATAAGTGTGAAATTTGTCCGAATCGAATGCTAAAATCGGTAGAAGATAGTCGAAATCAAAAAGGAAACTCACCATGGGGACAAGATGGATGGTTTATGGCCGAAATCTCCTTGGTAGCTTTAGAGTCTTCGAGAAGGAAGGGAGAGAAGATGAAAGGTTTATGAGGAATATTATGATTTATTTTGAAATCTTGAATATTATCTTTATCAATTCATGCACTTCAATAAAAACCTTTTAGTTTCCTATTTTAAATATGGGAAATTTGTATAGATGGCTCAAATTGAAGGGCACAAATGAAATTTGGGCTTCTCTAGCCATCTACTGGCATTACCGTCATGTGAATTTACCGAATTGCTCCCAAAATTGTTATCCGAGTTCCACTCTCGACCTTCGCTCTTGTCTCTCAGTCCACACGATTAATACTCGGTCTCGATCCATGACTAACATGAAGGGAATGGAATCTCGACGGAAGCGAGTGATCGCATTCTCGCATTCTTTAATTTATTGAAAGAGTGATAACATTCTTTGATTTATTGAAAGAATTAAAAATACAAAAAAAAAAAAAGGTTAAGCATATACTATGCCAAGAAGAAGATTTTTCAGAATCAGTAGAGGAAGATTTTTAGAGTAATCGTATAGATTCCAGAATCTTCAATTTGGATCTCATGCAAATTAAATGATTAATTATTTGAATCCAATACAAATCAATTTATTAATTCTCCCTCTATTTATTTTTTTGCAGAATCTTTAATTTGGATCTCATCCAAATTAAATAATTAATTAATTGAATCTAATTCAAATTAATTAATTAATTAATTTTCCCTTTATTTATTTATATAGATTTTATCCAAATAAATAATTAATTATTTTAATCATATTCAAATAAACTAATTCTCCATATTATCAAGTTATAATTTGAATCACATTCAAATAAAATTTATAATAAAACATGCAATTAATTGTATCCAATACAATTAATATTTTCCCTCATAAATTTGAACATTTCAAATTTTTCTTTCAACATAGTTGAGGTCCGTAGTGAGCTAGTGATGGGACCTTATGGACCTACAGATCATAAGCTCCAACGATATGAGATTAATCGGCTAAACTCATTAACCACATTAATTAATATTCGTTAACTAGGTACACTCCACTAAAGACCCACAGCTGCACTCTTCTCACTGTAGATATATTTCTGTGTCCATGGATATGGACCAACTCTTCTCACTGTAGATATATTTTTGTGTCCATGGATATGGACCAATAATAGCAAATTAGTCTTTCACAAGTGTTTGTAATACCAATTGGGCCAAATTACCGTTTTACGCCTGGGTTACTTCTAAATCTTTAAGTACTAGTGCTTCTTTAATGAACAACTTGTTTATGGTTTAACCATTGTTTATGGTTTAACCATTAAACAGAAACCTCTCTTAAGCCAGTGAGAGGGTAAGGCCCTTTGTTCAAGTCCCGGAGATACCACTTAAGGGAACACTTATCTATTTACCCTAAAAATGAGAATGAGTGAATTTCATCTTGTATAATTATGTCTCCAGCCCCCCACTCGGTCTTGTCCCCAAGATAGCAGACATATTGAGTCGGAAAACAGCCACTCTCACCCATACAAATCAAAGGACAATCCCTCGTGGATAGGAGATCATAATATACTCAGGATTAAGACTAAGTTGCCTAGGTCATCCTATTGAAATAGAAATCTAACCAGTCAACGGAGTTACATTTAGTGATTACTATTTCGTGATCCGATCTTATGCAAACTCATTGCATAGGATACCCCCTCTCGTATCTCACCTACACAAACGTGTTAGATCATTGCGTTTGTATCAAATACAAAATGAGTCGTATCCATAGTGTCACAAGGATAAGGTACCCAACTTTATTTCTATACTATAGACCCTTTAGACTGTATCTTGAACATTGATCTTCATATGTCTCCACATACAGTCTAAGATTCACATACAGTCTAAGATTCATAAAACAACTTAAGATGTTAGTTTATTGGATTTAAGGCTATTAAGAAAAAACAAACAAAAACAATCAATAACGCTTATTGAAGTAACACATCAATAACTCTTTATTAATGATTTAATTACGGTCAAATTATTACATTTACAATCTACAAGTTTAAAAGCATAAAACCCAACAAACTCCCACTTGAACTAAAACTCTAGTGGGATGTACATAAAGAGAAGTGAGAATGGTAAGTATTTAAATACAATAAACTAGGGCATCCATATACCCATTACACATCTCCCACTTGCCCTAGATTACACAATGTATATATCTCGTAAACCTAGACTTTCTAGATGGCCCTCGAACACTTTAGCCAAGAGAGCCTTCAAAAAAGAATCAGAAATGTTATGCTCCGAGGCGATTTTTGTGACGATGACATCTCGTCGTTGCACAATCTCTCGTATCAGGTGATACTTCCTCTCAATATGCTTTCCTCGTTTGTGGCTGCGAGGCTCTTTAGAGTTGGCTACTTGGCTACTGCCCCACTGTTGTCACAGTATAACATAATGGGCAATTCCATGTTTGGAACGATTTCCAAATCATTTAGGAACTTTCTGTGCCAGACTGCTTCTTTTAGTTTGAGTATTAGTAGTTTTAAACATCTCATGATTTAAAAGTGCTTTTTGCTTCAATTGGTATTAACATATATAAGTTGTTTTCTAATTTAGCCGTACAAATACGTCCACCATTTTTCAAAATGAACGCTTCATTAATTGAAAAAATAACTGAGTACAATTGTTCAATTAAAGAGGAAATAGATATTGAGTTCCTTTTTATTTTAGGAACTATATACATATTTTTTAAAAATAAAAATCTATTTCCAAAAAACAACTTTACAGCTCCCACTGCACGAGCTGAAATAGCGCCTCCCGTTCCAACCTTGAGCGTCATTTCACCCTCCTCGAGCTACTGGAAGAAACTAATTCCCTATAAAGAAGAGCAAACGTGATTAGTGGCACCTGAATCAAGTATCTGGGCATTATGGCCATTTTCCACTACACAAGTTTCTAAAACAAGTAAATCATATTTACTTGCTTTTTCCTTCTTCTTCTCAGTAAGATACTTAGGGAAATCGCGTTTCCAATAACCATTTACATTGAAGTGGAAGCACTTGCCCTTGTCAGTCACCTTGGCCTACCCTTGTTTTTCCCAGCAGCGGGAGCCTTCCCCTTTTCTCTTTTCTTTTTCTGGATCTTCTTAGAACCAGGAGATGAGGGAACAAACTCAGTTCCAGATGATAAACCCTTGTGGAACTTCTTGAAATGGGCAACATTTGCCTCTTCATCGATCGGTCCCTTATTGTTCATAAGAGACTGATAAATCTGTAACTCATTCAGGAGGGTTGTCATGGTGTACACAATTTTATTCATAAACGCATTGCTGCGGAATTGGAGAAAGCTCTTCGAAAGAGATTCTAGAATAAAAGACACCTCACTCTGTTCGTCAATGATTGCACCGTTCATTTCAGCAACGTTGAATTGGACCAGCAAATCGAGAACATGTTCTCTCACCGATTGGCCTTCCTTCATACGTGCATTATAAATGTACTTGAGGGCCTCGTGTCGGATCTGTGAGGACGGTTGTCCAAACATTTCCTGGAGGGACTCCATGATCTATTGTGCATTCATCATGACCTCATGTTTCTTATTGAGTACGTCAGACAAACTTGCCAAGATATAGACTTGGGCCTTGTCATTGGCCTTTGTCCAACGATCATATGCATCCCTGACAGATTGGGATGCATTACGACCGGGGATAGGAGGACACTCCTCTGTTAAGACAAACTATAGATCATCTATAACCAGAATTGTATTCAGGTTAGATTTCCACGTTATGTAGTTTTCACTGGTTAGTTTTTCATTTTTAAGTAATGCGACGATTGAGGAAGACATGTTGAATTATAAACAATTAACCATTTTAGTTATCTTTGTCTTAACCCATTACACAAGCAAACAAAATTGCAAGTAATCCAATCAATTCAGCAAAAACAAGCAATCAAAGAAACTCTAATAAACTACTGATTTAGTTTTTGCAACGATGCTTCAAAGGTTTAGAGTTACAGCCACCGAAGGGTGGTTAGCCACTTCTTCTTTGAAATGAGACAATTCTCAGCTAATTCTAATGCCAAATAACTCATATTCGTATAGACATTAGCAACCGTTGTTTGGTCAAGGATTCGTTAACTCTTAACCCATCCTTATAAGTGCTTTCAAATCCTAGAGGTACACACCAACAAGCTATTGTTAGGAAAGACAATTGTTGGTAATTAACCTAAGTGAACCTATCCTTTTCAAGAGTTCGGGGTGTTTCGAAACCTATGATCAGGCCCTCCGAAGGGATGGTCGCTATAGGATGACACATGCGGATCATAAGAATCTTATGGTGCAACTTAGGGTTGGAGACCCAGGGATACGTTGACACGCGTCCCACTCCCACTTACTATAGACATTTTCCCATTCACCTTGTTATTGAACCATACAAACACTTTCCCAAAGGGAGACCGCTCCCAAGGCGACACGTAGCCAAGTATGGATCTCACGGTGTGAATAATCAGGGACGTAGGTGCAAAACTTGATATAAACATCTTGTTTTGTAATTTTCCTTCCACTAAAATGTCCTACCTTATCTTAGGGTTATCTAACTTAGATAAATTCAGCTAAGTCAATCTATCTAAGTCTAGCCTATTATAACTCTTATAAAAGGTCTTTACACTAATGTTCTAGGTGAATTAAATCATTTAATTAACCTAGTGACAATGCATACTAATAGGCCTTAGGTTAATTCAGCTCAGGTTCCAATTCAGTTCCTAATTAGGAGGTGTTCTGTAAACCGTCAACTTAGATCCCCCAAATCTTGACAGAATTGAAGTGGTAGAGTTCCCTTATAACCTAAAGTCCTATTTGTCCTACTTAGTCATATTTTAAAACTATTTTAAAACATAGTAAGACAAAATTCTAATCTTATTAGAGTTAATGTGATCTTCAGTCTAAATTAATTTTAAACAATTTAAAACCAATTTCCTAAGATCTTAGGTTTGCATGCAATTCTTAATTATAGGTTGATGGTTACTAATCATAAATTTTATAACTTTTATGAATTTTAATGATTAGCCCTATAACATGCTTTATATGGTTTAATTAATTAACAATCAAATTCTAATTAATTAACCAACCATCATGCATTTCATGACATAATATAACAATTATATTAATCTATGGATGTATCATGCTCAATGCAAATTGATTTTCATTTAAAATATAACAGTTATATGAACTAAATCAATCATACATTAACAAGACATTAATAAATATATTTATTTAATTAATGTCATACATCATACTTTTCCAATTTCATATATTTAATATATCAACATACATTAAATAACTCATGAAATTATTATCTTGCATTAAAACCATATAATATAACATTTATAATATACTAAGATGCATGAACATGCTTAACCTATGGTGGGATTTTAATCTAAATTACATATTTTATGCAACATTCAATTTAATTTAAAACATACATCACAAGCAAAATTAAATTAAATAAAGCAAAATTGACCAGCATATTTGACATATCCTAGAAATTAAAGAAAAAAAAAAATAAAATTACAATTATTTGAATTTCCAAGACATATCTTGGTCTTCAATTTCTTCTTTGGCCATCAAAATTTAGAGTTTGAAACACCTAACTTTAGTCATTTGATATTTCAGCTACACATGCTTTGATGAAATCTACCAGATGCTTTGATGACGCATAATAGATAATGCCCAGTAGAATTTCCACATCTGAAAAAATTCCAAATTTTCCAGATTTCAATATTTCGTGAAAACCAACGTTTTTTTTAAGAATTTACAGCAATTTTACATAAAAAGATTACAAGCAAACCCTAACCCTTGAGGGTTTTACAATTGATCTAATCAAAACTTTAAAATCTAATTTCCAAATATGCCTAAACAATCAATTTTGCAAACCTTCATATATCTCATATATTAACAATTAAAACACCCACCATAAAAGATTTTTATTTCAAATCAAGAATCAAAGATCAGCTCTGATACCAATTGAAGGGAATTGAATCCCAGCGGAAGAGTGTGATCACTTTATTTGATTTATTGAAAGAATTAAAAATACAAAAAATAAAAAAATAAAAAAAAGATTAATCATCATATCTTTGCCAATCTTTAATTCTCGAACTAATAGTCTTCTCCTTGTAGTCTTCCTTTTCCAAGAGATCTTCCTGGCAAGGATCCGATTTCTGAGAACCGCTTCTTTCAAAGAATGGGAAGAAGATTTTTCTTAGAATTTTTCTAAGAAAAATGGGAGAATTAGTAAGGAATATTTTTAGAGTAATCATAGAGATTATTCTTTTAGAGAGTGTGTTTCATGAAGGCTCCCAATGACCCTATTTATAAAACTCTATGAGTTACCCCAAATTCTATTAGAATAACCCTCTGCATAGATTTTAAATTAAATATTTAATAATATCTAATATTAATAAATATCTACCCAAATAATATCTCATATTAAATGGTTTAAAATATCTACATCTTATTTAAATATTTATCTTTTGCATAATCTTTAATTTGAATCTCATCCAAATTAAATAATTAATTATTTGAATCCAATTCAAACCAATTAATTAATTCTTCTATTTATTTTCGGTAGAATCTCTAATTTGGATCTCATCCAAATTAAATAATTAATTATTTGAATCCAATTCAAATTAATTAATTAATTATCCCTCTATTTATTTATATGGATTTTATTCAAATAAATAATTAATTATTTGAATCATATTCAAATAAATTAATTCTCCATATTATAAAGTTATAATTTAAATCATATTCAAATAAATTTATAATAAATGCAGCAATTAATTGTATCCAATACAATTAATATTTTCCCTCATAAATTTGAACATTTCAAAATTTTCTTTCAATATAGTTGATCCTTGTTGGTCCGTAGTGAGCTAGCAATGGGACCTTATGCACCTACAGATAAGAAGCTTCAACGATATGAGATTAATCGGCTAACCTCATTAACCACATTAATCAATATTCATTAACTGTGGGTACACTCCACTAAAGACCCACAGTTGCACTCTTCTCACTGCAGATATCTTTCTATGTCCATGGATATAGACCAATAATAGCAAATTAATCCTTCACAAGTGTTCGTAACACTAGTTAGGTTAAATTACCGTTTTACCCCTGGGTTACTTCTAAAACCTTAAGTACTAGTGCTTCTCTATTGAACAACCTCTTTATGATCCAACCATTAAATAGAAACCTCTTTCGGGCCTATGAGAGGGTACGACCCTTTGTTCAAGTCCCAGAGACACCACTTAAGGGAACGCTTATCTACTTACCCTAAAAATGGGAATGAGTGAATTTCATCTTGTATAATTATGTTCTCAGCTCCCCACTCAATCTTTTCCCCAAGATGGTAGGCATATTGAGTCAACAAATGACCACTCTCACCCATACAAATCAAAGGACAATCCCTCGTAGACAAGAGTTCATAATATACTTAGGATTAAGACTTAGTTGTCTAGGTCATCTTATTGAAATAGAAACCTAACTAGTCAATGGAGTTACATCTAGTAATTACTATTTTGTGGTCTGGTCTTATACAAACTCATTGTATAGGATACCTCTACTCGCATATCACCTACACGAACGCGTTAGATCATTGTGTTTGTATCAAATACAAAGGGGGTCACATAGTGTCACCAGGATAAGGTACCCAGCCTTATCCCTATACTATAGACGGTTTAGACTATATCTTGAACATTGATCTCCATATGTCCCCACATACAGTTCAAGATTCATAAAACAGCCTAGGATGTTAGTTTATTGGATTTAGGGTTATTAAGACAAAACAAACAAAAACAATCAATAAGGCTTATTGAAGTAACACATCAATAACTCTTTATCAATGATTTAATTACGGTTAAATTATTACATTTACAATCTACAAGTTTTAAGGCATAAAACCCTACATGTAAACCCTAGTTAACCTTCTAAAACGATATCGGTCTCGCTCTTTGGCTCTCGGCTCTTGGTACTCTCACTCTCGATTCTCATAAGCTAGCACTCAATTGTTGATAGAAATTTTTGGGTAATTATTATGCACCGCACATCAATCAATCTTACAGTGAACACAACCTTTCAAATCGATTTGAGTAAATTAAGTTAATTGTTTAACAAGTTTTCCTTCATTTGTGTGCACTTTTCCTCTAAAAAATCAAACAAAGCATAGCAAAAAGAAAAACCTCACAAATCTCACTATCTCGTGGAAAATCCATAGACGTTTTATATAGCTAAGCAATCAACTTCGAACTTCAAGTAAGTAATCCATGGACTTAAAAAATTTTCCCCTCTATTTAACATCGTATTATCACGAAACCATTGGGCGAAGTTTGGCATGATCACAAGAGAGTGAGAGATGAAATAGAGATAGATAACATTTAACAACTTAGAGCGAGAGACGATTGTACACGAAGTAAGGGTCGAGAGTAGGACAAGTGGGGTGTAAGAATGGGGTAAGTACTAGAGTCGAGAGCGAGAAAAGATAATTGAACTATTTCATAACGAGAATTGAGAAACAAAGCGAGAAGCAAGAACGTATAGAGAAGCGAGTATCGAGTTATGCAGCAAGAATCATGACCTAGAATAGGAAGCAAGATCGAGAGTTTGTAGCGAGAATAGTGAATCGTTAGCGAGATTTTGATAGAAAGCATTATTTTGTAATTGGCTTTTCTTGTTTTCTCTTTTGAAGGATGGATGAGAAGCAATTGTTTATTCAACATAGTGGGACATGGGATAACATCAAACAGTTACGACGGAGGTGTTTTAAAGGCACCATTGTGTCAATCACATTGACATACCAAGAACTGAAGGACTGGGTATACAAAATAGCAAGGGTTGATCCATCAGGATTCGACATTGTAATGAGGGTTCAGTATAAGTTGGACTCATATGGACCAGCGGTATGCATAACTGATGACGAAGACATTATATTTTTGTTGGTAGAGGTGGATTGGAATAAACCTCAGATTTTTGTCAGTATTAAAAGGAACAATCAGACATTAAGATGATAGGTGGGGTCCTCCTGTAAATGAGTCCATGCCTGCTACAGTGTCTGATACATAGCCAACACCAAGTAATCATCTTCTTGGAAATGTGCCTAGAATGGTTGATACATCTGTCGGTAGTGGTACTTCAAGAGCTGAACCATTTATTATGCAGCCACATTCCTCGTTTGGTATGAATGTGGAGGTAGGACAAATCTTTTTCTCGAAGGATGATGTCAAGATGAGGTTGTCCATGCTAGCTATCAAGGAAAATTTTGAGATGCAGGTCCAGAAGTCAAATAAGAAATTGTACAGTGTGAGGTGTATCCATGAAACGTGTAACTGAGCAGTGTGGGCGGTGAAGATGGAAGGATGTGACATCTTCAAGATTACAAAATATAATGTTGTACACACATGCTCCATTAAAGTTTTGAACCACGGTCACCATCAAGCCAGTACATTTGTAGTTGGTCAATTGATAAAGGACAAGTTCGGTGTGGGTTGTGCTGAGAAACCTCGCAACATAATCCAGGATATACGACAAGAGTATGGAGTTAATATTAGTTACGATAAGGCGTGGCATGCAAGAGAGATAGCTTTCGGGCTTGCGAGGTGGACTCTTAAGGAATCGTACGCTCTTTTGCATGCCTATGGCAAAGCCTTAAAGATTGAAAACCCCGGCACATATTTCGAGATTGAACTTGAGGGTGGTCAGCACTTTAAGTACTTTTTCATGGCGTAGGGCCTTACATACAAGGGTTTAAGAATATTCATCCAGTTATTATCGTATATGGTGCTCATCTTAAAGGTAAGTACCAGGGCACGATGTTGGTGGTTGTTGCTATGGACGGTAATAATCAGTTGTACCCTCTAGCGTATGCTATCATAGACACCGAGACTAATGCATTTGGAGCATGTCTTGTCTTATGCTTGATTTCAGATCGTCGCCAAACCACTATGCATGCAATCAGTGTTGTTTGATGATGCTGCCAAAGCATATAGGGAGTCCGAGTTCAAAGCTTTGTGGGATCAAGTAATGAGAGTAAAAAATGGTAGCTTTGGATGATATTTGGAATGTATTGGTCTTAAACGATGGAGCTGGGCGTACCAGCGTGGCAATCGATATAACAATATGACCAGCAACTGCTCGAAGTCGAGCGTACCCACTGGCTGTCCTTCATCAATTCCCGAAAAACATCTCGGGTGGTCATCTTGGGGCGAAACAGTGCCCTCGTACCCGGTACTTATGGACTGACATCATCAGCCATCACCCATTCCATGAACGTATTTAGGACGTCCTTGGGCATGAGATGTGTTGGATCATAGACCATCCTACTCGGAGCCATGTACTTCCTCGCCCTATTTGCATCCAGTAGAGAGGTATATGGTGTGACTTCTCTCCGCTTTCGAGTAGTACGTTAAAGTGCCTCTTGTTTTGCTGGCATCTTTGACTTCATCCTCAACTTCGCCTTCGGTGGAGGAATGTGAAGAACCTCTACATCACATTCCTCATTATCAAATAATATCTCGATGGCAGTGGAAGGATCGAGAATGGCCACTAGGGTAGGCTCGATGGAGGTAGTGGCCAACTTGGGATCTGTGGTGGGGTTAACATCCATGGTAATGAGATTAGTGATGGTGGTGGTGATGGTAGGTGGATCGAGATGGGTGGTGAGATCAAACTGGGTGATGGCTCGGGATGGGGGTTGGCGGTGGTCTCGGGCTCAAGGTCGATAATCGTGGTCTCAAGATGATGGGTGGTAGTTCTGGTTTCAGACTCAAGATCGATGGTGGTGGTCTCAAGATGGTGGGTGGTAGTGGTGGTCTCAGGCTCAAGATGGGTGGTGGGATTGGGGTCGGTGGTGGTATTGGGATGGGTGGTGGTGGTGGTCTCGAGATGGGTGATGGTGGTGGGGATCTCTAGCTCAGTGCGTATATCGAGATGAGTGGTGGTGGTGGTGGCTCTAGATGGGAGATGGTGGTGGGGATCTCTGGCTTAGTGGGTGTATCGGGATGGTTAGTGGTGGTGGTGGTCTCCGGATGGGTGTCGAAAAATTCCTACATGAGTTCAAATATCATAATAATTACTTTAAAATTAATAAAAATAAATAAATTAAAACTTTGACTATTATTTAAATTCATATCGGACATAGTGATCTCAAGAGCGCTGTGATGGTCTGCAACTGAGATTTGACCTCGTGTAGGTCAGATCGTAGCTCATCCACATTCGCCTCCACTCTTTCAACTCGCTCATCAAGTAAAGTGTGGCCATGCCCACCACTCTCAACCTTCCTCCTCTTAGATACAACTGGAGGGTCAACAGGGTGCTCCTCATGATGATCTCGATCAACGGGGCGCTCCTGATGATTGTCTAGAGTGACAGGGCACTCCTCGTCGTCATCGTCATGCGTCTCTTGGGCAACGGTGGATGGATGTTCATGCCTAGGATCATCCGCATGATCCCCACATATCGTCACTAGAGTCTGAATCAGTGAGACTCGGGCTAGGAACTCTATCATCCTCTGGCTAGTCCACATACATAGCCCGATCTGCAAATGGCGTGTCTTGATACTGCCGCTCTGCATCCAACAATGTGAGAACTGCGGTGGTAACCGTCTGTATCAAGAACAGTGAATGCATCATAAGGGTAAAAATAAAACACAATACAAAACATACATGTAAAAAATTTATAACATACCGTAGGAGAGTTAAAAACATCCCTCGATAGTGTTTGGTTGGGGAGCAAGTATGTACATGCCCAACGTTGAAAACGGGACACCGCATTTTCATTAGCCGGCCTACAACTGTACTTCGTAGATATGGTCTTGTACACCCATACCTAACAACATCAAAATAGTTAGTGCAAAGACAAAGATGTAATAAACGCAGTAAATTATTAGAATAGTCATTACCTAGAACACGTGAGGGAATGCCCAGTAGGTTTTACTTAACTACGTACTTCTGGTTGACACGAGCCTTCTGCTTGTACGTGGAAACCTTGTGCCTCAAGGCCTTTTGAAGGCCAATCCCGACTGTTGAAGAAATCCAAGTCGTCCACATCATCAAGCAATGACTTATCAATGTTGCTTTTCGTCTTATCCTTTCCATTCAACCCAAGCTCGTACATGTGTACAAGATTGACCTTCACTACATCTAGGTTTATCTCAAACTGCAGGCTCTCATAATGCTCCTCAAATACGGCTAGGTGGATCTCTGTCCCATGTAGGTTGTGGAAATACTTCGTCCTAAGTCCACCAGTCACTTCAGCAGTGTGAGGAACTATCACTGGTGACCTCCAAAGCCTAGTCACTAATATGAATTCGTCCTTGGAGAACTTGACTGTATGTCCATTGAGGTCGAAGTACATGGACTCAACATTACTATTCTGGATGTGTACCTCTCTTAGCATAATGTGGTGGACTAATGGACTGTTGAACACTATGTCCATGTCCACAAACCTCCTAAAAACTGTCCTTCTAAACAATTCTAGTTGCCTGTCAGCTTCTCTTTTGTCAGCCGGTTCACAACTCCAATATGTGATGACAAGCTAGTCGCTTAGGCAGGAAAACGATCTTCAGCAACAATCTTGAAGTTGGTCGTCTACAAGTGCAATAAAAAAACATGATTAGATAAAAGAAAATAAACAGATTAAACAAAAAATGCATTATGTTAAACTCTCGCTCTCGACTCTTGATTCTCGCTCACGACTCTCGGCTCTCAGTACTCTTGCTCTCAGTACCCTCGCTCTCAGTACTCTTGCTCTCAGTACCCTCGCTCTCAGTACTCTCGACTCTCGGTTTGTCTAGAACCCTAGGTCTCGATATCTCGACTTTCTACTCTCGACCATCCACCAAGAGCACCCACACAACCATCTACATCAGCACATGCAAAAGAAAACCGAGAGTCGAGAGCAAACAAATATCGTCTCCCACAATCTCCAAAATACTCTCATCTCCTACACTCAATCTTAGTGCATTCTCTCGTGCCTCAGTCCCCTAATCTTCTAAACCCTAATCTATTGAACAATTTGGGCACTTCTACAAACCCTAACACCAGCACATGCAACAAAAAAGTTGCAAACGAAAGCAAACGAATCATACCCCAGACTAAAACGCAAACGAACGCGAAATAAAGGCACACCTTTGTTCGATAAATGACAACTAACAATCTGAAGTTGTGCAAGAGAAAATTGAATAGTCAATCATCGAAGAGTCGATCGTCCAGTAGGTGTTCGTCAGTAGGTCAAGAGTGAGAGAAGAAAGAATCGAGAGACATTAAGAATTGTACAATTGGTCGAGAGATTTTATATGGTACCCCACTTTTCAAATCTAGCAATGGTTGAACGGTTGAGTGCCAACTTATGAGAGTCGGGAGCGCGAGTATCGAGAGACGAGAGCCAAGGAGCGAGAGCAGTATTGTCTAGAAAGTCAACTATCAAAATGCCATATTTCATTGAAAATCTAGGGGGAGGCCAAATTTTATTTAGGCCCTTCAATTTAGGTCATTCGTACAAATTTTCCTTTAAATATTTTTAATTAATTGTAGTTTTTAATTAATTGTAGTTTTGGGACTAAAAGGTAATTAGACCCTAATTTATGTGTAATTAAGAAACCTTCATGGACATTTTTAAAATAATAATAAAAAAAGTGGACATTATTGAAATATAGGGCATTTATTAGGGTCTTCTATGTTGTTATCCCTTATATTTTTCATATTTTTAAATCAATCTCAAGGCTCGATCTCGAGCGAGATGGCATGAGAAAAACTCTTTGAACGAATTTTCAAAAAGGGTGCTAATTTTCTAATATGAAAACTTAAGGGTGTTATTTTTGGCAATTTTCCTTTCTTTTCCTCTTTTTTAAAGCATGTATTTTGAATTTCTTTAAAAAGTAAATAATTAAATTTATTTAATGATAATTAATAAATGTCATAAATCGATGACATTGCAAAATGTCATGAAAAAAAAAAAAAAAAACCTAAAGTTGCTAGAAAAAAACAGCAATTTTTTTTTTTCATTTATGACATTGTTTTTTCTCTCCCCTCAATCCGGCTATACCCTTATGTCATGGAAACTCACTTTTATTGTAGTGAATATGCAGATTTACATAGTGCCTTGATGATACTTGCAAATATGATAACTATTTGTTTAGGAAATAAAATAAATGAATACAAATTTAATTAATGTAAAGATCCAAAAACAACCTAGAATTGTAACACCCATAAGATATTGATTTTTGATTAACCATTAACATGTAACTACAATTACGCATTACTTTCAAAAGAAAGAAAAACAATAATATGCACAAATTCAATGTTAGGTTTGACCTATTCTATTATTGGTCGAAATTTCTATAAGAATGGTATCCCAAAGAAATTAAATTACATTGTAAAACCCATTCAATTAAAAACATATTAAAAAATTAAAGAGTAAACGGTAGAGATATGACCCCAGCCCACACCCCACGTTGAGCGACAGTGGAGCGAGATTCCACGCGGAAACAGGTTTGAGGTCAACAAAGGCAACCAATCAAAGAATCAATGTTGAAAAATATGGCATTATTACAAATACACATCAACTAATTAAAACATCCCAAATAATCTACAACTAGGAAACTTGGAATAATGGATTGAATAATGGAAATTAAATTATTAAAAAAAAACAAATAAAAAAAGCGAAGGAATCAACAGGGTATTTGATGAGTGAACCATCGGAGCACCTTGACCGGCAGTTTGACAAGCCCCACCGCCAAATTTGCAATCCCCGCAAAGCACACGCAACACGGACACAGGCAACTCAGCACAGATCTGCAATAGAAACAGAAAAACACAGCCCCAACCCAGTTCAGTACTTGTCACTTTTAATCACTTCAAAATTAAAAAAATTAAAAAAAATTAAAAAAAAAAAAAAAAAAACTCACCCAATGATCCAGATGACTGCCCCAAGTACAGATAAAACTAAGGCAACCAAGGCAAATGGCAGCCCCAACAAGAAACCCAATGGCCTGCAATCGCCCATCTCAATTCAATTGAAGCAAGGATATAACCACTTTATTTATTCGGAAGGACAGGGGATTTATATATACTTTGTTGGTGGGTGAATTCACTTGATTACCCTTGAATGGGAGATGCGGAACCAAATGGATTTATGAGCTAATTGGAATAGTCGTAGGGTAGTTTTGGGAATTGGGGAATTGTTGAAGGTTCGTGTGTGTTGCGGTGCAGTGCAGTGTTGACTTTTCTTTCGATTTAGTTTCCAAGACGGTTCAAATTTTCAAACCTTTTTTTTTTTTTTTTTTTAATTTAAATTTCAAACCCGTCTTTCCCGGAATCCCATCATTGGTCTTGCCGCGGTTCAACTTCAACTTCAAGCCATCAATTTGTTCATTACAACACTCTTTTAAATAATTGTCAATGCCTGCTGTTGTCCATTTTAATTAATAAACTATTAATTCCAGAAACAATAATTTGTTTCTTTTTGTTTAAAAAAAAAAAAAAAAAAAACTTGGTTTCTTTTGGCTAAATTATATTTTTAAAAAAATACTCATAAATTTTATTTTTTCAAAAATGTTTATTTGAAGATTGAAAATCGAAAATGAATATGAAGATGGCAATCGTTCATAACACTTTTATTTGCTAATTTCTATATTGTGTATCGTCCATTTTTTATTTAATAATTCAACAATTCATAATATTTTTTGTTTATTTAAGGTACAAAATCTCAGTTTCTTAAACTTTCAGTTTATCAAAAAAATGAGGTGCCTTATTTTTATGTAATTCTTATGTTCATTTTCTAAAAAGTGACAGAAATGACAATCAAAATTTTGAAGATGTATTTTAAATATTTCTGTGAGGGAAATCTATTCAAAATAACATTGTTCAAAGAAATTATTAGACGTAATTTGGAAAGGCAAGAACGTGTTTATTTGATATTCCTAATCTTTTTATGGACATTATCAAAATTCTCCTTATTAATTTAATTGTTTTATCTATAATTACAAATTAAGGGTTAAAATGTAAACTTTTCTCAATTTAGATTTATTAATTTACAAATATGTCATTATTATTAAATAATATGTGTTGTACTAATTTTTTTTGTGAGATATTATAAAAAAATATTATTGATAGTTAGTAGATTATTACTGATATTGTAAAAGGTTTATTAAAAGTTTGTTTACCCCACCCCACATATTGTAAAAAAATATAATATAATATAATTTAAATAAAAAAAATTAGTATAATTAACATCACTTCACAAATTTAAATTATTTCAATTAAATGCAATGCAACATAAAAGATTCCTATACAAAAATACATTATTATATTAAATAAATAATCATCTTATAAAACTTAACTTTAATACTAACCAATTATATATGTCGTTGTTCCACGAGGTTTCCTGAGAAACTTGTTTCGAGGGTTGAACTTAAGTTGTAGTTTTGATGCGGATGTGGTTCAATATCTAGTACCTCAGTTGAATGTGTAAGCTTATTGTATGGAAGCAGAACGCACGGATGTTCTTGAAGTTGGAGTCTTGGAAGAATGTCTGTGTTCCAAAAAGCTTTAGTCTTCAAGTCTGGTTCAGCTTCAAGAGTTAGGAGTCTTTTTGACTGTAGGGAGAATTCTCCCTAGGCTCTATAAAGTGCAGAATTTTTTGAACCCCACAAATGAATAGAACTCTCATATTTATAGAATTCTCAAGTGGGTTTTATGGGCTTGGGCTTGGTTGGTTCATAGGCTTGCCCCTTGGGCCCAACAAATTAGACTTGGGCCAAATTAAGCCTATTTTAAGACTCAATTGGATTTTAGCCCAAATATTAGTACCAGATTGGACCAAATTATTTTATTTTGTCCAACGGTCAAGACAAAAACACATGGCATCATCGAGATTTGCCGATTTATATCTTCAATTTCAATTTGGGGCGCATGTCAACTTTTAATTGCCAAATTCAATTATTTATAATTTTGTCATTAATTTGAGAAATGACATGTCAATTTGTGATCGGTCCAAATTTTCTCCTTCAACAGTTGTCATTAATATCAATGTCAATGTACACATCATTTTATACTCATCTTTCTAGTTCAAATTTTAAGATTTTGAAACAATTTGTCTAATTTTAAGATTATTTTTGTTTGTATCTTGGTTCTATATACATGATAAAACTTTATATAATTTAATCTAAAATAAATTATTTTTTTCTTCGAATCTTTAAGGGTTGGCAGTGGTTGCATAAATGACAATAAAGACTAAAATAATAGGTTATATACCATAAGGATTAAAAAAATTGCAAATATAGTACAAACATAGGCTCATATATTAGAAAAGACTAAAAAGTCCAATCCATACCATATTTTCCCCAAGTCCACGAAAGGAAAACCCAAAAAATTATTCTTTCACGCACCACTTTTATCAGTTAATTAGTAGTTATCACTAATAGCTTCTATCAATGTTTATTACTGATAGCCTCTCTTAGTGGCTACCACTAATAGTGGTGAAAACTAAGAGTCTTGGAGAAATTTTGGAGAAATCTTGAAGTAGAAGTTTTATTAATGATCTAAAGTGAACTAAGTTCCTTTTAAATAGACCCAAAGGGAAAGGGTTAGTACACACCTATTAACTAACTAACCCAAAGAAGAAGGGTTTTGTCACACCTATTCTAAAATTAAAATTAAATTAAAAAGAGAACACAATCTGTCATTTTACAAGAAATACCCAAAATACCCTTGATATCTCTACATCAATTTGTTCCCCTTAGGATTAAACTCATCCTCGAGTTTTAGGTTGAAAGCTTGAGCTCGTCTGGGGCTAGATAAGAGAAGATGTCTACTACATTGAAGGTATTGATTATGTTGAATGAAGTTGGGAGATCTATCTCGTAAGCATTATCATTGAATTTCTCAAGGACAGTAAAGGGTCCAAACTATTTGTTGTTGAGTTTGTTGTATGTTCCTTTAGGTAATTTGTCATTGTAAAGATATACCATTACAAGGTCTCCAGGTTTGAATGAAACATGTCGTTTATGAACATCCACTTGAGCTTTGTATGTAGAGTTTGTTTTCTCTATGTGTTCAATAACGTCTTAAGGTAATTTTTTAATGCGTTCAACTAGCTGTTCAGCTTCTTCACTAGTATCTACATTAGAAGGAATAGTTGTGAGATCAAAAGTCAAACGAGGAGGTCTACCATATACAATATCAAATGGACACTTGCCTATTGATCTATTCCGCATATTATTGTAAGCAAACTCCGCTTGTGCAAGGTTGGTGTCTCACTGTTTTAGTTGATTTCCCCTTAGACATCAAAGTGTATTACCTAATATTCCGTTTGTAGCTTCTGTTTGACCGTCCGTTTGTGCGTGGCTTGAAGGGAATTGAATCCCGGTGGAAGTGTGTGATCGCTTTCTTTGATTTATTGAAAGAATTAAAAATACAAAAGGTAAAGAAAAAGTTTAAGCATCATACCTTTGCCAATCTATAATTCTCAAACCGATAGTCATTCTCCTTGTAATTTTCCTTTTCCAAGAGATCTTAAAATTTTTCTAAGAAAATTGGGAGAGTAATCGTAGAGATTATTCTCTTTGAGATTATGTTTTATGAAGGCTCCCAAGGGCCCTATTTATAGAACTCTATGGGTTGCTCCTAATCCTATTGGGATAAACCTTCTGTAGAGATTTTAAATCAAATATTTAATATATCCAATATTAATAAATATCTACCTAAATAATATTTCATATTAAATAATATCCAATATTAATAAATATCTACCTAAATAATATTTCATATTAAATGATTTAAAATATTTAAATCTTATTTAAATATTTATTTTCTGCAGAATCTTTAATTTGGATCCCATCCAAATTAAATAACTAATTATTTGAATCTAATTCAAATTAATTAATTAATAATCTCCCTCTATTTATTTTCTGCATAATCTTTAATTTGGATCTCATCCAAATTAAATAATTAATTATTTGAATCCAATTCAAATTAATTAATTAATTTTACCTTTGTTTATTCATATGGATTTTATCCAAATAAATAATTAATTATTTGAATCATATTCAAATAAATTAATTCTTCATATTATAAAGTTATAATTTGAATCACATTCAAATAAAATTTATAATAAATGCAGCAATTAATTATATTCAATACAATTAATATTTTTCTTCATAAATTTGAACATTTCAAAATTTTCTTTCAACATGGTTGATCCTTGTTGGTCCGTAGTGAGCTAGCAAGGGGACCTTATGGATCTACAGATCAGAAGCTCCAACGATGTGAGACTAATCGGCTAAACTCATTAACCACATTAATCAATATTTATTAAGACTAAGTTGCCTAGGTCATCCTATCGAAATAGAAACCTAACTAGTCAACGGAGTTACATCTAGTGATTACTATTTCGTTGTCCGTTCTTATGCAAACTCATTGCATAGGATACCCCCACTCACAAGTCACCTACACGAACGCGTTAAATCATTGCGTTTGTATCAAATACAAAGTGGGTCATATTCATAGTGCCACAAGGATTAGGTACCCAGCCTTATTCTTATACTATAGACCCTTTAGACTGTATCTTGAACATTGATCTCCATATGTCCCCACATACTGTTCAAGACTCATAAAACAGCCTAGGATGTTAGTCTATTAGATTTAGGGTTATTAAGACAAAACAAACAAAAACAATCAATAATGCTAATTAAAGTAACACATCAATAACTCTTTATTAATGATTTAATTACAGTCAAATTATTAAATTTACAATCTACAAGTTTTAGGGCCTAAAACCCAACAAGTTTCAAATCTTTTCCACAAAGACTTTTCCAAAGAAAAAAAACTCATAAATTTAACATATCTATCTGACACAATTGTCTTTGGAGTTCCATGAAGCTTGACAATATCCTTAAAAAAAAAAATAGCAATGTTCAAAGCATCATATGTTTTCTTACATGGTATGAAATGAGCCATTTTGCTAAATCTATCAACAACAACAAAGATAAAGTCATACCCTTGTTGTGTTCTTGGAAATCTTAAAATAAAGTCCATTAATAAGTCTTACCAAATATTAGAAGGAATTAGGAGAGGAATATACAAACTGGTGTTCTGAGTGTGACCTTTGGATGTTTTACAAGTGAGGCATCTTTTGACTAAAATGTTGGCACATCCTTACGAAGTTGAGGCAAAAAAAATAATAAAAAAAAAAAAATAATGTATGTGACCAGAGTTTCATAGGTTTTGTCACAACCTAAATGGGCTGCTAAACCGCCCGAATGAGCTTCCATGATGATAGCCTCTCTTAGAGATCCTTGTGGGATGCATAACCTATTACCACAAAATAGAAATCCATCACAAAGGTGGTAGTCTCTAGGAGAAGAGTTAAAAGAACACTTTTGCCAAATATCATGGAAATCGAGGTCATTTTCATAGCAATTTGGTAAGTGATCAAAAGCAATAATATTACTTTGAAGCATAGTAAGCAAGAATGATTTTCCACTCAAACCATCAACCACCTTGTTAGTAATTTCAAAGGTATGCTTAGTGACAAAATCAAAGTTTTGCATAAAAGAAATCTATGTAGCATGCAAATGGTTTATATGCTTTTGAGAATGTATGAATTTTTAAAGAGTAATGATTAGTTATTAACACAAATTTCTTGCCTATAAGGTAATGTTCCCATTGATGGAGGGCTCGTACTAAAGCATAAAGTTCTTGTTCATAGGTGGACCACTTTTGTCTAGCTTCACTTAGCTTTTCACTAAAAAAATTCCAAAAGATTAGATTCTTGTAAAAGGACAACCCGAATGCTTATAGAACCCCAATGCTTATAGAACTTGCATGAACTGCTACTTCAAATATTTTGTAAAGTTTGGAAGGGCTAAATATGGTGGGTTGGCTAGTTTTTCCTTTAAGGCATTAAAATTATTCAAAGTCTCTTTAGACCATGCAAATTTACCTTTCTTTGAGCAATGAGTTAAAGGGAGCAGATATAGAGCTAAACTTCTTTATAAATTTGCGGTAAAAAGATGATAAGCCAAGAAAAGATTAAACCATTTTGACCGATGTAGGTGTTGGCCACTCTTTGATGGCTTTAATTTTCTGAGGATCCGCTTGGGCACCTTCTTGTCTAATGGTGAAACTAGGAAATGATGTTACTGCATAGGAAGACACATTTCTTAGAATTGATGTATAAAGTATTAGATTCAAGGATGGAAAATGCTTCCTGAAGGTGTGTAAGGTGGTCATTGACAGTCTTGCTATAAATTAGAATGTCGTCAAAGTAAATGACCACAAATTTGTGGATGCACGGTAAAAATATTTGGTTCATGAGCCTCATAAAGGTGCTAGGTGCATTGGATAGCCCAAAGGGCATTACTAGTCGTTCGAACAATCTTTGGTTAGTTTTAAATGCAGTTTTCCACTCATCCCCCTAAAGGAGTTAGGAACATAAATGCGGAAGCAATTAGGATCTAAAACACTTTAACTACATCAATTTTTAGGATTAAACATGCTTGTTTCCAAAAACGAAAAATAGAGGATTTATACTTACATATTACAGTTCAAAATTGAATCAAATTCCTTCAATTTTTTTTTCATTGCAAACACTTCGTGGACCACCACAAGAGTTTTCCTCATTATTCTCTAGCCTTAGAATGGATTGTGGGATCCAAGTTGTAGTGAATTTGGAGCAATTTGTGAAGAACAGCCAGTTTTGGAGAGTTTTGAGTTAAAGGAATTTCTTAGCAAAATTTACCAACAAAATCAACCCCTTTTTAATATTTCTTTCTTCTATTTAAAGAAGAAACCATGCAAAACCATTTCACATGCACAATGACACCAAACATGGTGATCAAGAAGATGAGTTTGATGGTGGAAGAAAGTGATTTCAGAGGTAAACATCTCCTACTCACCCATGCAAAAGCAGAGAAATCCATGAAATTGAAAATTTGATTTTCCTTAAAAATCAATAAATGAATTTTCAATTTTCTTTATTTAAAATTAATTCTAATAATTAATTTAAATAATAATTAACTATATTAAATTAATAAATTTTCCACTTATCCCCTCAATTTTCAACTCGATGAATGTCTATTCATCCGATTAATATTTAAATCAAATTTAAATATTTCCAACTCTTCAATTTCATTTAATTCATAATTAAAATGAACAAACCAAAACTTTACTTCTTTAATAAATTTGAACATTCTCAATGTCACACCCCCTCCCCAGTTACCCTCTTAACCCGAAAAGAGGCGTGAAGACAACAAACATCGACTCCTTATGATATCTACTGTCACTTAACTTCCCAAGCACAACTCAACCAAGCATAAAAGTACAACTCACATCCAGGCCACAAATGATAATCTCAAAATAAACCTTTACAAAATTAACTATTGGCTTTTTGGCCCTTAATCTCAAATTAATTGATTTTAATTGATTGATTAATTAGTGTTTTGATGATAACAAACTTGATTTTATTTATTAGACATTTGAGTGTTTTGAAGTGTCTATCGTGTGGAGCTTGGAACAATGATTCTAATGCAATTTGAATCACTCAAATCGGAGTTCATATGGCCAAAACAAACTTAACGGAAAAATCTCGAGCTGATGACGTGGCATATTTTTTTAATCAAAGTGAACCAATTGAAAGGTGCCACTTAGAGCAATGTAGAAGTGACAATTGGTGGGTTTTTTATTTTTGGATTGATGTTAAAAAAAATGATTTTAAGAAGAAGATAAATTTAATATTATTATATATGTTTGTGTCTAACGATTAGTTGTTTTTTAAAAAGATTAATTTAATATTATTATATGTTTGAGTCTAACGGCTAATTGAATTTAAATCTCCCCCCATTCAATTTACTTTTACAAAGATCTAATGGTCCAAATTAATTTGGTTTTCACCCACTTTCATTTATTTTTAAACACTTCATCTTCTCCAAAATTTTACGACAACTTTTATTGTTTTTACAATCCTCCCCAATTCATAAGGCTCCATTGTTGTTCTTTCCAAGCTTCAACTTTCTTTTTTTTCTCTTATTCTTGAGAGAGATATATTGTATTGTGAGGATTTATTTGTTAAGTGCTTAAACTTGTAAATCCACTCTATATAGAGAGTTTGTCAAGTGTGCTGTTTGTTTTTCCAAACTTTTGTATGGGTTGACTCTTGATCCTGGAAAAAGAGTTGTTGTAACGGTTTGATCCTCAACCGTATAAAGGATCGGGTTTGTTCTTGCGCCCGAAAAAAAAACGTTATAGCGGTTCAACTCTAAGCCGTGAAAAGAATCAAAGACTTCTAGTGAAATACCTAAGAGGAGCTTGAGAAGTGGACGTAGGCCGGTTTTACCGAACCACTATAAAATTCATAGTGTCATTTTCTCTATCCCTCTCCTAATTTATTTTTGCAATTAATTTTTATACTATATTTTATTGCATGAAATTAATTACAATTTATAATTCTTGAAATTAATTGCTCATATTGGTTGTTCTTAAATCTCTATATTCATTACCAATCTTTTTATTAGAATTAAACAGGTTGTTTTAAAGTGTGATTGTTAATTTTTTGTTTAATTCAACGTGAATTTGTTTGCATAAAAATATTATTTAAACTACTTATTTGCAAATAGTTTATTAATTCGCTTAATTGCATGCTATTACTTTTTTTCAAAAAGAAAAAACGTTAGCGAGAGACTAAATTTAAAGAGGTGAAACATAAAAGACTAAATCGAATTTTTTTTATATAATCTAGACTAAATTGAAAAAGCAACCCCATATAGTGGATGAGGTTTTGAGGGAGTGATTATTATTATTATTATTATTATTATTATTATTATTATTTGGTGTTGTTGTATTCCATGTTCAAAATGTGTGTATGTGCGTGTGTGGTAATACAAATATTCAACCAATTATAATAAATTAATTGAACTAGTTGTTACAAATAATTATATTGAATATATGTACTTAAATTATATAAAACTTTAAATATTTTAAATTTTATAAAACCAATTGTAATGCATATGGTAGAACACTAGCGTATATTATTGCCAAGAAAAAAACAATTGTAGCTTTCGAGATATTAGAGCGAGAACTTTGGGGATTGCATAAACATCAATGTCTTGGAGAGTAACATAAATCAACAATCAAGATACAAAATATAAATCGAAAAATTATTGTCGTTTATAAATAAAAAAGAAAAGCTAAGATATAAGAGAAAAAAATGAGAGATTGTCTAACTTGACTACTTATAAATATATAAGTGATTTAAACAAAAATATCAAAATTTAATTAGAAAAGTAATAATCTAATTAAAAATCTACCTTTTCTATAAATCAAAACTTCATCTAACCTCATTTTTAGAAAATGATTTGAGGTGAGTTGTTCACCATTTACTATTGAAAAAAACAAACAACCAAAAAAGTCAAATCCACAAAAATCCTCAATTCAAACAAATTATCCCAATTCCTTTATAAGCAAACTTCATTCTCCATTATTTACTTAAAATTTGACCGCTTCTTAAAAGAATTGTTGGCAACTCCGACTATTAAAATATCTTAAAATAACTCAAATAAATAGTAAATAGCCTTTTTTATTTTAATTTCTTAATAAAATTAAAATTGCAACTAAATTATGCCACCAACGGAAACAACAACTTTTATAAAGAAATCACAAGGAAACATTCTAATTTTATGAGTAAAAGAAAAGCAAAGGTATAAAAGGAAAAAGCTAGAGATAGTCTAACATTAACACTATAAATATATCAAAGATTTAAACAAAAATATCAAAATTTAATCCGAAAAGAAAATAATCTTATTAAAAATCTACCTTTTCAATAAATGAAAACTAGTCAAGTCAAAATCTCAACCTAACCTAATTTTTAGAACATGATTTCAAGCAAGTTGTTCACCATTTACTTCTAAAAAAAAAAAAAATTCAAATCGACCAAAGTCCTCAATTCAAACAAATTCTCCTAATTAAAAAAAAAAATAAATAAAGTTGCCCTTTTAAGCAAACTTCATTCTTCTCATTTACTTCTATAAAATTTGATCACTCCTCGAGAAAATTGCAAGCACATTCGACAATTAAAATACCTTGGAATGAATATGAAAAAACTAAAATTGCAACGAAATTATGTAACTAAGTTAAAGGACCACTGACTGATGTTTAATGTAGTAATCACAATGAAACAAACTAATTTTATAAACTTCTTATTCATAAAAAGTTGACAACTAATTATTCTTAAAAGGTTTTAAAAGTGAAGGAATATGAGGTTTTATAGAACATTTGTGTAAAGAGCAGTAAAAAACTATTTTAGTGAAAAGAAAAAATAAAATTAGGAGAAAAAGGGCAAAAGTGCAAAATAAAAATTCTAAAAAGAAGTAAGGGTAAAATGGGGAGAATGCCCATTTTGATATAGATAAATAGATAAATGTATATATACCTCTTCATCAATCAGAATATACTTCAACACTTGAAGTTGATCTCTTTGAATATGTTTTCACAATCTCTCCTAGAATAACCTTGACTTTTATAGTCCATTCATTATGAAATGGTTCAAAATTCTTGAGCACGATATAATTTTCAAAAGACATGTCGATGTAACAATTGAAAATAGGACGAGAGAGAAAAAAAAGTTGGTGTAAATAGAGAAATATGTATGAATCATATTACTTGGAACTTTGAAACTATCCATATATTATAGTGTTAAGGTGAGGAAAGTGAAAAGTTTAAGAAAGATTAAAAGTTTAAAGAAACATTTGAAAAATATGTATTAATATATTTGTCCAACGAGATTTTCGAAGAAATTTAATTTATTGAATTTGAACTTCGTATTTATATTAATTTCTAACATTTACAAAATGAAGGGGGAAGACCTCTATTTATAGAGGATTTCCATGGGTTTTGGGTTGGGCCCATTTGCTTTTAGGCTATTGAGCTTGGGCCCAACTACTTTTGGATTCGAGCTAAAATTTGGCTTGGGCTCAGTCTTTTTTTCGACCAAAAGTTTCCACTTTGGGCTTAAATTGGGTCAGATCTAATAAAAGTTTCCACCTTGGGCTTAAATTGTTACTAATAAAAGTCTATTAGAAATAACCAATAATATTTTCTATCATTGATAGCTTAATCTTTAATGATTTTCTTCCACAGTTAATAGTCACTCATAGAAGTCTATCACTGGTAGCCAACTTAGTGGAATTAATTAATAAAGTTGAATCTCAAACTAAAGTTTAAATAACATGCTTAAAAGTTATTACTAATAGCATGTTATCAGTGATAGAAGCTAGCATGTTATTTGATGGTAAAAATGAATGACAAAAGTTATATCTAATAGTATGTTATCAGTGATAAAAACTATCATCGATAACCATGATATACGTGATATCAATGATAGAACTTAGGTGATATCCTTATATCGATGATATCAATGATATAAAAGTTGATTACATTTGATAAAAGTCTATCATTGATAGCCACTATTAAAAGCTATCGGTGATAGCCAGGAGCCATCAGTGATATGCCTTAGGTAGATATCAGGATAGTCACTTATAAACCTCTCATTAATAGACTTTTATCACTTATAGCTTTAAATGTTAATCTTTGAAATTTGATAGTTTCCTTTCAAAGTTCATAACTACTTAATAAAAGTCTACCATTGATAACCACTGATGGTCTTAAGTGTTAATATTTTAAGTTTGATTCCAACTGATTAAAGGGTATCAATAATAGCCACTACTAAATTGATAGCAAATTGAAAGCTAATATTTTAAGTATTACTATTTCAAGGTTGTATTAATATTTCTCAAATAAAAAGCTATCATTGATAGTAGCTATCAGTGACCACTGATAGTTGCTATTAGTGACAATTTTTTTTATAATAAAGACTAATTGTTATAAATCTTTGAACTATATAGACTAATTGTTACACTTGTTGAATGGTTATAAATTCAAAATTAAATTTACTAATTTATTATAAAATTGAATAACTAAATTGTTACCAATAAAATTGAAGAAGTAAATCGTCAATAAAACTATGGAGAATTAAAAGTGCTTTTAACCATAAATTATACAATAATTTAGTATTTAAGATAATAACTGGGTTGTTTAACATGTGCACGCACTACTATTTAGTTTTATTAAAATGTGAACATCAAATAATATTTGTTACAGGATTATTTTAGGATATTTGTAATAGATAGTAAAATAAGAGTAAAAATCTAATAATATAGCATATTTTTAAAATATTTGTAAATATGGCAAGTGTTGACTAGCCAACCTTTTGAATTTTTTTTTTTTTTTTTCAATTTGCCCTCCTTTGTCTTGCCCAACTTATTTTCTTCTTCTTCTTTTTTTTTTTTCATTTTATTTTTCTAGCCTTTGCTTCCATCTCCCCAATCCTCTCATATTTTCTTTTCTTTTCTTTTTTTTTTTCTAATTTTTCTTCCATCCCCCAATCTTCTCATATTTTCTTTTTCCCTTTCTTTTTTTTCTTTTTTTTTTCCTATTTTTATTCCATCTCCTCAATCTCCTCATAATAATATAAATTCCATCTCCTCAATCTCCTCATAATAATATAAATCTATAAGTGATAGCTACTAATATACTTATAACTTAGCCACTCAAAGAATTCTATCATTGATTGAAGAATTCATTGGCTATCACTCATGTTTTTAAATGTTAGAAAAGAATTCACTAAATATTTGTGTATCGATAATATCAATTATTAGTGATAGAACTTAGATAGAAATCAGTCATATAATTTATGTATCGATGATATCAAACTTAGTTAGATATCAGCAATAGAAGTTTATTATTGATAATCATGATAAAAGGTTCTCAATAATAGCCATTGATAGTTTTGAGTGTTAATATTTCAAAATTGATAGGTACTAATAAAAGCCTATCAGAAATAACCACAAATATTTTCTATCATTGATAGCTTAATCTTTGATGATTTTCTTCCACAGTTAATAACCACTTATAGAAGTCTATCATTAGTAGCCAACTTAGTGGAATTAATTAATAAAGTTGAATCTCGAACTAAAGTGTAAGTGACATGCCTATAAGTTATCACTGATAGCATGTGATCAGTGATAGAAGCTATCAATGATAGTATGTTATTTGATGGTAAAAATGAATAACAAAAGTTATCTCTAATAGCATGTTATTAGTGATAGAAGTTATCATCAATAACCACGATATAAGTGACATCAATGATAGAACTTAGGTGATGTCCATATATCGATGATATCAATTATATAAAAGTCGATTCATTTGGATGAAAGTCTATAATTGATAGTCACGGCTAAAAGCTATCTGTGATAATCACTAATAGGAGCAATCAATGATATGACTTAGGTAGATGTTAGTGATAGTCACTTATAAACCTCTCATTAATAGACTTCTATCACTTTTAGCTTTAAATGTTAATTATTGAAAGTTGATAGTTTTCTTACAAAGTTGATAACTACTTATAAAAGTCTACCTTTGATAACCACTTATGGCCTTAAGTGTTAATATTTTAAGCTTGATTCCAATTGATGAAAGTGTATCAATAATAGCTACTAATAAATTATAGCAAATTGAAAGTTAATATTTCAAGTGTTACTATGTCAAGGTTGTATTAATATTTCTCAAATTGAAAGCTATCATTGACAGTCGCTATCAGTGATAGCCACTGATAGCTATCACTGATAGTTGCTATTAGTGATAGCTTTCAATTTGAGAAAATCGGAAGAAAGAAGTGTAAAAGGACGGGCTGAACGTGGGCTTTTTAGTCATTTACCAATATAACTATTACTAATAGATGTTATCAGTGATATCTTGCGCTAATTTTGTGCTTATCCCTAATATATTTTTCTTTGTGCTATAGTTTTTATTATTTTGGGCCTGATTGCTATTTGTGCAACCAGCCCATTATTTTACTTATTAGAGAAGTTTCGTTTTTTTTTTTTTTTTTTTTGTAAAAATTTTTTTCTTGCAACGCAAGTCACCCATGCTTTTGAAATTGAAATAACTTGATTTAAAAATTATTTGGTTAAGATAATGTTAATTATAATAATTTTTTAAATTTAATTAAAATTAAATGTAATATATTTTTATGTTTTATTAGTTGGGTTTCGCTATTTCTGAAAAAAAAAAATTAGTATTTCTCTATTTCTCAAAAATAGTTGGATTTCTCTACTAAGTGAGTTTCGCTGTAATTGGCCTCCATTAGCTTCTTTTGTTGGCAAAGTTTAATCCTCATTTTTATAATTGTTGCCGTAAAAAGAAAGTTGGGTTTTTCTAATAATATTTTTAGTTGTAGGTTTAAATAACATAATAAAAAGAGTTGGTTGCACAAATAGCAGTCATGTCCAAAATAAAAAAAAAATATAGCACACAAAAAAACATATTAAGAGATGTAGCACAAAATTAGCTCTAAATATCACTGATACCAACTATCAGGAATAGTCATATTGGTAAATGACTAAAAAGTCCACGTTCAGCCCGCTATTTTCACTTTTCTTTTTATTTTCTCAAATTGAAAGTTATTGCTGATAGCAACTATCAATGATAGCCACTGATAGCTACTATCAGTTTGTTATCACTAATAGTTGTGTTAGTGATAGCTTTCAAATTAAGAAATATTAATACAACCTTAAAATAGTAACACTTGACATATTAGCTTGCAATTTGCTATCATTTATTAGTGGTTATTATTGATACACACTTTCATCAATCGGAATCGAACTTGAAATATTAACACTTAATGCTATTGGTGATTATCAATGATAAACTTTTATAAGTAGTTATCAACTTTGAAAGAAAACTATCAAATTTCAAAAATTAACATTTAAAGCTATAAGTGATAGAAGTATATTAATGAGAGGTTTATAAGTAACTATCACTGATATCTACAACATGTTGTTAGAGATAACTTTTGGCATTCCTTTTTACCATCAAATATTATGCTATCATTGTTAGCTTCTATCACTAGTAATATGCTATTAGTGATAACTTCTAGACATCTCACTTACACTTTCCTTCAAGATTCAACTTTATTAATTAATTCTACTAAGTTGGCTATCAATGATAGACTTCTATAAATGGTTATTAACTGTGGAAGAAAATCATCGAAGATTAAGCTATCAATGATAGAAAATATTAGTGGTTATTACTAATAGACTTTCATTAGTAACTATCAAATTTGAAAGATTAACACTCAAAGCTATTAATGGCTATTATTGAGAAAACTTTATCATGATTTTCAATAGTAGACTTTTATCACTAATAGACTTCTATTACTAATATCTACCCAAGTTCGATATCACTGATACATAAATATGACTAATATCTATCTAATTTCTATCATTATCACTGATATCACTAATAATTGATATTATCGATACACAAATATTTATTTAATGAATTCTTTTTTAACATTTAAAAACATGAGTGAGCCAGTGGATTCTTCAATCAATGATAGAATTCTTTGAGTGACTTTATAAGTATATTAGTGGCTATCATTAATAGATTTAGATTATGTCATAATAATGTCACTAATAGCTACTAATAGATTCTTTAAGTTTTAGACTTTTAGTTTTATCTTGAGTATTTATTAATAGTATACTAATATTGATAAAAGTGTATAAGTCATAGACTTCTATAGTTGATTAAAGTAGTCTATCAGTGATGAAAGCCTATCATTTATAGACCATAATAGACTTAGTCTATTAGTGATATCATAGCCTATCAATGATCAAAATTTATTCCGGATAGATTTTATACTTTTAAGGTCTTATAAAAAGAAAAAAAAATTATTGGTCGTTTGATCACATTTTCATTTCTCATTTTTTGAGAAATAAACTTGTTCAATAACTACTTTGGTTTCTTATTTCTAACTTTTAAGAAATGTTTCTATAAATGGTACAAATTTGAGGTCTAAAAAAATTAGTTTCTTTCAAAATCATTCCCATTTGCTATTTATATTTAATGTTTCACTATAATAATCAATGACTTTGTTGGTGTTAAGTCACTTATGAATTGTGCATTTTCAAATCCTAGGTTTGAAATATATATATATATATATATATATATATATGATGGATTGGGAAGATGGAAGCAAAAACTGGAAAAAGAAAAGGAAAGAAGAAAATATGAGGAGATTGAGGAGATGGAAAAATTGGAAAAAGAAATTAAAAAAAAAAAAGAGGGGGGAGGGGGGAAGAAAAGAAATTGTGCAAGACAAATGAGAGCAAAATTGGAAATCACAAAAATTTAAAAGTTGATTAGTCAATATTTGCAAATATTTTAAAGAGGTGCTATATTTTTAAATTTTTTACCTTATTTTGCTATCTATTACAAATATCCTTTTGTATATGACGCGTGATTGGGTCCCTCCATTTCTCTTTTTCTTTTTATTTTTTTTTTCACTTCCAAATGTATTGTGGGGGCTATAAAGTAAATGGATCTCAACATTTGTGTAAATATGCAGTCCATTATGGGTAGTTACGAAATAAATAAGAAATTTGGGCTATAGCCGAAAATAAGCCCCAACTTTTGGGCTATGTGTTTTAAAAACCCAACTTCTAGTGCAGTGAGCACAAAGCCCCATTTGCTGCAATCCCAAATTTGACCTTTACGGTAGATATCTTGCAGCTAACATCCAAACTGAATCGTGCCATGAATTTGCCAACACTCAATGACCACTTAATCAAATCTATTTTTCTTGGTTTGTTTGATAACTATTTTGATTGTGTTTATAATCATTTGGTCCACCTTTAAATTTTTTATTTTATTATCTACTTTTTTACCAATGTCTTTAAAAATTAAGTCAAATTCTAAAAATTAAAATAAATAATTTTTGTTGGAAATGACTTGAGCTCTTAGTCCATTGAAAAATTACTTTTTAAAAAATTGTCTTGTCTCCTATTGAAAAATTTTAAATTGGTAGCAAGATTTTTTTACAAAACTTCCATGTAAGCTATTAATTTGTAGGTGTGGCGGTAGTAGAAACTTCTTTTCTCGATCCATGCTGCATAAAAAAATTATTAATTTTTTACTACCTTTCCCTTCTTTTTATGGATCTTAAGCCAACATTTCATAATATTATATCGTTAAATTCAACATATTTAAAAAATTTTTAAAATGATCTGCAAGATTGTCGTATCTAACCATTGATTTTTAAGATAATTATTGGTGTCTTATCTACTTTGTTATGCTATGAACCATTAAAATAGCATGCACAAAGTTTAAAAAAAGAAAAAAAAAACACATCGGTTTCTTATGTTTTGTGACTTATACAATCATTGAAAATATTGTTTTAAATTCTAAACGTTTTTAAATAATAATAACAATCATAAGATTGGTTTAAGTGTAGTTTTTAATCCTTTAAAATTGTTCTTTTATTTTTGTAAATATCTACTTTGGTTTTTAAATTTTTACCAATTTTTCATTAGGACCCGTAACTTCTTAAATTTCATTTAGTCTTCCAACTTTTATTGAATTCTACTTATATTCTTGATAAAATATTAGAGCTAGGTAGTTCAAATTCTCGCCCTATTTATTTTTACCTAAAAATCTCCAATCATCATTATGAATATGGTATATGTGCATATTATATATCCAAATTCACATTCAGTTATTATGTTTTGAATAGTGACTCAATATTAAAGAATATGAAAGTTAAATTTCAGACTAATCTTGGAATTATCAACAAAACAAAAAAGAATAAAAGGATAGCAAGAACCAAAAAAGTAAAATATTCACTCGTTCATGGACCAAGTAAATAAAAATTCATAAAATGCTAATAAAAATATAAATTACATATAAAATTATCAAATTCATTTGAGAATTATTGTAGAATTGGACAAAAGTAAAATTTACATAATAATTAAACTCAAATTATACATTTTTTAAAAATACAAAAGATAAATGGTAATAAGAAGAGGAAGTAAACGAGCAAATAAAATAGATAAAACAAAGCTTGAAATGAAAAGAAAATAACCCAACTGAAAAAGAAAAAAAAAACTATAAACAAATAATTAATTAAAACTATATAAAACTGAAATTGCAGATAGAAAAAGATATATATTGATTTTTACGAAGATATATAATATATTGATTATATTTGTGGGAAGCGTTTGTATATTCAAACAAAGAACTTCCCACCACAAAACCCTTCAAAAAGTTGTTTCTATGAAAGACAAAAACCTCTTCTCCACACATTCATTTACATGCAATGCTTTATTTGGCCTTATTCTTCAAAATATCATTTCCTCTATATTTCCCCATACCTATCGGCAACCTTTTCTAATATATATATTTTATTTTAAATAACAACACCAACAATAAAAATAAATTTTAAAGACATGATATAATTCATAAAACACAACGAATTTGTAACATAGCCCTCATTTGATAATATATATGTTTCTTTTCTCCCAACTCTTTATGATATTTTTCATTTTTATTAGTAAAAATTTGAATTTTTAACTGAAATTAAAAAAAATATACATATAAATTTCTAAAAATAACTTTTTTAGTTTTTAAATTATTGCTTAAAATTTAAAAACACTACTAAAAAATAGTTAACAAAATAAATCAATCAATAAATAAATTTAATTTTTAAAAACTAAATGGTTACCAAATAAGACTTTATTATTATAATAATTTTATATTTTCTAGCAATTCATATATGAAATAGTTATTCTCATCTTTGCATATGCATATTTAAAAAAATAAAATAATTACATTGGATAGCACTTTTAGAGATAATAATTAAGTGTATAGCAACATTTAAAAAATTGCAAATATAGCAAAATCTATCAATGATAGATTCTATCACTGATAAATCTTGCTATTAATATGGTCTATCACTAATATACTTTGAAAGCAAAATCTAAATTTTGATATATATATATATTTTTTTTTTGCATTATGTTATATCTGCAAATATTTTGAACCTGATTGCTATATTTGCAACTGCACCTATAAAATGCTTTAAGTCCATTGTCTAAAATTTTGCTTCAAAGAGTTATACACCAAATGAAAAAATGATACGCGTAAACTTTGAGATTATATCAATCAAAACTCAAACTAATAAATTGAATTTAATTTTAATTTTTATAATTAAATTAATTTAAATCATTTATAGTAATTCATAACTATTTTTAGTTGATTCTATTTAAAATTAACTTAGAATCACTCATATTAAAATAATTCTTCCCCAAAATTCTATCAAGTAAAGAAAGATAGTGGAAGACTATAGAAGACAATGATATGAAAAATCATTCATATTAATGTAAACCTTATTATTCGTTTGAATCCAACATTTCATTTCTCTATATATTATGCTAATTTCTACTTTTAAAACAGTCTTACACGTGAAAAAAATTATTCAATCCGAAAAAGAAAAATTAAATTAATTCACTTATGATTAGTAATACAATCATTAATTCTAAAGTTTGATAGAATTAATATCAAACAAAAAGAAAAGTTTAAAAATAGGCCCAATATGGCTTTTCAAATTCAAATCACCCATCTTTTCTTGCATCTCCTTTTCCAACCGTTGGAAAAAGATTCTAGTTCTAGGCAAATATAACCTAAGTTGTAAATATTTTGGTTTTCAATCTACGTCCAATATGGAGTGCTCAAACGGTAAAAATAATGTAGTTTGACTCTTATCCTTTGGATTTTTTTTTTTTTAAATATAAATTTTAGCTTATATACTTTTAGTTAGAGATTTGATGATTGACTTTATATTTTTTTAAAGCGTCATTGATTGTTTTGTGGTTGTCACAATCGTTGTCTCATAAGATGTCACAAAAAAATGTTTTCCTGTAGAATATTCTCTTTCCTTATTTGGAAATTTTCTGCAAAATTATTCTCTTGAATTTTTTTCCTTGTTCCTACATTGCTGTTTATCTTTCCTTATTCTCCGCCGTTCTTATAAAAAGGGAATTTGTGACTCTCTTAGGGTTGTTGCTCCAATTGTTTTAGTCGATCTTTGCAATATGTTCATTACTGTCTTTACTCGCTATAATCCATTGTGTGAAATCATTGTTGAAGAATACAAGATCATGAAGTTACCCTTGTCTTAGGGAAGCCTAAGACATTGCTTTTGAGAGGGGATCCTCGGTCTTATGGGGAGCCTAAGACTTTGTGACTTGAGAAGGAGTTTTCCATCTTCACATGTATCAAAGATACATCAGTGAAGAGAGTTAATTTCTCTGAGAAAAGAGAAGATAACGTTGTTCGAGAGGGAGTCTCATATACTATTTGAAGTCGAAGTGTTTTGTAATAATATTAGCTTACTTAGGAGGAGAGTAACTCTTGTTGAAAGAGAGTTTCACATCAAGGGGTAGCATAGGTTTCTGTGAGTTAAGTTCTACGTGTGTCATTGTAAAAACTATTTTTTTATCAATAAGTGCTACATTATAATTGCTTGAATCTTCAATATTAGTGTGCCCCCAGACGTAGGTGGTAGTGCATCGAACTAGGTTACCAACTTCTATGTGTGGCTTTACTTTATCGGTTTCATATTTGCTTGTTGTTGCAAAACAAGTCTAAACTTCCAGTTTTACATTTGTTGCTTGAATGGCGAGTCATCTTAATTTTTTCACTTTCAATAAATCTTAAATTTAGACTTTACACCTAGTTTAGAGTTGATTTTTCTAAAACTTTTTTTTCTCCTTATTAATGAGTCTTTTTATTATGAATTTTGGAAACATATTCACATGAGGTATTTTCTTACCTGAAAATTTTAGTTATTATTTATCTAATTTTATTACAAATTATCTTTAAATGACCAAATTTATGATTATTGAAAATATAAAAATTAAAATTGAAAGAATAAATTTATTGTGGGGGACAGTGAGAGGAATTGACAGTTTTAGAATAATAATACCTGGATAGAAAGTTTGTATACATCCAATCCATGAAGCAACTACATAAATGTCAGAGATGTAGTAATCAAGGATAATTTGATAGAACCCAATTATAGTAATCCACTATACTTTTCTTGTTCTAATACCGTACCAAGTAAATCACTACCAAATCCAAATATTTAAATTGATTAGTTGATACTTAACATTTTACCCATACAGTTAAAAAAATAATAATAATAATAAAATAAAACTTGTTTAATAACTATTTTGATTTTAAAAAATTGATAGTACCTTTTTTTTTTTCAAATTTTCTTACAATAATTTTTAATTTTGTTTAAGAAATCATTTGAATTCTTAACTAAATTTTAATTTTTAAATTTTTTATTGGATTTTAAAAACATTTGTAAAAGGTAAACAGTAAAAATATAGAAACTCATAGAGAAGTAGAAATATACTGAATTTTCAAAAATTAAAAAAACAAAAACAAAAAATAGGGTGGTTATCAAATAAAACCTAAATAAATACATCATTCATACACGTATTAAATGTAATAGCAAAAACATTATAAACGAGAAAATACAGTAATTTATTGAAGTATACACAGTATAAAAGTTTAAATGTAAATCTTTTTAAACTTGTAGTTGATCTTAATCCATCCTTATATATACACATTCACATTCAACGTTTCAATTTTTGAATTGGAAAAGTTGAGGTTTGAATTAATTAAGAAAAGTATATGTACAAGGAAATGAATGAAATTAATGAGAAGAAGGGGTGAAGGTGAAATTTTGGATTGATTTTAAAGGCTTGAGGGGACCCAAAAGCTGAGAAAGGCATCAGTGATAATGAAAGCCAAACTCATATTTACAACAAAATGTAATCACCAACAACAACAATTATTGAAGGTTCTGAGGACCCATTTTTACAGAACATGTATGTCTATGTCTCTCCTGGACCATTAACAAGGATATCTATGTCTGTTTTTTAGACTTGTACTAATCAATTTTCTTCCCTTCTATCCATATTGCTTTAATTTCCTATAATAATTAACACCTCAATTTCTTTCTCTCTCTGCCAACAAATTTTCTTCACATTTTAACTTTGGATTCCATATAGTGTGGTCAGGTTTTTGTGAAATTAAGAATTTGAGTTCAATTGAGAATTCAACATCATATCAGGTTCTATGTTTGAACGATTGGTGAATTTTTATGTTACGGCCATTCACAAATTTAAATTTTTGGGTTGATAGGAATTAAACATGGAAGCGAATTGGTAAAATTATATTAGTCAAAGCAAGTAATGGCATGAGTGTGAAATTTAGTAGAATTTTAACTGTAACCTTGTGGTGTTATGAAGTGAGAATGTGAGATTAATATAAGAATGGTTGAAGAAAATTAAGTCCAATAATATGAGTATCGAAGTTTGCTTTATGTGGCTGTTTGGGCATGAATTTTTATGTTGTCTTTACTTGGATGTGGTGCATGTTTTTACCCAAGATTTTTGTTGTCTACAAAAAAAGATTTCCTCTTTGATCATATATTTCGAGAAAGTTATACTTTAGTGAGATTAAGGTTTGTTAATGGATTGCATTTGAAAAATCTATAAGCATTTTTTTATAAAAGTTGCCTAGAATTTAGAACATTCATATGTTTAGATGTATTTTCTGATAAAAAGTGTTTTTATATACAAGTTTTTTTGGTTTGTTTTACATCTAAAATGTTCTTAAAACATTAAGATCAATTTTGGTAAAGTGAAAGCTAGTGGTAGTCGTCGCTGACAGATAGCAATTCTCGGTAGTGGTGCTAGTTGTTGGAGTCGATTGTTGGCAACAAAACGATAGTTGCAATTGTTGCTGGTGCTCAACCTGTGGCGGTCGCAATGTGATTATCAACATGGGGAACAACTATGGAAAATGAAGTAGCATGAAGATATTTTTATCATTCTCATATATATCATGAAAACTTGGAATAATTTCTCTATTCAACGCTAAAAGTATTTTTCCTAGAATTTGAATTCAAGTGTTTCCTCAAAATAACTTATTTCTTCCTCAAAATAACTTATTTCTCCAACTTATTTTTTCGAAAGACATTTTGAATGATTTGTCAAATACTATCATTTTTCTATAAAAAGCAAAAAAAAGTCAAAACTATGTAGATGTTAAATATATTTTTCAAAGTTTAAATTTAACACTGATCTAACTATCATTAAGAGATTATCAAACTTTACTTTCTATCATATAAAAGGAAAAGAGAAAAATGGAGCCTTGCATTCTTTTAAAATTAGGTGGAATAGAAAGTTCGAACTAGGGGTGGATCCAAGATTTTATATAAGGTGGGTATAATTAAGTTCATATAAATATAATTTTAGAGTAGTCGATATAATATTCAAATCATATAATGTGGCCCAAGTAGGATTGGCAAAAAAAAACCCGCGGAGCTTTACCTCGATCGGGTTAGGGAATCCCCAGTTTGACCTGGAATGGGGGTCAAACCAGGGACATTCTCCAGGTACCCATCCGGGGACGGGTCAGGACGGGGAGGGTATCCCCACCCCAATTTATCCCGGACCACCTGTTTATATATATGTCTCGCTCTCGCTCTCTCACAGTCTTGCTCTCTCTCAGTAGCGCTCTCTCTCACAGCTCGCTCTTTCCCTTAGTCTCACTCTCTCTTAGTCTCGCTTGTTCTCATAGTCTCGCTTGCTCTTGCTGTCTAGCTCTCTCTCGGGGAATGGGTCCCTGCGGGGACCCATTTCCCCAACAGGGAATCCCCGCCTCCATCCCCGCCTACAAAATGGTGAGGATAGGGGCGAGGATGGAGGTAAACGCCCTCGTGGGGGCAGGGTCGGGGAACCCCTACCCGCCCCGCCCCTGTTGCCAACCCTAGGTCAAAGCAAGCATAACTCAATTAGTATACGAACGTATTAGCGACCAAAATGTTTTGTAGTCATATAGTATCAATTACTAAGCTATAATATACATCCTTATAGTATGATATTGTCTTGTTTAATATAAAGATTAAAAAAAAGAAATACAACGTTATACATACATAAACTTAAATTAAAAAGAGAATATAATTGAATTATCAAAAGTACTAAATAAAACTTAAAATAGATTAATTATAATAAAAAATTATTTATTAAGTAAGGTAATTATAATAAAAAATTTAAAGAAAGATAAGTATTTATTTTTTATTATAAAAAGATTAAATTATTTAATTTTTCGGTATATAATAAAGAGGTTGGAGATTCAAACTACATACATATTCGTATTTCGTTAATACGTATTTTATGTTATTTTAAGAATATATATAATGCTAATATTGAGCCAAACTCTAAATTATTTTGTTTTAACTTTTATTTAAAAATGGAAATGTATTTTTATACTTAAAAAAAATCTGGAATTCGAACCAAGATAACAAAATTTGTTTTTACTACCAAAATAAAACTTTTTAATTTAAAAATGGAACTGTATTTTTATACTTCAAAATAAAATCTTGAATTCAAACCAAGGATTAGGTGGGGTACTCATCATCACAAGAAGAAATGCACACAGGGACCTCTTTATTAGTAACCATAAATTTGAAAACAAATGAATTTTGGTCTTTTATTTTTGTTAGCATCGTCAGAATTTATCACTTTAATCTTTAAATGTATTTTTTTTATTGCTTCTTCATTTTGCAGCTGCTCAATCTAGAAAAAAAATCTTTTTTTTAATTTTTTTTAATTTTTTTTACGTTTGACATCTTCTTCTCTTTTGCATTCTTCTTCTTCTTCCACAACTTGTTGGTTCTGTGTTGTCATATTCTTCTTTCCATTTTTTTTTTTTTGCATTTTTATTTATTCTTCTTCCTTTCTTATTCTACGTTTTTCTTATTCTTTCTTATGTAGTTTTTTTCTCTCCCTTCTTTGTTCTGCAATTTTTTCACAAAAAAAACAATTGGAGTTGTGTCTGATAAGAACTTGAGGAATGAGCGAGAAGTGAGAGGAAGAATCCGAACAAAAGAAAAAAATCAAAGAAAAAAAATTGTAGTTGTGGTGAGGAACTAAAGGAACAAGAAGCAAGAGTAAGAATTTGAACAAAGGAAAAAATTGAAGAAAAAATTATAGTTGTGTCCGATGAAGAACAAGAGGAAGGAGCAAGAAACTAGGGCGAGAACCTAGAGCGAGAGAGGAAGGAGCAAGAGTCACGCTCTTACACACATTTTGAGGTCCAATGAGCACTTTCACATGTGGCTGATGTGAACAAAAGTCCATTTTCCATTCATTTTTTAACTTTGATTAGTTTTTCATTTAGGCCCCTAAAAAGTGATCATCGGTACAAAAATCCCATCATCACATATTAAGTGAAGAACCAACGAGCTAAAGGCTATTTTTAATGTCTAGAGGCTAAAACATATAAGAACCAACGGCTAAAGGCTATTTTTAATGTCTAGAGGCTAAAACATATAAGAACCAACGGGTTAAAGGCTATTTTTAATGTCTAGAGGCTAAAACATATACATGAACAATATATTCTTCCAAATTGAGGGGGACACGTGCCCCCTTTGTCATTTACTATATCCACTCCTCATTCGAACTTCATACCTCTTTATTATTATTTATACATTATTTATACTAATTGAACTAATCTAAAGCCTTGCATATTTTATACCAATATCGTGATTAAAACATTATTTGAGGAGAGAGAGAGAGAGAGAGAGAGAGAGAGAAGTGGCGACCAACAACCAAGGACTAGAGATCAGACGTGTTCGATGGTCAACGGAGGTAAGTGGCAGGGAGGTGGAGCAGTGGTCGACGACAGATGTGTGGAGCTGTGTTAGTTGATGAAAGAGAGATGTAGGGGTTGGAAGGAAGGGAGGGATTGTTACTGTTGCTGTGAAGAAGAGTTTATTTTTTTTAATTTATTTATTTTTTTTTTCAAATTTTAAATCCAAGTGTATCATTATAAAGTATATTATCATTATAAAGTATATTATCATTATCAAGTTTATCAACATTAATTATATAAATCAAATATATTAGCAATATATCAATCAAGTGTATCGACATTATAAAATAATGCATATGATTATTAAGTTTACCAGTAGTATATTAATCAGGTTAATTATAATATAAACAAGTGAATGATTGACAAATATATTAGCAGTTCATCAGTCAAGTACATTATTTTCAAGTATATAAAAGTACATTAGTCAATTGTACCAAGTTTATCAGTAGTGTAAACGAGTGCATGATTGACAAAGTATGTCAAGTATATCAGTCAAACACATTATTATCAAGTATATCGATCAAGTGTATCAAATATATTGTGTGTATCAAGTGTGTATGACAATAGTAGGAACATTTGTGACATTTTTTGGATATCTTTTACACATGAGTTGGGTTGCATTCTTGTCATTTCTCCAAACAACAAACATGTGAGCTATAAATGTAATTAATATATTTTGTTTGGTTCTTTTTACAAGTGCTCCATTTAAAAAAATACTTTTTAAAGCCAAGGGTATGGGATATGTGTTGGAATAAGTAAGAATGCACTAATTATAGGGATATTTTAAAAAATAGAATAACCGTTAAAAATAATTACAAGTATATAACAAAATTTTATTTTCTATCTGTGACAGACCGCCATAGATGTTTATCAAAGTCTATTGCGGTCTATTACAGATAGAAATTAAAATGTTATTATATTTGTAAATAGTTTTATATATTTTTTTTTTATAATAATTTTTTAAAATTATATCACACAAATTCAAGTCCCATCAAAAGGTCACCTTGTTAACTAGTTCATCGTGTCATTTCAATCATTTGATGCACGAACACTGTTATACCAATTATTATTTGAATTTTTCAAAAAAAAAAAAAAATCACTATTTGAATTTTGATCATTATTTAATTGGGTTTGCTAATAGATAAGAGTAATCTGAAAATTGTCCGGTCAAATAAAGAATTTAAGATTGCCTTATCTCTGCAATTCTTAATTAAACTTAGTACAAAGCCTGTGATTGGGTATTATTCTTTTAACAATTAGAAAATGTATATTATAACTTGCACTAGAAAACGACATGCACTAGAATATAAATGACCAAGTCAAAAATCTTTTAATAATACTTTAACGGTTAATTTAACCTCATAAAAATATTCTAATTTTGATTGAATCACACTAGCATTTGTTAGATGATATAATTTATATTAAATTTATTCTACTTATAAGTTTAAGCTTTTAAGTCAATTAGTGGTCTAAGAACACTTAATTACTATATTTCGAATATATGAATAAATAATGTCCTTCTCTACTATTAACCTCAACCGATAATAAAAAAACAATTTGAAGGTCAAATATCTCTTATCTTATTTTATTTTATTTTATCTTTTTTTAGGGTAGGAACATATACATCTATTTCAATATAACATATCATTTCTTTTAGGTTTTTCAAAGAAGAAATCTATGTAATTTTAGCATAAAATGTTTTTTTTCTTTATTTTTTTATTTTTTTTTTAATGGAAACCCAAAATGGTAGGTTTGACCAATTGGGTAAAATAATAAAGTGGTTTAATAAACATTTTTTTTTTCATGAAAGATTGTTAATAATGCAAAAGCTTCCGTAAGAGGAAAAAGGAGATGGGCAACAGATAATGACATTAACTGCTCGATTCCCAAAAATTTCAGTCACATTTACTCTCCTTTTGTATAGTTGCATTCATCATTCACCATATAAAGATTCCTTTTTTAATTTTTATTTTCAAGATACACTAAATGTGGGAGGTAAATATTTTTTTTAAATAAAATAGTAGTGTGGGATCAGGAGATGCATTGAGACATCCCAACTAGGTAGACACCTCCTTAGCACCCTCATCATACCCAGAGTTATGATGCATTCCAACAAAAGAAAGAGTATCACTACAAAGAGAGCTAGAGAGCAACTCAAACAAAATCAAATGAGGCTAGAGAAAAGTCTTCCAATTTAGGAAGATGGAAGATACATCATAATTACAAAATAAGTTAGATTTGGAACTCCCATTGACTGTCAATGAAATAACATCTTTTCACACATGAGATTGTGTTTTAACGAACTCTTGGAAGATTCTTCTATTTCTTTCATTCCAAATCCACCACAAGGATGCTGCAATAATATTGCTCTAGAAAATTCTAGACTATGAAGTCATTTTGATATGGATCAAGTGCTCTAGCAATGTGCTCAAAGTAGAGGTCAGATCATTTGTAACCAAATCGGTGAAGCGATCCCAAAAAGTTTTTTTAAAAAAAAAACTACAGTTAATGAACATATGCTCCATCGTTTCCCCGCTATTCCTGCACAAAACACAGCAGTTGGGGTTAAAGTATAACGAAGGATGTCTAGCTTGGCATTCATGGAATTGAGGCCGTTATGGATAATGGTCCATTTGAATAGTAGATTTTCAAATTTAAATGGTAGATTTTCAAGTACAACAAATGTGGGAGGTAAATTTGTATATATAGTAGATTTTCAAGTATAATAAATATGGAATATGATGATTTAAATCTTTGACTTCAAACAAAAATTTATGTGTCAATTATTGTTGAATCATGCTTATATTATATACTTTACATGCTAAAAAGAATCCTTTGTCATTAAATATAAATATTTAGATTTTGTTGGATGACCATTTAATTTTATGTTTTCATTAAGTGAACATTAACTTTTAAATTAAAAATACTCCCACTTTTCTTTTATCTACTTCTTATGAGTTTTTCAAATTTTAAACCAAGTTTTAGAAAGTAAAAATAAATAAATAAATAATTTTTTTTTTAAATAACTCAAATGTTTACTTAGAAAAGATTTAAAATATACGATACAAAAGCTGAAGATATATAACAAGTACAATTTTTAAAATGTGAAAACCAAACCCCAAATTGTTATTAAATGAGGTTTTTATAATTGAGATTCAATAATATTTTATATTAACAATTGTGTTGCTAAAAGAATTATATTAATAATGTTTAGTTGATGTATTGTTATATTTAACTAGTTATTATTGATTAATAAAAAGTAAATTGTTAACATACAATTTTTTTTACCACAATTATGTGATATAGAAATTTGAATCTCCAACCCATACCTATGCGTAAATTCTTGTTCAACTATGTCAAATTTACATTTAAAAGAACCCAAACATACATAATACAAATTAAACCAATTTTTTTTTTCCCCAATTCAATTATTTAGAGAATTTGGATTACTGGCGCTCTCTCTCTCTTATTATTGACAAGTGTTTGAAATTTCCTGAAGCTCATATACAAGCCAAATCCACTGTAGAGAACATATATACAAGTTGTCTTTTCCTCTCAATTGTTTTCTTCTAAGTATCGTTCATCCTAATATATAATTTAACTGAAATTGTAGCATTTATGCTTAATTTATTTGCATATATGTATTTAGATAAGATTATAAAATTCATTTCTTAAAATTCTATATTTCATTTTCTCATTATAAAATTATGTGAATACGATATGAAATCTACGTGAATCTTGGCCAACTTGTTATATATCCATTGATTGACGGGGACAATTTTTTACATCTAAGAAAATTGCAGTTTAGGGTTTATGTACTGTTATGCACTTATCGTTTGATGTATAATGAACATAAAGAAGAGAAAAGAAAATGTATTTTGATATTTGTTATCCACACAAAAAAAGAAAAAAAAAAAAAAAAAAAAAGAACATACATAAATAAATACAAAGGTCAATTTGTTCAATTGGGTTTGCCCACATGATAACATCGCTTTCTTGTTTCACTGTACAACAGATATATACATTATATGATTCTATGTCAATCAACTTCCCATTTCAATCCTCTCTGACATCCCCTCTCTCTCTATCTCTCTCTTCTTTCTTTCTTTCCTCATTGAAAGCTTTTTGGCAAAACAATTATTTAGTTCACGAGCAAGCACTTCTTCCCAAAAAAATAAAAAATAAAAATAAAAATAAAATTCAAAAAAGAAAAAAAAAATAAAAAAAGGGCATCCACAAGCAAGAGTTTCAAAGGGGCAAAAAATAAAAAATTGAAAAAGGAAATTGTTGAAACAGAACAAAAACGTTAAAACAAAATCTCTGACATTCCTAGAGATCTAAAATACTCAAGTTGTGGCCGATATCCAAAGCGCCTAGCTACCTGTCTTCTCTTCTTTCTTCTAAATTAAACACCCCTTTGCTTCAATTAGAAGAACAAGAAGAAGAAGGAAAAAAAAAAAAATTCCCTTTTTGATCAATCTTCTTCAAATCAATAGAAGCAAAATACCCAATTGAGCCCTTGTGTGAAATTGGTGCAAAGTTTGAAACTTTAGGGCAAATTTTTATTTTTTTTTATCTTTTTTATTTTTGGATTGTCTCTACTTCTATTTAAAGAAGGGGGAAAAGAAAATAGGGTTGAGAAATTTGTAATGCTTGCCTTGTCACCTATTAGGAGTGGCAACAAAGATGAGAAACAAGGAGAAATGGAGAGATTTTCGATTGGAGGTGATGATTTTCCTGATTTTGATGATGACACCAATTTGCTTGACAGTATCAACTTCGATGATCTTTTTGTGGGAATCAACGACGGAGATGTGTTGCCTGATTTGGAGATGGACCCTGAACTCCTCGCTGAATTCTCCGTTAGTGGTGGTGAGGAATCGGAAGTCAACGCATCGGTGTGTTTAGAAAAATTCGACGACAATACAAAGGCTATTGATAATAAAGATGAAGATGAACAGAAAGAGTTGGATTCAAGATCTTGTGGTCAAGGGGTCGAATCCATCGATAAAGAGATTGTAAGTAAACCAGATGAATTGGCCACGCCAACAAATATTAATATTGAAGGCAACTCTTTGGTGAAAGATGGCGGCGATAAAATTATTAAACCCCAAAAGTGTTCTTCTCAATCCAAAAACTCTCAAGGCAAGAGAAAAGTTAAGGTAACAATTCGGTATTCAAAGATGAGGGTTTCTTTTTATTTGCAAAAAAGTTTGGAACTTTAAGGGAATTACATGTTTTTTCTCCCTCTTTTTTTTTTTTGGTGTAGGTGGATTGGACTCCAGAGCTGCACCGGCGGTTTGTGCAAGCCGTTGAACAGTTGGGAGTGGATAAGGCAGTGCCTTCTAGAATATTGGAGCTTATGGGAATTGAGTGTCTCACTCGCCATAACGTTGCTAGCCATCTTCAAGTAATTAATTTCACTCTCTCTTCAATTGAGAATTTTGAAAAAAAAAAAACTTTTTTTTTTAATAATTCAATTGAAAATTAGTAGTGCAAAATTTAAATCTGTATACATGTGCTTTTAATTTCTTAGGATGTTTGGTTGTAATAATTAATGAATTTGTTTTGGTCATGAAAAGCGTGAACTTTGGAGAAACAAAGGTTGAAAATATATGTGTTTAAATTAGGGCATGACGTGTGTGTGTGTGTGTGTTTTTTGCAGAAATATAGGTCGCATCGGAAACATTTGTTGGCACGTGAAGCGGAGGCGGCGAGTTGGAGCCAAAGGCGGCAGATGTACGGCGGCGCTGCAGGCGGTGGAGGCGGGAAGAGAGAGGTCAGTTCTTGGGGTGCACCCACCATGGGATTTCCGCCCATGACGACCATGCACCCTCATTTTAGGCCTTTACACGTGTGGGGTCATCCTACTATGGATCAGTCTCTAATGCACGTGTGGCCTAAGCACCTTCCACATTCACCATCTCCGCCACCTCCGCCGACTCCTCCGCCGTCGTCATGGCCACACGCGGCCGCTCCTCCTCCGCCCCCTGACCCTTCCTACTGGCACCACCACCACCAACGGGTATAACAATTTTTCTATTTTAGAAAAACCCTTTTTTCTTTTTCTTTTCTTTTTGTAATTTTTTTTCTCTCACTCACGAGTCGTACAAACTTTTTATTTCCATTTTTTTTTTTTTTGGGTGTTTTGTGTAGGTTCCAAACGGTTTAACCTCAGGAACGCCGTGCTTTCCACAGCCAATACCGACCACGGTAATTTATCTGTGTGTTCTTCTGACTCATGTTCCTTGGAGCCTTTTCTATCTGTCTCTTTACGTTTGCAACATTTGAAACACCAATCTAATAACAACATAAGATTACATACGAATATAATCGCTAAAATGATAGGAGCAGGGCAGTTCATCCTAGGATGACAAAAGGTTGTCTATTTAAAAGTTAAGAGTTGAATTAAATGAATCCATAGGGCTCAGTTTGATAATTAATTCTTTGATTATTTAATGTGTTTGTTTTTTCATAATTTTTTTAATAGTTTCCATCTTTAAAAAAGGATTACTAAAATTCATACCCTAAATTCTAAAAACAAAAACTTTTTTTTTAATCTAAATTCCAGCCAATTGCACCTTTAAGATGATTTAAAGAACGGAACATTTAGCTAACTATTGTTTTTGATTTTCAAGATTGGATATGTTGATCATCTGAAGTTGATTCTTGTTCTGTTATTACGTGCTAAGTTTGTTTTATTGTATCTTTTTTTAGTCCAAGAAAGTGAAGATTTGAACAAGTTCCATCTTTTCTTGTAATTTGAGCTCGCCCTTTTTTGCTTACTATTAGTCGTATGTTTCTCATATACATCTTTCAATAAAAGTATCGTCATTCTACAATAACATATTAGAATCAATCGATTGAGTTCCATTAATAAACTCAAACGGTTTATGAAAAAAAGAATTGATTGGTCATGAGTTGGTAAGGTTATTTATAAGAAGTGAAAGAATAGGCAGTAGAAATAATAGCTTCGAAAGTCCTAACTAAAAAAGAATAAAAATAAAAATAAAAAAATAAAAATAAAAATAAAAATGATGAATATATTTTTGGGTGCAGAGATTTGGTGGGGCAGGTTTCTCGGTAGTCCCACCCCCCCATCCGATGTACAAAGCAGAGCCCACCGCCACCGTCGGCCGTTCTCCCACTCACCCTCCCCTCGACTCTTATCCAGTAAGCTCTATTTCCCGTTTCCATCCAGATAATTTAAAAATGAGTTTAATTTCAATAATATTATAATTTTACGCTTTAAAGTTTGAATTTTGTTTAATTATATAATTCTGTTAAAGTAATTAATAAACATTAAAAGTGAATATTTTTCAATAAAATTGTAACATTGAAACCGATAATTTATTTAAATATATTGTATAGCATAACATGCATGTAATTATTATTGGTGGTAAATGAAATTAAAATGGTGGATGACAGTCGAAAGAGAGTATAGACTCAGCAATTGGAGATGTATTAGCAAAGCCATGGCTGCCACTTCCTCTTGGATTAAAGCCTCCATCTTTGGACAGCGTGAAAGTGGAACTCCAAAGACAAGGCATTCCTAAAATACCACCCACTTGTGCAGCTGCTTAATTGATCATTATCATTCCAACCAGCTGAGTTTTCCCTAAAGCTGTTGGATTAATTTGACGACATTTCTGTGGTTGGTGCTGCTGCATTTTGGATATCTCTATGCAAATATGATGTATCTCTAAATGCGACTACTACTGCAACTACTACTCTATTCTTCCCACTTTGCTTATTATTATTGCATCTTGTATTAACATTAATTAGCTAGAGAAAAACTTTCTTTTTCTTTTTCTTTTCTTCTTTTTGTGGGCATCCCAGTGTAATAATAATATTTGCAACACACACTAATAACCAATAAAATTAATAATCACAGACTTTTTCCCACCAACTTTTTGATTTCTCACCTCACCCAAAAGTTTAGACTTTTATTCTTAGGGTGTATATGTGTGAGAGTGAGATCCTTCTTCCATCTCCAATAAAAAAAACGAAAATTATTCCTGTTGTTAGGTTAATATATTGTTTATTTTCAACATCAACTGATCTTAAAAAGTCTCATACAATTGGTTGTTCTCACTTATATATTAAGAAAAGTGGCTATTAACAATATAGGAGAAAGAACAAAGTTTAAATTATCATTTCGGTCTATGTACTTTGAGATTTGTTCAATTTTAGTTATTGTAATTTCAAATGTCCAATTTTAGTCCATGTACTTTAAATCTTAAATTTAGTCCCTTGAAATTAATTTTTATCGAAATTAATTAAATAATAATAATAATAAAGTTTAGGCTAAATACGATATGTAAATATGTTTTTTTAAAAAAACTTTATAGTGAAAATGTTAATAAAAAGTAATGAAAAATCCATTACAAACTAGTAGTAGGGACTAAATTTAAGATATTGAAAATATAAAGACTAAATTTAGACATTTGAAAGTATAGAGACTAAAATTGAACAAAGTATAAGAATCAAAATAATATTTTAACTAAAAATAAACTAACCTGTCAACCAGCTGTTAGGATATCTAGCTTTCACTCAGAAGACTTGGGTTCGATTCCCAGCAACTATATATTTATAGAAACGAAGTGTGTGTCCACACATAATAATTTACTAAAGATTACCTAAACATAGTGAATATTTGTTGAGAAATTAATTTTAGATGAGAGGGGAATAATGTGATTAATTATTAGTAGTTTTACACAATTCAGTACATAGGAAAAAAGATTCCCAAACGCATATATATTTAGAACATGTATTTTGTAGTTAATTAGAGGAGATCCTACATGAATTTTGAAATTATATATATATGCAGACCTTAGCTTCCACGAATATTGGTAGTCATATTCAGTAAGTCTTTTTTCATATTTAAAACATTCGAAGTTGATCAACAAGTGCATCAAAAGAATTAGTTACAAGAGGATCAACAAGCTCCTTAAAAAGAGTACATATTTGAAATAACATAAGTTATCAAAAGTTGTTTTCCATTTTACCGCATTTGAAAAAGAATAATATAATTAAAAATTAATTTAAGAAACGCCGTTAATTATTAGTTCAACAATATATACACATTTTAGTCAACTGTATATACTTCAACTAGTTTATTTGTCTTCAAAATTGTACAACTCTACAAGTCTATTAGTTATTAGACCAACCCTAATAATGCAATTAGGGTATATATACTATTAGGCTTTTAGTTGAAAAATGTATGTGGTATATATACACATAAATAATCCGAGACTTTATGTGAGGTAATTAATTAAAATATATACAACCATTAGGCTTTAAATTTGAGTTGAATTAAAATTCTAGAAAGAATAAGCAAGATTGAATTTGATGTGAGAGAGAGATAGACGCTCTTTTCCTAAGTTTAACATATTTGTTTGTCAAAATTAACAACAATTCTCTCCATTAGTTGTTGTAACTTCTCCAACCAGAAAATATTGGAACAAGATTATTATAATATAACTTCTTATTTTGTATATGTACTTCGTTTTCTAGTCCTAATCTGTTTGTTAAATTGTTAACCTTTTCACATTTGTATCATATAAAACTAAGGTGACAGTAATTGTTTCATTCTAAGTTAAATTATTTATAGTGTACATTTTTCGAGAAGATCATAAAAGAACAAACAGATAAATTGACCGAACATAAAACAAAACAATGTGCTTGAATGGTTCAAGCAATGGTCTCCGAACATAAAACAAAACAATGTTGTTGAATGGTTCAAGCAATGGTCTATACTTTTTACTCCAAAGGTAGGTTAATACAATCTACAAACTACCTGTAATAACCTTATTCCTATTCATACAATCTAAAAAACTTGTTTTTTCTAGGGGCACAAACCAAATAAAAGAGTTAAATATGGGTCCATTTAATTTTTTTTTGTTTTATTTTATTTTTTTTAGTAAATTAAGTTTATAAACTCTATTTCCAACCATAAGTTTTAATATTTTATTACTTCTTTTCTACCTATTTTTTTAAGAACTTAGTTAAGTTTTGAAAAAAAAAAAGTTTTCAAAAATTTTGTTTTTAAAGTTGGACTATCAATTCAAGTAAATTTGGAAAAATCATAAAAAATAAAAAACATAAAAACAAGTGAAAAAAAAAAACAAGTATAAATTGCATAAAAAAATAAATATCTAAACAAAATCATTATCAAACATATAACAAGTTTGTTTTTAACCATAGAAGTTGGAAGCAATATGGATCAAAATTCAAATAGCTGTGGATCTGGCTTACTCAGTTAGGAATTTTTTAAAAGAGTAAATAATTATTTTGTCAAAATTATAGGATGAGTTCCAATTATGCCTCTAGATTTTCAAAAGTTAATTTTTATCTTTAGCAACTGTTCGTATAAAGTTTTCTAAGACACTTGTTTTGTGGAGTTGAACGTGAGTTGATGTAGATTTGAAGCGAATGCGGTTCGATCTCTGGTACTTGATCCTCTGATTCTCTTTGATGTATGAGAGTGGAGTGCACAAATATTCTTGAAGTTGGAGTCTTGGAAAAATGTAAGTGTTCCGAAGAACGGTGTAAGTGTTCCAAAGAACTTATCGAAGTTGAGAGTCTTCTGACTGTACCGAGAATTATCTTTAGGCTTTAAAGTGTAGAATTTTCTGAACCCACAAATTAAGAGAATTCTTCCATTTATAGAGTTCGGCTTTGTAGGCTCGGGCTTGGTTGGTCCATGGGCTTGGTCCTTGGGCCCAACAAATTGGATTTTGAGCCATGGCCAAATTAAGCCTATTTTAGGATTGGATTTTAGTCTAAGTATTAATACCAAATTGGACCAAATTATTTTATTTAATCCAACGGTCAAGACGAAACAAGTGGCTTCATCGAGATTTGCCAATTTATGTTTTAATTTCAATTTGAGGCACATGTCAACTTTTAATTGGTCTCGAATTTAATTATTTGTAATTTTGTCATTAATTTGAGAAATGACATGTCAATTTGGTGATTGATCCAAAATTTCTCCTTCAACAAATGCCCATTTCGAGATTTATGCACGTGCATGAGTGGATGAATCTCAAAAAAGATAAAATTGGAATCAAAATACAAGTTATATGTCCTTGAGTTTCACTCTATGAAGTGCATCAAATTAATCAAACTATGAATTTAGTACGTAAGTTTGATTAAAATTCGAGATAAAATTTGGAATGTGGCCAAATTTTAATTCGAGATAAATTTGAGATTTCACCCAATTTAATTTGGCTTTGTGTGAGAAACTTAAATTTGGATAAAATTTGGAATATGGCCAAATTTTAAGTTTGAGGTAAATTTGAGGCTCTATCCCCAATTTAATTTATATGGCAAAATTTTAACTTGACGTAAATTTGCTCTATCCCAATTTAATTTGACTTTGAGGATAAAAACCCTAAATTTGTATAATTTAAATTTGTGATAAAATTTGGAATATGACCAAATTTTAACTTGAGTTAAATTTGAGATTCTATCCCCAATTTAATTTGGTTGGGATAAAATTTGGAATATGACCAAACCTTAATTAGAAATATTTTCAAATTAGGATAAAATCCCGTAATTTGAATTTAAGATAAAATTTGAATTATGACAATTTAATTTGACCGGAGAATCTCATCAAAATCTATCAAAGAAATAAGATTTCAATAGAAAATCTAAATTGAATTAGGATTTGAATCCAATATTGGCCCCGGTAAATAGAGCTCCCTCTGGCCATCAATCCCATTCAATTCTTTCTCTCTTTTTTCACATTCTTCTTGTAAGCCCCGTATCTAATTTTGTGAGAACGCAAGGTAAGAAGGGGGCCGAGAGATGGATGATTGGGTAAGAGTAGTTGGCTGGCTTGCGTTTGGGGTGGAAAAAAAATGACTAAGTATCAGCTATGCGTTGATGGCAACATGTTGTGATGGAAACAGTTTTGGTGAAAACGCAAAGGTGAGGGAAGACTATTATGCGCTGAAGCCGCGACGCGTTGAGGACACAAGGAGTGGAGAATCACTTTATACCAAAGATTATTATGCGGCAAACACATTGAAGGTAGTGTGCCGTTGGAAGTAAAGGCCACGAGGAGTTGGGAGCTGATTTACGATGAGGCTATTATGCGGTGAACGCTACCATGCGTCGAAGATGGGTATGCGTTGGACAAAGAGTGTTGGCCGAGAGAAAGTAATGCGTTTGCTAACCATTTTGGAGGGAGAGTTTTGAAAAGAAACATCATCAGAGGCTGTGTGCGTTGCTGAAGCTGAGCATAGAAGGTATGCGTTGAACGGATTATAGTATAGTGTTGAAATGGATGATAAGTCGGTGGTATATATATAAGTGGATTGAGAATTCAAGTGTTTGATTGCATTTCAGAGCTCGAGTTGGGTCCATACTAAGGTGAAACATCGGAAGGAGGTAAAAGAAGATGTTCATGCTGATTTGAAGTGGAAATCTCATTGAAATCGTGGAAGAAACTTGAGTTTGGCAGAGGATTCGGCTGCTGTTATTCCCTCAAAGTGATGCTCGGTTTTGGAGGAAGAACAAATTGAAGAGATGGTGGTTAGGGCTGAAACTTTGAGGTTAGTAAGTTAACTCAATTTCTAGCAAGTTTCATGAAGGATGCTTAAGCTGAAATTGTTTAATTGTGTGTCAAACTCAGGAAGAAGAGATTAGAGTTGAATTGCCGGATGATTAGGGGTAACTCGGAGTTGTTGAAGGATATATCCTAAACAGAGAGGATGTTCTTCATGAAATTTGGAGGTAAGATGAACGACCTGTAACAAGTTTGTAGAAGGAAGAAAGTACTGAAATTGACCGAAACGAAATGTTTAGCAGGTTGAAGAAGGAAGAAGAAAGGAAGAAAGAAACGGTTCGGTTGCAGCGGAAGTATCACTGAGAGAGCAAGAGACAGGGCAGCGAAGCAAGTATCGCTGCAACGCAAGATAGGCTTTGCGTCTCACGATTCTTGCTAGAGTATCGCTGGGTGTCGCTCCTCAAGGTAGTCTCGCTGGTTTCATTCAACACAGTATCGCTAGTACAGTGGTGTGTGATGAGTAACGCTGGCAGCTTATAATTTTCTAAAGAGTAACGTTATTATTGTGTGTTAAAGAAAAATGGAGATTGTGGAAACTAAACTTGAGGATTATGTGTTTTCAGGCCAGGAAGAGTTTGGGGAGGCTTATAATCCACTTAGAGCCGAGACCAATCGTGAGTGACTATTTGTTATATCTTGTGATAAATTTAGTACGCTTATTGATGAGGAAACGTGATTCATTGTAGTATGCCTTATGAATGTGATGTGTTAGTGATTTAAAAGAGTATTAATACGAATGTCTATACATAATAGTAGCTGAGGGACCTTATGGTGAAAGCTTATATGTGTGTAAGCGTGAAATTAAGTGCTGAGGGACTTTGTGAAGGCACTTGAATAACAATAAGGAATGGACTACAATGCTCAGGGACTATGAGTGAAGGCATGTAGTAATCCAACACAAACTAGCTCATGCTGAGGGATCATGGGTGAAGGCACTTGAGCAAAGATAGAAGTGGTTACCTGTGCTGAGGGATTTCATGTGAAGGCACATGGTATGTAATTACAATTGAATAAGTGCTGAGGGACGGGAAGTGAAAGCACTAAATAGTTGCAAGTCTGTGAGACATGAGAATTTGATAGTTATATGTGTAATGTGGAAAGTGAATCTTGATAATTCTTTGGGATGTGATATGTGATGGTTACTAACTCACAAACTGGTTTACATTTGTTATGAATAGTTTAGTAGATTTAGTCACTCACTGAGCTTTCTGCTCATTCAGTTTGTTATTGTTTGTTGTTTCAGGTAGCGAGTGTGTCCGGGACGCCTAGCCTACAGAAGAATCTCGTTTGGGCCTATCTGGAAGTGAACCTCTGGGATAGTTGTAAATACTTAGACTGTACATATATCTTATAATATGCATATTTCTGAGGGTAGAAAGGGGGAAGTGTTGCACCTTATATGTATATATACAGATATGTTTGTTGAGAGGTTGCACGATCTTCTAGTATGTCAATGGAAATGTTGTTTTGTTTTGCTATTTATATGGTATCCATCCTATAGAGTTTTATGTAGGGGGAAACGGTATCATGCTCAATCCAAGGTATAAAGTATATCTAGGATAGGGTGTGACACTTCTTCCTTCTTTTAACATTTTTTTTCCTTTTTTTCCTTCTATTACCATATTCTTCCTTTTTTTTTCTTCTTCTCTTATTTTCTTTTTTTCTTTTCACGTTTTTTTTTCATTCTCTTTTTTTTCTTCTTCTTTTTTGTTTTATTTTCTTCCGTTTCTCTTCTTTTCTTTCTTTTTAGTTGTTTTTTTTCTAATTTTTCTTTTTTCTTTCTTTTTTCTTCTCTTACTTTTCTCTTTTTTTCACTTTTGTTTTTTTCTTTAAAAACTTCTTTTTTTTTTTCTTTCTTTTACGCGTTTCTTCTCTCTCTTTTTTTTTCCATTTTCTTTTCTTCTCTTAGAGTTTTTTTTCCTTTTTTTTTCTTTCTTTTCTTTTCAGTCTTTTTCCTTTTCTTCCTTTTATTTTCTTAACTTCTCATTTTCCCCTCTTTTTTTTTTTGTTTTGCTAACATTTTTTTCCTTTGTTGTTTTTTTAGATACAAATGAAATGAGAGATGATCAAGGGCTTCAATTTTTATGTCTCACCGGCTCCAATACTTTTGTTTTATAGGTTCTGACCTTAGTGTTCTATTGACCTCGATGTCAATGTTCTGTTGGCTTCGACCTCAGTGTTTTGTTTCTTCTTTGGCCAAGATCACCTCCTTGTGCAGAAAAATAAAGGAAAACACTGACAAACACATGAAAAGTGCTTATTATTCTCTCAAATTAAGGGAGTTTTATATTAGATTTCACTTGTTTGCTAGTGATTTTCAGGTTAAAACGAGAAAAATTAGAAGAAACGACTGAAATATCAAAACCGAGCAAGAATATGGAGAAAAAGTGCTGAAAAACGCATCCTTGCTTGAAACGCATGATGCGCCGCGGCGCTAAGGCAGTGCTGCCGCGGCGCTGAGGCTGAAACGCATCAGCATGGATGCAGACCAGCAACGCGGCGCTGGGAAGGCGCTACTTCGACGCATACTTGGTGAACGCAAGACAGCGTCGCGGCGTTGGGACGGCGTTGCCGCGGCGCTAAAATCCGAGAGCAACTTAATTTTGGTCGCAACTCTAGCGCCGCGGCGCCACCGCTACGACGCCAGCGTTAATTTAAACGCAAGTTTTGTATTTTAGGTTAAAATTTTGGGCGGCCAAACTCTATAAATTTAGGAGTTTTCAGCAGCCAAAAAGAGAGGGAGAAATATCAAGAAGATCAAGAAAGTTGCAGAACAAAAGAAAAATCCAAAAAGGTGAGAATTAAGCTAGAGTTCCAAGAGTGAGTTAGCCGCAAGGAAGAGGAAAAGAGTTCGAGATAGTTTTGGTGCCCTTCGAAGTCCGACGCGAGAGCTAAGGAGTTCGTGACGGTGCTGCCTCAATCAAGAACCTCTTTTCAGTAGAGTTTCCCTATTATTTACACTCTTTCTTTGATTCTTTTTGCTCAATATGTTGCTTCACGCTATGAGTGGCTAAGCTCTTTAGTTTTAGGGTTTTTGATGAATTGTTTGTGAATTCATGATAATTTTGTAGACTCATGGTTTTGTTCAAATAAATATGCTTTTCATTGTTATTGTGTTTAATTCTTGAAGATTGGCCACCTTCACATGTTAGGTTAGATGTATGATCGAGAGATTATATGTTTAATTTGATCTATAACAATGAATCGTTGTTAATCTATCACGAGAGTAGTTAGGTTGACAATGAAAGTTGCTAAAGACTAGTTTTAATGCCATGTAATTTTGTATTGGTTTTAAGAGATTAACTATCAATCAAGTTGCATGAGAAAGAGTTGTCTTTGAGAGAAGATAACTTGGAATTAAGTTTCTAGACTTAGGCATAAGAATTAAATCCATGAAATCTATAATTTTGCATGATGAAACAAACAAGGATTTGAAACTCTAGAACTCTCTTTGACTCTTGCAATTCTCCCTTTGATACTTTCTTGGCTTGATCTTTCTTTTTCCCAAAAACAAAATTTGAATTTCAATCCTCAAATAAAATTGATTCAATTCTAGAATAGCTAAGTAACTTAAACCTTCCCAATTGGATCTCTAGTGGAAACGATACTCAGACTTAACCGTTTTATATTATAACTTGACCCGTACACTTGCGGTAAACACACAAAGTGCACATCAAGTTTTTGGCGCCGTTGCCGGGGATCCAAAGAACGGTTTTTGTTAATTAATATTCATTAGAATTGATAGATCTTAATTTAAGGTGTATATTATTTGATTGTTTATTTATTTAGTTTATTTTATATAATTGTTTTTATTTTATTTTATTTATTTTTGTTAGTCTATGCCTCGAGATAATACTAACCTCCTCCCTCTTGATCCCGAGATTGAAAGGACGTGTAGAAGAAATCTAAGGGCTCAACTTAATCAAACTACGGAGATGGCGGAGGAGATACCCAAGGCAATTCGAGACTACTTTCAACCCACGCTACTGGCAAGTCAACCCGGAATAATGAATGTGCCTATCAATGTCAACAATTTTGAGTTGAAACCGGGGTTGATCCAAATGGCTAGAGAGCTAGCCTTTAGAGGAAGAACTAATGAAGATCCTCACAAGCACTTGCGATCCTTCTTGGAGATATGCGGGACGGTAAAGATGAATGGTGTTTCTAATGATGCTATTAAACTAAGACTTTTTCCTTTCTCTTTGCAGGACCGTGCTAAGGATTTGTTGGAAACCATACCTCCGGATAGCATTACAACATGGGAGATCTTAGCTCAAGCTTTCTTGAACAAATATTTTCTACCGGCTAAATCTCAAAGACTAAGGACGGAGATTGGAACATTCCGCCAACTTGAGGATGAACAACTATATAAGGCTTGGGAGAGGTATAAGGATTTCTTGAGAAGATGCCCTCAACATGGGTATCCGGATTGGTTGCAAATTCAACTCTTCTACAATGGATTAGCAAGCTCCACCAAATCTATCTTAGATGCAACCGCCGGACGGTCAATTTTTTCAAAGAATGCTCAAGAAGCCTATACCATATTAGAAGACTTGGCCAATACATCCTACAATTGGCCATGTGAACGGTCTTCTTCAAACATCCCAAGAGCCACCGGATTATATGAAGTTGATGAGGTAAATTCTCTCAAAGCTCAAATGGCTTCCCTTACTAATGCTCTTTCTAAATTAACTGCAGGAGGCCAAGCTCAAACAAATCCACCATCAATAGCCTCTCTTGCTGCTTTGGCATCGGAAATGGGCGTTCATGGAGATAATGAGACGGCTAACTATGTTGATAGAGGACACTATAGGAGTCACCAACATCAACAACTTCCAACACACTACCATCCTAGTTTGAGGAATCATGAAAATTTTTCTTATGCTAACAAAAGGAATGTTTTGCAAGGTTCTTCTAAATTATCCAATGTAGGTCCATCCCACACTGAAAAGAAGTCCAACTTAGAAGATTTGATGATAGAGTTCATAAAAGAATCAAGAGGAAGGACAACCGCATTAGAAAGCACAGTACAAGGTCATGGTAAGGCCATTCAAAACATCGAGGTACAAATAAGCCAAATCGCCACTTCCCTTCAAACAATGCAAAAGGGAAAATTTCCTAGTTGTCCCGAGATAAATTCAAAAGAGGAGTGCAAGGCCATGACTTTGAGGAGTGGGAAAAAGCTGTCCACTCCTTTGATCCTTGATGAGGATGAAGAGCAAGAGGTAGATGACACAATTCAAGAGCCAATTTTAGAAGATGAACCAAAGATCCTAGAAAAGGAGGTAAAGGTAAAAGAGTCAACATCTTCAAGTAAGTCATCTAACCCTCTACCTTTTGTACCTAATACTATGCCATATCCTCAACGTTTTAAAAAGAAAGAAATAGACTCGCAATTTGCTAAATTTCTTGAGTTATTTAAAAAGCTGCACATTAACATTCCATTTGCTGAGGCTTTAGAGCAAATGCCCAACTATGCGAAATTCATGAAAGATGTCTTATCTAAAAAGAAAAAGTTTGGGCAATATGAGATGATTAGCATGACTGAGGAATGCAGTGCAGTGTTACAAAAGAAGCTACCACAAAAGTTAAAAGATCCATGGAGTTTTACTATACCTTGCACTATTGGTTCTTTAAATGTTACTAGAGCTCTTTGTGATCTGGGTGCTTCTATTAATTTAATGCCTTTATCTGTTTATAGGAAACTCAACATTGGAGAGGTGCAACCTACCACCATCACCCTGCAACTTGCTGACAGATCATTAGCTTATCCCAAAGGTATTGTTGAAGATGTATTAGTTAAAGTTGACAAATTTATCTTCCCTGCAGATTTTGTAGTATTGGACATGGAGGAGGACTCTGAGATTCCTATCATACTTGGGAGGCCATTCCTAGCAACTGGAAAGGCTATCATAGATGTCCAACAAGGGAAGTTGACTCTAAGGGTAAATGATGAAAATGTAGTATTTGATATTTACAAGTCCTTGAGTCATCATGATGAGAGTAGTCCTTGCCATGCTATAGACATAATTGATCATACTATTTTAGCATGTAGAGGTTATGTTAGCCAATGATCATCTAGAACAAAGTATGATAGATGTTGAAAATGCAGATACAATCTTTAATGAAATAGCATTTTATGCTAGGTGGTTAGATAGGTTGCCAATATGTTCTAAAGTAGATAAACCTATACCTTTAGCTTCCTTGCATGTTGTGAATGATATTGAGAAGCCTAAGCTTGAATTAAAAGTATTACCTCTTCATTTAAAATATGCATTCTTAGATGATTTATCTTCTTTACCTGTTATAATATCTTCTGATCTTGATTCTGTGGAAGAAGAAAAATTATTGAAAGTATTGAGGGATCATAAATCTGCCATTGGTTGGTCTATTGAGGACCTTAAAGGTATTAGTCCGTCGGTCTGTATGCACAGAATCTTGATGGAAGATACCTTTAAACCATCAATAGAGCACCAAAGGAGACTTAATCCCACCATGAAGGGGGTAGTTAAGAAAGAAGTGCTCAAGCTTTTGAATGCAGGAATCATATATGTCATATCTGACAGTCCATGGGTAAGTCCTGTTCAAGTGGTACCCAAGAAAGGTGGCATGACTGTGGTTAAAAATGAAAAAGATGAAATGATAGCCACTAGAACTGTGACAGAACGGCGTGTATGCATTGATTATAGGAAGTTGAACAAAGCTACTAGAAAAGATCATTTTCCCCTTCCTTTTATAGATCAAATGCTTGATAGACTTGCAGGTTATTCTCATTATTGCTTTCTAGATGGATATTCAGGTTATGACCAAATTGTCATTGCTCCTGAGGATCAAGAAAAAATGACATTTACATGTCCTTATGGGACATTTGCTTTTAAAAGAATGCCATTTGGTTTATGTAATGCCCTTGCTACTTTCCAACATTGTATGATGTCTATTTTTCAGGGGCTCATTGAAGACATAATGGAGGTTTTTATGGATGATTTTTCTGTATTTGGGTCTTCATTTGATTCTTGTCTTGTTAATCTAACTCGTGTTTTGCAGAGGTGCCAAGATGCTAACCTTGTTCTAAACTGGGAGAAGTGTCACTTCATGGTGACGGAAGGCATCGTCCTGGGGCACAAAGTCTCTAAAAAAGGATTGGAGGTGGATAGGGCTAAAATAGTTGCTATTGAACAACTACCATCCCCCACCAATGTGAAAGGAGTCAGAAGCTTCCTAGGGCATGCAGGGTTTTACAGGAGATTTATTAAAGATTTTTCTAAAATTGCTAAACCCTTGAGTAATTTGTTAGAAAAGGAAGCTAAATTTATTTTTGATGATGCATGTCTACATGCTTTTAATACTCTGAAGGAAAGACTAATTGCTGCACCTATTATTGTTGTACCAGATTGGAGTCAGTCTTTTTAGATCATGTGTGATGCTAGTGATTATACTTTAGGAGCTGTTTTAGGCCAACGTAGAGATAACATGTTTAGGGCAATTTATTATGCTAGTAGGACTCTTGATAATACTCAACAGAAATACACTACTACTGAAAAAGAACTACTAGCTGTTGTGTTTGCCATTGATAAATTTAGATCATACTTGCTTGGCTCTAAAATAGTAGTGCATACTGACCATGCTGCTTTAAGTACTTGTTTGTTAAGAAAGATTCTAAACCTAGGCTAATGAGGTGGATATTATTGTTACAGGAATTTGACCTAGAAATCAAAGACAGGAAAGGATGTGAAAATGTGGTTGCAGACCACTTATCTAGAATTGAGAATGAGGAAGCTAAATCATGGCCCCCAATTGTTGAGAAGTTCCCTGATGAACAACTGTATCAGGTAAAAGATAGTTTGCCCTGGTTTGCTGACATAGTTAATTATCTTGCAGGAGGACATTTGCCACCTGACATGAACTATCAACAAAAGAAAAGATTCCTGCACAATGTTAAGTCTTACCATTGGGAGGACCCACTTCTCTACAAGGTTTGTGCTGACAATATGATAAGAAAGTGTGTACCTCAAGAGGAAGTGGTAAGTATTCTAAATTCATGTCATTCCTCACCCTATGGAGGTCATTTTGGACCCACCAGAACTGCAACTAAGGTATTTCAGTCAGGATTTTATTGGCCATCCCTTTTTAAAGACTGTTATACCTTTGTTAAGTCATGTGATAGGTGCCAACGTACTGGCAATATTTCTAGACAACATGAACTTCCAATGAAACCTATCTTGGAAGTGGAGTTATTTGATGTTTGGGGTAATGACTTTATGGGGCCTTTTCCTATTTCTTTTAATGGTTACCTATACATTCTAGTTGCAGTAGATTATGTATCTAAGTGGGTAGAAGCCATAGCTACTAGGACCAATGATGCTCGCACTGTTTTAAAATTCTTGCATAAAAACATTTTCACACGTTTTGGTACACCTAGAGCTATTATTAGTGATGAGGGCTCTCACTTTTGCAATAAACTGTTTAAATCCATGATGCAAAAATATAATGTTAATCATAAAATTGCTACAGCTTATCATCCTCAAACTAATGGCCTTGCTGAGTTATCTAACAGGGAAATCAAACAAGTTTTGGAAAAGACAGTCAAGACCAATAGGAAGGATTGGGCCCTTAAGCTCCATGATGCAAAAATATAATGTTAATCATAAAATTGCTACAGCTTATCATCCTCAAACTAATGACCTTGCTGAGTTATCTAACAGGGAAATCAAACAAGTTTTGGAAAAGACAGTCAAGACCAATAGGAAGGATTGGGCCCTTAAGCTCGATGATGCACTGTGGGCCTACCGCACAGCTTTCAAAACCCCAATTGGTACTTCCCCGTATAGGTTGGTGTTTGGAAAGGCTTGTCACTTACCGGTAGAGCTCGAGCATAGAGCTTATTGGGTCATCAAGAAGCTGAACATGGATTTCGAGAAAGCCGGTGAGAAACGCCTTTTAGAACTCAATGAGATGGAGGAGTTCCGTGCTCAAGCTTATGAGAATGCCAAACTTTACAAAGAGCGCACTGTGAGATGGCATGACAAGAAGATCACATCACGAACCTTCCTTCCAGGACAAAGAGTATTACTTTTTAACTCACGTTTACGCTTGTTTCCAGGAAAGATTAGGACACGATGGTCGGGACCCTTTATCATTGTCAAGGTATCCCCACACGGAGCCATGGAACTACAAGGTAACAATGGAACAACCTTCAAAGTGAATGGTCAACGATTAAAGCACTACATCGGTGATGAAGAACGCGGACTTGAGAACCTGACTTTCATTGCATAATCCAGTAGTCCCGTCTAGCTAAAAGACGTTAAACCAAGCCCTTATTGGGAGGCAACCCAATTTTATTGCTTTCTTTACTTTTGTTTATTTATTAATTTTTTTTTTAAAATCTTGGAGTCACTCATATGCTTTATTTCTCAGGAACGTGGTTCATCACACAAAGTACTCCTTACACCAAGCCTGTTTGGTGGCGTCTCGCTTGCTCCCAGGCTTGCTCTTTCCTTGTTAGATGTTCTTATGCATTGGGGACAATGCATGATTCTAAGTTTGGGGTGGGGGTGTCTTTCGTACTTTTGTGTGTTTTCTTATCCTTCTATGCATGTTAGTGAAGGTTTTAATGATCATATGCATGTCAATTTTTTGACACAATTTTTGAAAAAAAAAAAACTTTTTTAAAATTTTGGAGCTTTCAAAGTTAATGGGAATGTTGTTTTTATGGTTGTGTGCCTTAATGTTGATTGCCCATGATGAGATTCGAATTTGTATGATAGATGACTTATTGTGGAAATAGAATAGCACTATCTTGAGTTAAATTCATTTAAGTCCCTCTTAAAATCTCTCATATTCTTGAGCACGTAGCCACTTTTATTTAGAATCTTTAACTGAAAAAAGGATTAAGTTGGGTGTATTTGGTTGTCACTTCGAAAGGCCCCACCGGTTAGGGAGTGGAAATCCATGATAGCTTGTAATCTTAGACTAAGGAAAAAGAAAAGAGTATGGATGCCTTGAGAAAAGAAAGAGTGTACACAAAATATATGAGCGTTATTTGTCTATTTTTTTTTAAATGTTAAACTTGTAATGAATATGCATGGATAGGGGTAAAAAGAGCTGCCTTTGCTGTGATCAGTAAGGACGCTTGGGAATTGACTAGGTATGAGTCCCTACAGTGAATGTGTGAAAGCTAGTGCCTCTAGGTAAAAGAATGCAAGTTTGGGCCCATGAAAATATATATATATATTGATTGACAGGCACCTTAGTGGACATATTACTCACTTGAATGCATGAAAGCTTGAAGATTGGTGCATGAGCTAGAGTAGGGGGGAAAGTAAAGAAACTCTCTTAAGTCCTAATTTGAGTTCTAGTATTTTAAATTGAAGGAGGCTTGCACACACACACATGGGAGATAGCAAGATTTGGCCTTGAATAATTATAACAATATAGATATGCTTGCATGTTTCTACTTAAGCTCTGAATGCTATTCTCTGAGACATGAGTCAATTGCACACTTCTTCATCTAAAACTCCCTATTATTTGATTGTATTCTTTGCTCGGGACTAGCAAATCTCTAAGTTTGGGGTGTTGATAAGCACTTGAAAAGTGCTTATTATTCTCTCAAATTAAGGGAGTTTTATATTAGATTTCACTTGTTTGCTAGTGATTTTCAGGTTAAAACGAGAAAAATTAGAAGAAACGACTGAAAGATCAAAACCGAGCAAGAATATGGAGAAAAAGTGCTGAAAAAACGCATCCTTGCTTGAAACGCATGATGCGCCGTGGCGCTAAGGCAGCGTTGCCGCGGCGCTGAGGCTGAAACGCATCAGCATGGACGCAGACCAGCAACGCGGCTCTGGGAAGGCGCTGCTTCGACGCATACTTGGTGAACGCAAGACAGCCTCGTGGCGTTGGGACGGCGTTGCCGCGGTGCTAAAACCCGAGAGCAACTTAATTTTGGTCGCAACGCTAGCGCCAGCGTTAATTTAAACGAAAGTTTTGTATTTTAGGTTAAAATTTTGGGCGGCCAAACTCTATAAATTTAGGGGTTTTCAGCAGCCAAAAAGAGAGGGAGAAATAACAAGAAGATCAAGAAAGTTGCAGAACAAAAGAAAGATCCAAAAAAGGTGAGAATTAAGCCAGAGTTCCAAGAGTGAGTTAGCCGCAAGTAAGAGGAAAAGAGTTCGAGATAGTTTTGGTGCCCTTCGAAGTCCGACGCAAGAGCCAAGGAGTTCGTGACGGTGCTGCCTCAATCAAGAACCTCTTTTCAGTAGAGTTTCCCTATTCTTTACTCTTTCTTTGATTCTTTTTGCTCAATATGTTGCTTCACGCTATGAGTGGCTAAGCTCTTTAGTTTTAGGGTTTTTGATGAATTGTTTGTGAATTCATGATAATTTTGTAGACTCATGGTTTTGTTCAAATAAATATGCTTTTCATTATTATTGTGTTTAATTCTTGAAGATTGGCCACCTTCACATGTTAGGTTAGATGTATGATCGAGAGATTATATGTTTAATTTGATCTATAACAATGAATCGTTGTTAATCTATCACGAGAGTAGTTAGGTTGACAATGAAAGTTGCTAAAGATTAGTTTTAATGCCATGTAATTTTGTATTGGTTTTAAGAGATTAACTATCAATCAAGTTGCATGAGAAAGAGTTGTCTTTGAGAGAAGATAACTTGGAATTAAGTTTCTAGACTTAGGCATAAGAATTAAATCCATGAAATCTATAATTTTGCATGATGAAACAAACAAGGATTTGAAACCCTAGAACTCTCTTTGACTCTTGCAATTATCCCTTTGATACTTTCTTGGCTTGATCTTTCTTTTTCCCTAAAACAAAATTTGAATTCCAATCCTCAAATAAAATTGATTCAATTCTAGAATAGCTAAGTAACTTAAACCTTCCCAATTGAATCTCTAGTGGAAACGATACTCGGTCTTAACCGTTTTATATTATAACTTGACCCGTACACTTGCGGTAAACACACAAAGTGCACATCAAACACCAGAAGGTTTGAACAACCTTGGTGTTCTATCGCCTATCTGGTTCGGATCACCTCCTTATGTGGGCAGATAGAGGGATGACATTGGAAGGTTTGGGACAACCTTGGTGTTCTATCGCCTATCTGGCTCGGATCACCTCCTTGTGTGGACAGATAGAGGGATGACACCAGAAGTTTTGAACAACCTTGGTGTTTTATCGCCTATCTTGCTCGAATCACCTCCTCGTGTGGCAGATAAAGAAATGACATCGGAAGGTTTTGAACAACCTCAGTGTTCTATCGCCTATCTGGCTCGGAGCACCTTCTCGTGTGGGCAGATAGAGGGATGACTTTGGAAGGTTTGGAACAACCTTAGTGTTCTATCACCTATCTAACTCGAATCACCTCCTCATGTGGGCAGATAGAGGGATGGCATTGGAAGATTTGGAACAATCTTGGTGTTCTATCCCCTATCTGGCCCGGATCACCTCCTCATGTGGGCAGATAGAGGGATGACATATGAATGTTTGGAACAACCTCGGTGTTCAATTGCCTATCTAGCTTGGATCACCTTTTCGTGTGGGCAGATAGAGGGATGACACCGGAAGGTTTGAAACAACCTCGGTGTTCTATCGCCTATCTAGCTCGGATCTCCTTTTCTTGTGGGTAGATAGAGGGATGGCATCGGAAGGTTTGGAACAACCTTGGTGTTCTATCCTCTATCTAGCCCGGATCACCTCCTCGTGTTGGCAGATAGAGGGATGGCATCAGAAGGTTTAAACAACCTCGGTGTTCTATCACCTATTTGGCTCTCCTCGTTTAGATAGATAGAGGGATGACACTGGAAAAATCATCAAATCAAGCTTGAGAACAAGATGACGACAAAATCATGAAGTCGATCTTGAAAATGAGGCAAAGTTGGAAATATCATACTTTAGAGATGGACTGAAGCTAGACAGATTGAACTTGATCTTGCAAGTGAGATAGAGCCAGGCAGATCAAACTTGATCTTGTTGATGAGGTAGAGCTAGGCTAAATGATCTAAACCCTACAGATGAGGTAGAGCCAGGCGAATCGAAGTTGATTTTGCAGATGAGCCGGGGCCAGGCAGATCGAACTTGATTTTGCAGATGAGGCGGAGCCAGACTAAACAATTTGAACCTTGCAGATGAGGCGGAGCTAGGCAGATTGACCTTAATTTTGCAGATGAGACAAAGCCAGGTAGGCCACACTTGATCTCGCATATGAGGCAGGACTAGGCTAACCGAACTTGATCTTGCAGATGGAGCGGAGCTAGGCAGATTGAACTTGATCTTGTAGATGAGGCGGAGCCAGGTTGAATGATCTTAACCTTGTAGATGATGCGAAGCCAGGCAGATCGATCTTAATTTTACAGATGAGGCAAAGCTAGGTAGGCCAAACTTGATCTCGCATATGAGGCGGGGCTAGGCTGATCGAGCTTGATCTTGCAAATGAAGTGGAGCCGACCACACAAATCTTGAACTTGAAGACGGAGTGGAGCTGGGCACACCGATCTTGTATTTGAACATGGAGCGAAGCCGGACACACCGATCCTGTTTGTGAAGATGAAGTGGAGTCAAACCAGGCACACTGATCTTGTACTTGAAGATGGAGCGAAACGGGACGCACTAATCTCGTTTGTGAAGATGGAGTGGAGCGGAGCACACCAATCTTGAACATGAAGATGGAGCAAAGCTGCACCAACATTTTAGAGAGGGAGCAAGAGCTGCACCAACATTTGGAGAGGAGGCGGAGCTGCACCAACATTCTAGAGATGAAGCGAAGCTACACCAATATTCTAGAGATGGAACAAAATTGCATTAGCATTTTGGAGATGTAGCGAAGATGCACCAACATTTTGGAGATGGAAATGATAAGGTGGAACCAAGATGGGAAAAGCTATGGCAAACCATTGTGTTTGGAAATGGAGAAGCTGCGATGAAACCGTCGTACTTACAGATGGAGGAGCATTGATGAAACCTCGATGAAGCCTTTGAACTAAAGCGAGCAACAACCTACACTCCAAAGCTTATTTAAAGTGAGTAAAGAGAAACACAGTTTCTTTGAAAGCTACTTCTTTGTCTTGTTGCGTTGCCCCCAGTGAGGCATGTTCGGCCTTTAGTGACATTCTTTAACTATAATGAACACCATCAATTTCCTAGTGTCACACTTTAGGTGGTGGTGTCATTTCTCTTCTTGGACTGTACTTAAATTTCTTTAAGTTGCCTATGAACCCTTGATTAGGATTAAGTCATAACGTAGTTCAAAGCATTTTTTTTTTGGCCTTTTTACTAGACTGGACTTAAAGTCTCCTTCATGTTTCTTACGTACCCTTTATAATAAATAGGAATCAAGTCATAATGTAGATCAACTAAATTTTCTTTTTTGGCAATCACCTTTTAAGCTCATGTGGGCTAGAAGCATCATGCAGTTTAGGCTCTTGCAATAAGGAGCTTCTACATTTAAATTTCAGAAGCTCTTATTTCATCGTGGCTTTGATCATCCTCTTTATTTGTAGGATTTATAAATATGATGAGCTTTGGCTTCACTGTCAAGAAACCTTCTATATTTATGTCAACAGACAGCTTCCTCTTCATGCTTGAAGGGACATGACTGTGAATCTTCTCGTCGTTGTTTTCTTCATGAAATGATTTTGTTTTCAAGACTTTCATCTTTCTTTCATGTTGTCATTTTGAGACGATTAAAAGCAGATGTTGAAAGTTGATCTTTCTTTGATATGGAGGAGCTTAGTCTTTTGAAGGCTGAAGTTTGGGTGGAGGTACATGTTAAACATTGATCTTCTTCCTTTATCCTGAACATACCCAATCTTTGAAAAATTGAAGATTGAGTAGTTGAAGGCTTGATACGAACGATCAAAGACAGAAGTTCTTTGCTTGGTTTCCTTTGAATTGTCGACTTCTTCAATGGTTATGTGATTGCTATTGGCAATTTTTGAGCATTTTGTAAATGGTGACTCACTCTTCTTGCGCTTCGACGAAGGAACATAGCACAAGATTAGAAGACTTGAAGCTTTCTCGTTTCTCAAAGTTTTAGTCTTCGCAGGGCTAGTGGATGCTTTACTCTTTTGATGGTTGGAAGTATTTCCTTCGCTTGACTCTTTTCTCTCCTCTACTTGTGGCCTTGACTTGAATTTATCCCCTTCTTTTATTATAGGAATCTCTGCAGGCATTGCTTGTCACACCCCCTCCCGGATTACCCACCTAACCTGGAAGGGAATGTGAAGACAATAAACATCACCCCTCTTGTGACACATATTGTCCCATCTTACATTCCTATCTCTGCATACATTCTGCTCATATACAGACATAAAACTCAGTCATACAACACATGCTTATAATATAATATTCTTCCATGTATAGAGTACACTTTTATTACATAGCATAATTTCACTTCCATATCCATCATACAATGTACAAAACTCCACCGCAGTCTCCACTCAAAACTACATGATCTACATGCCATCTACATAAGATTATATGCAACGTACAACTCTCAGACTTGACTGTATTTCGAGAACTCGAGACTTAGGCAGGGTGAGCTGAAGTAGGCTAAGCACCGGGAATGTCCTTGCTACCTGGGGGGAGAAAAGGAAAACATTGGAAAACATAAGCTAACAGCCCAGTGAGTGACAAATCTTTGTAAAACGAGCATTCATTGAAAACAGGCATGTTACGTATAACGAATAAGTAAGAGTTTAACATTTTGTTCAAATTAAACATGCTTTCCATAAAATCCATTAATCTCATAAATCAAATCTTAAAACATACATGAGTGTTTTCCAAGGAGTTTATTAATATCAATTCAGTTTTTCAAACTTTTTCCTTAGTTGAGGCGGAGCAATGCTTCTACGCACTCAACGTCAAAATCGTCCCTGGCTCAATGCGGAGCAAACTCGACGCACCAGCCAAATCAACCTCTATGTGCACATAGGAATATGACGGGTTGCCCAAGTACCTTCTCATGTCCTTCAGTACTGGGTCCCGGGGAAACTCACGTGCCTTCTCGTGTCCTTGAGCACTGAGTCTCCTCTAAAACGTTTTAGAATTTCGTTCACATAATAGTTCATATGAAAATCCTTTCATAGAAATCATACAAAACTTTATTCAATAACATTTCATAAAATTGCTTTCTATCAACTTTAGAAATATATAACATGCCTTATGAGTAATGCAATCAACCTGAAGCATATTAAACAGTTCATTGTAAATCATACTTCATAAGAACATTTTGAATAACATAGAATCGAAGAATAAAATAGTCACTCACAACTCTTTCTAGGCTTTACGTGGGTTATACGCATTCCCTATTTCTTCTTGGCCTGCAAGAGACATTTACCTTGCGTTATTTAACATTAAATCTTCTTCCTTTTCTAAACTACCATTATAAGCGAGAATCCTAGCGATACCAACCAACAAGAGCTGTTACTAGCGATACTTGATGGAGCGACACTAGCGTTACCTTACCTTAGCAGCGATACTCAGCGTTATCTAGCGAGATCTGTGAGACGGAAGACTCCTTTGCGTCTCAGCGACACCCGTCTCGCTATCAGTACCCAGACAGTGTGCCGATACTTGATTCTTAGCGGCAGTCTGCACCATTATTCCTTCCTTTCTTCTTGTTTTTACTTTAATCTATTAAAAGTCACAATTCCATACGGATTCAGGACTTCTTCTCTTCTACAAACTTATAGGAAATTAAGTTCTATAGCATACCTCAAAGTTTCAAGGCTTAACTCCTCCTCGTTCTCTCGGTATTTCGGAATCACCTCATGTTGTTCCGAATTGCGTATCAATCTTGTAAGCTCTGCTTTTCCTAAGGATTCACATAGTAAATCTTCAATTTCAGCATTACCGTCCTTCACAAAAGTTGTTAGAAATTATGTTAACTTACTAACCTCCAATTTTCAGCTCTAAACTCGGATTCCTCTACACGTTCTACTCTGAATATCAATCACTGCTCAAACTATGCGACTTCAGTCATTCCTCTATTCCAGCTTCGTTGCCAACATCAATATGAGTCGAATCTCGCCCAAAATCCGCAAGAACACCTTCCTCAATCTTCTTCTGAAGTTTGTCTGAAATATAGAACCGACTTAAGCTCTCGAAATGTCTTAAAAATGATTAAACATTTAATTAATCCAGCTATATATACTACCGACCTAGCCTTTACAACCACTAGGACTTATGTTGCCGACTTACCCTTCACCCGTAGACTAGCGGCAGGGTTCTTATCTCAACGCGATGTATTTATGTTAACTTCTCCTCCAACACCTCCAGCAACTGACCACACCCAAATGATAAGCACTTGAAAAGTGCTTATTATTCTCTCAAATTAAGGGAGTTTTATATTAGATTTTACTTGTTTGCTAGTGATTTTCAGGTTAAGACGAGGAAAATTAGAAGAAACGACTAAAAGATCAAAACCGAGCAAGAATATGGTGAAAAAGAGCTGAAAAACGCATCCTTGTTGAAACGCATGATGCGCCGCGGCGCTGAAGCAGAAACGCATCAGCATGGACGCAGAGTAGCAACGCGGCGCTGGGAAGACGCTGCCTCGACGCATCCTTGAAGAACGCAAGACAGCGTCGCGGCGCTGGGACGGCGCTGCCGCGATGCTAAAACCCGAGAGCAACTTATTTTTGGTCGCAACCCTAGCGCCATGGCGCCAGTGTTAATTAGAGCAGTGACTGTTATTCGAAACAGAACGTGAGGAAGAAGCTGAGTTCAGAGCTGAAAATTTAAGGTTAGTAAGTTAACGTAATTCCTAACAACTTTTGTAAAGGATGGCAATGCTGAAATCGAAGTTTTACTATGTGAATCCTTAGGAAATCAGTGATTACAAGACTGTCTCGCAATTCGGAACAGCAGGAAGTAATTTCGAAATATCGCGAGAATGAGAAAGAGCTACACCCTGAAATTGTAAGGTAAGCTTTAGAAGGTGATTTCCTATTAGTTTGCAGAAGAGAAGAAACTCTGAATCTATATGGAAATGTGACTTTTCATAGGTTGAAGTAAGGACGAGAAGAAAGGAAGGAGTTACGGTGGAGAGTGCCGTTGGAAAATCAAGTATCGGCATACTATCTAGAAATTTGCAGCAAGACGGGTACCGCTGAGACTCAAAGGAGCTTTCTGTCTCACAAATCTCGCTAGATAACGCTGAGTATTGCTGCTCAGGTAGGTAACGCTGGTGCTGTTCTATCGGGTATCGCTGGTAACAGTCCTATTTGGCGGGTGTCGCTGAGATTCTCGTTTATAAGCCCGTAGAGAAAAGGAAAGGAAGATAGTGTTGATTAATGCAAGGCATGTTTCTTTTGCAGGCCAAGAAGAAATAGGAATAGTATATAAACCACATAAAGCCTAGAAAAAGTTGTGAGTGACACTTTTCTTTCTTTGAAACGAAATTTATTGAAAATGTTTAGTTTGGTTTTTCTTATGAGATATGGCTTTGACATGAACCGTTTTCTTGAAATGCATGATGTTTGATGATATTGTTCACAAGGCATGTTTTATCCGTTTCTATAAGATGTTGAATGACATGTTTGAAATGTTGTTTTTCGTAATATATTTGATTTTCATGAAAGAATTTCATGTGATCTATTCACGTTTAATGCTGGTTTCTAAAATGTTTTTAGAGGAGGCTCAATGCTGAAGGACATGAGAAGGCATGTGAGTTTCCCTGGGACCCAGTACTGAAGGACTCGTAGAAGGTACTTGGGCAACCCAACTTATTCCTATATGCACATAAAGGTTAAGGTGGCTAGTGCATCGCGCTTACTCTGCTTGAAGCCAGGGATGATTTTCGACGTTGAGTGCGTAGAAGCATTGCTCCGCCTCAACTAAGGGAAAAGTTTGAAAAACTGGTTGATATTGATGAATTCCTTGGAAAACGCTTTGATATGATATTAGTATTGATTTATGAGAGTGATGGATTTCATGAAAAACATGCAGCACTTGAACAAATGTTAAACTCTGATTATTTCGTTATACATAACATGCCTGTTTTAAATGAATGTCGTTTTACAAAGATTTGTCACTCACTAGGCTATTAGCTTATGTTTTCCAATGTTTTCATTTTTCTCTCCCAAGGTTGCAAGGACGTTCCCGGTGCTTAGCCTATTACAGCTCACCCTGCCTAAGTCTCGAGTATCAAGATATAGTCAAGTTTGAGAGTTGTACGTTGAGTATTCTTACGTAAATGGCATGTAGAACCATATAGCTTTGAGTGGATACTGTTGATGGTGTTGTGTATGTTGTATTTTGGATATGAAGATGAATTCATGCTATGTATTAAAGGTGTACCCTATACAGGGAATTGTATTAAGTTATAAGCATGCGATGTATGACTGTGTTCTATGTTTGTATATGAGTAAATGTATGTACAGGAAAAGTTAGGACAATATGCGTCACAAGAGGGGTGATGTTTATTGTCTTCACACTTCCCCTTAGGTTAGGTGGGTAATCTGGGAGGGGGTGTGACAGTTCTTCTTGATGATTAGTGTTGGTGGTTGCTTCTGCCTGTGGTTGAGTTGGGCGGGCAGAAGGTTCGGTAGTTGGTGGGGTTGGAAGATTGGAAAATTGAGGTTCATGGCGAGGCAGTGAGAAGTGAAAGGGCGCTGACTCCTCAGGATCCAGAGTTAGGGTCGGCTCAACAGGTGGTAGTGGTGGTGGTGGAGTTGCCTCTCGAAAGGTGGATACTTGAGGCGGGGAGAGGGTTAACTCCAGGTGGGGCGAAGAAGGCGGCGACACTTCCTTCGACTCTTCGTTTAAGTCTGTGATAGGAAGCTGAAGAGGCGTTGGAAGGCCGCGTTGGGTGGTAGGGAGATGAAGTGGCTCATTTTGGATTTTAGGGGAAAGAGAAGGGGAAGTTGGTGGTGAAGAGGGCTTCTCAGTGATTGGGGTGATGGGAGGAGTATAAATGGTCAAGGCTTGGGTGTAGGCGTCGAGCTGAAGAGCTTCTTCGGCTTCACCAGGTTGTGAACTCGACGCCTGAATCTCAAAATTCTTCTTGACCAGTTTCCTCTTCTTTGTTGAGGAAGTTGGGGGGATGATGGTTCTTGTGACTTGGGCGCCCTCTTATTTGAGTTGGCCGCGTCAAGCAGATGCGGTGAGTCCTTTAATATTCGTCTCAAACTTTGCGCTGAAAGGACTCTGTTCACTGCTCTGACTGGCGCATCCTCCATGAATTGTGCGTTGGCGCACAGTTTAAACACAAGAAAGGGGAAGAATAACTGACCCCTTGGCTTGAAGAACAACCCCCGAATCTGTGGGGCAATGATGCATCCCACGTCTAGCTGAATTCCCCGCATGATGCAGTAGATGACCATGGCGCAGTCCCTTGAAATTGAGGCGTCATGCGTTGTGGGGAGTAGCGACCGCTTGATGAAATAAAGCCACAGGTTGGCCTCGGTGATCAAGCAGTTAGGCGCCAATGACTGTATGCCCTTTGGGGAAGTGTTCCACTCTGACCCCGGTTTGGCAATGATTGTGAGGGCGTCATTCATTTCGGCGTTTGTAGGCGTCGACATTATTCTGTTACCTTCTGCCGCCGCGATGTTGGGAAGATCAAACAATGCGTTGATCTCTTGAGGCTCGAAGGAAATCACCTCATCTTCAACTTTGACCAAATGTGCCTTGCGATGAATTGTTCCTTCATAAAACGCCTTCATGGCGGTGGGTTGGATGACTTGGCCACTTTCACAAAATTGCCTCCAACCCAATGCGTCGACTCCTTGTATGATGAAGGCGAGCAGCTCAATTGGCTCTGGGAAAAATCCCACTTCAGTGTAGAGCCCACTGTACTGTTTCTTTCGGCTCTTCGCTGCCTCCTTTGTTGGTTCCTCAACCAATTTTTCTTTTCCTTTCTCATTCCTCATGATGGGACTAGCAGGCGTTCTCCTTGCTCTGCCTGCGTCCAAGTCCCTGATAACAACTCCAGGTGCCTTAGCCACCTCATTTTTCTTCTTTTTCTCCGGTAGCTTCTCCTTGGTGAATGCTACCTCTTTTTCTTTCTTCTTCTCCTCCCTTATCCTTTTCACATTTTTCTTGATGCGTTCAGCTTTTGGTGGCCTCTCCGCATCACTCACTTCAAACTCTACTTCTAACTCCATCGCAATCTCTGCTATGCGACGGAGAAACTCGGCTTTTCTCACGGCTTTATCAAGAGCTTGTTCGCCAGCCGCAATTTCCTCTTTTCTTTTCTTCTTAGTAGCGAGAAACGACTCCGTCTTTTCCTTCATCTTTTTGATGTCGTCTATTAGCTTCTTAGACTTCTCTGCCACTCTCGCTGCTAGCCGTTCAACAGGTGATGCGGCAACCGATGATGAGATAGCCTCAGATGTCCCCGCGTCCTTTGTTTTTTCATTTTCCTTCTTAGTGGAAGGACATCTTCTTCGGCTTCTTCTTCCACCTGATTTTCTTTTCCTTGGTGGATTTCTTCTTTTCAACCGCCGTTATTACCTTGCCAATAGGTCTTTCATCGGAGTCAGACTCCTCAAGACCACTCATCGCAGGGACTGACCCACGCGATTCGTTTTTCGTTCTCTGGTCGACCAACCCGTCCAACCAGTCATCGTCTTCTTCATCGATGGTGTCTAGAATATCTCTGAAGACTGTGGATTCGTCATTCCTCCCCACCTTTTGAGCTTCAGACAGGTCCCTGGAGCGTGGTGAAGATGGGGATGTCGCTTCCAACTCAGGACTGTTGGGGCGAGCAATGGCGAGAGGTTCAGGTGTGGTAGAGATAGTGGACAGATTCCGACTACCCTGGCTCGAGAATGAGGCCATGGGTTTAGGGCTTTTGGAGGAAGTCGGTTTTTGGGAAGCCATGGGTATGGTATTGGTGAAAAGAGAGAAAAATGGGTGAGAATCGGAAGATTTTCAAACAGACCGGAAATTGTCCCGGAAATCTGAGAATTCGAAGAGATATGAAAGCGTAACCTAGAAAAGGGGTGAAGAGGGGTTTATAAAGGGTTTTTGGCTGAGCGCATGGGTTATTGGCTCGATGCGTGACATCATAGCCGCATTAAATGGTCTGACATCCGTCGATATCAGCCGACTTTAGCGCCGACAACCTTTTCGAATTCTTGATCTGAGCGATCTGACAAAATCGCTTCAAATTCCCCTCTAGGCATCGAGATAATTCTATCGCATCGTTTTAGATGTCGATGCATTGCAGTTCAGTTTTCACTCAACGTAAGATAATAGATAGCACCCAAACAAATTTTTTCTTTTTTTAAAGCAGATAATAATAATAAAAAAAATAAGATAAAATCAAATCAAATCAAATAAATCAAAATAAATGAAAGATAAAAAAAAATCAAATCAAATCAAATGACGAAAAGAAAGGGAGAATGAAACCATGCTGTAAGAATTAAAACAATGCGATAAGAAATAAAACGATGCGGTGAGAAAAAAAAAGAAAAAAGTTAGGATGCGTCCCTAGGATATAAATGCTTGTTGTCAACGCAGGGCGCGTCCATCTTTTCCTCATTCGATCTTTGCTAGGTCAACCGTTACTTTGTCGCATTCAAGGCAGTCTCCAAAATATGGCTTCACGCGTTGACCATTAACTTTGAATGCGTTGGTGCCGTCTGCGTTCATCAACTCTACGGCACCATGAGGAAAAATTTCTTTGATCACGAAGGGTCCAGACCATCTTGTTTTTAATTTTCCTGGAAATAAACGCAATCTTGAGTTAAAAAAGAGGACCTTTTGACCTACATGCAAAGATTTCTTACTGATGTGTTGATCGTGCCAAAAACTTGTTCGCTCCTTGTATATCTTTGCGTTCTCATAGGCTTGCGATCTCCATTCCTCCAGTTCATTCAATTGAAGTTGACGCGCTTCTCCAGCTGCTTTCAAGTCCATGTTCAATCTCTTGGCAGCCCACAATGCTTTATGTTCTAGCTCCAACGGCAGATGGCATACCTTTCCAAAGACCAGCGCATACGGTGACATTCCGATAGGCGTTTTGAATGCTGTACGGTATGCCCATAACGCCTCGTTTAATTTGGACGCCCAGTCTTTTTAAGAGGTGTTAACTACCTTTTCCAAAATAGTTTTCAACTCTCTATTGGAAATTTCTGCCTGCCCATTTGTCTGCGGGTGGTATGCAGTAGCCACCCTATAATGTACATTGTATTTTATTAGCAAATTGGAAATGATTTAATTAATGAAATGCATACCTTCATCGCTAATAAGAGCTCTCGGCGTTCCAAATCTCGTGAATATATTCTTCTGAACGAAATTTGAGACTGTCGCCGCGTCATTCCTGGCGCATGAGATTGCTTCAACCAATTTTGATACATAGTCCACTGATAAGCACTTGAAAAGTGCTTATTATTTTCTCAAAGTAAGGGAGTTTTATATTAGATTTCACTTGTTTGCTAGTGATTTTCAGGTTAAAACGAGGAAAATTAGAAGAAACGACTGAAAGATCAAAACCGAGCAAGAATATGGAGAAAAAGTGCTGAAAAACGCATCCTTGCTTGAAACGCATGGTACGCCGCGGCGCTAAGGCAGCACTGCCGCGGCGCTGAGGCAGAAACGCATCAGCATGGACGCAGAGTAGCAACGCGGCGCTGGGAAGGCGCTGCTTCGACGCGTACTTGGTGAACGCAAGACAGCGTCGTGGCGCTAAAACCCGAGAGCAACTTAATTTTGGTCGCAACGCTAGCGCCGCGGCGCCAGCGTTAATTTAAACGCAAGTTTTGTATTTTAGGTTAAATTTTGGGCGGCCAAACTCTATAAATTTAGGGGTTTTCAGCAGCCAAAAGGGGGAAAAAATATCAAGAAGATCAAGAAAGTTGCAGAACAAGAGAACGATCCAAAAAGGTGAGAATTAAGCTAGAGTTCCAAGAGTGAGTTAACCGCAAGGAAGAGGAAAAGAGTTCGAGATAGTTTTGGTGCCCTTCGAAGTCCGACGCGAGAGCCAAGGAGTTCGTGACGGTGCTGCCTCAATCAAGAACCTCTTTTCAGTAGAGTTTCCCTATTCTTTACACTCTTTATTTGATTAGTTTCGCTCAATATGTTGCTTCACGCTATGAGTGGCTAAACTCTTTAGTTTTAGGGTTTTTGATGAATTGTTTGTGAATTCATGATAACTTTGTAGACTCATGGTTTTGTTCAAATAAATATGTTTTTCATTGTTATTGTGTTTAATTCTTGAAGATTGGCCACCTTCACATGTTAGGTTAGATGTATGATCGAGAGATTATATGTTTAATTTGATCTATAACAATGAATCGTTGTTAATCTATCACGAGAGTAGTTAGGTTGACAATGAAAGTTGCTAAAGACTAGATTTAATGTCATGTAATCTTTGTATTGGTTTTAAGAGATTAACTATCAATCAAGTTGCATGAGAAAGAGTTGTCTTTGAGAGAAGATAACTTGGAATTAAGTTTCTAGACTTAGGCATAAGAATTAAATTCATGAAATCTATAATTTTGCATGATGAAACAAACAAGGATTTGAAACCCTAGAACTTTCTTTGACTCTTGCAATTCTCCCTTTAATACTTTCTTGGCTTGATCTTTCTTTTTCCCAAAAAGAAAATTTGAATTCCAATCCTCAAATAAAATTGATTCAATTCTAGAATAGCTAAGTAACTTAAACCTTCCCAATTGGATCTCTAGTGGAAACGATACTTGGACTTAACCGTTTTATATTATAACTTGACCCGTACACTTGCGGTAAACACACAAAGTGGCACATCATCCACAGCTACCAGTATATAGTTGTGGCCGTTTGATGGCGGAAATGAGCTCATAAAATCAATACCCCAAACGTCAAAGAGCTCAACTTCTAAGATAGAGGTAAGTAGCATTTCGTTTCGACTTGAGATATTTCCGATGTGTTGACATCTATCGCATCTGATCGCATAGTCCCTGGCGTCTCTAAAAAGAGTTGGCCAGAAGTATCCGCTTTGCAATACCTTGACTGCAGTTCGCTGTCCTTCATAGGGGGAGTCATGACATTGAGATAGGATGCGTTGATATGAAGTATCTGGGACGCAGAGTCTGGAGATGTGATCCGGCCCCCTTTTGTAGAGTTGGGGCTCGTCCCAATAATAAAACTTCGTGTCATGCATCAACTTCTTCTTTTGCTGTGCGTTGAAGTCTTTGGGAAATTTCTTGCACACCAAAAAGTTGACAATGTCTGCATACCACGGCACGGACTCTCTGACTTTTAGTACAGCTTCATCTGGAAAGCTTGCGTTGACGTCCAGCTGTTTACGATCGTGTTTCATATTTTAAAGTCTGGAAAGATGATCTGCCACGTTGTTCTCTGTACCTTTGCGATCAACTATCTCTGCGTCGAACTCTTGAAGAAGGAGAACCCATCGGATGAGCCTCGGCTTGGCATCTTTTTTAGTCATCAAATATCGGATAGCTGAGTGGTCAGTATGGATGATGACTTTCAACCCTAGAAGATATGCTCTGAATTTTTCCACAGCGAATACTACCGCCAACAACTCTTTCTCTATAGTGGTATAATTTGCTTGAGCTGCGTTGAAAGTTTTGCTGGCGTAAGGTATAGGGTGCAACATTCTGTCTCTGCGTTGAACCAACGCAGCGCCCATCGCATAGTCGCTTGCATCACACATTAGCTAGAATGGCTGCGACCAGACTGGGGCAATTAAAATTGGTGCTGACACCAGTGCTGCTTTCAGAGTCTCGAATACCTTGAGGCATTCTTCATAAAAACTGTAGGGTCGATTTTGCTCCAGCAATGAGCTTAAAGGGCGTGCAATTTTTGAAAAGTCCTTGACGAACCCCTTCTATAAAAGCCTGCATGTCCCAAGAAGCTGCGAAGTGTCTTGACATTTGTAGGCTGTGGGAGCTTTTCTACAGCTTCAATTTTGGTCGGATCGACTTCAAGGCCCTTCTTGGATATCTTGTGACCGAGGACAATACCTTCATTCACCATAAAGTGACATTTTTTCCAATTTAGCACTAAGTTGGTGTCCTCGCATCTTTTCAATACTTTCCAGATTGGCTAAACATGCTTCAAACGAATTTCCAAAGACTGAAAAATCGCCCATGAATATCTCCACAGATTCTTCTAAAAATTCAGAGAAGATTGCCATCATACACCGCTGAAAGGTGCCTGGGGCGTTACATAGTCCAAACGGCATGTGTCCAAATGCAAATGTACCATAAGGACATGTGAATGTTGTCTTCTCCTGGTCTTCTGGAGCAATCATGATCTAGTTGTATCTGGAGTAGCCATCCAAGAAGCAAAAGAATTCATTTCCCGGAAGTCTATTTAACATTTGGTCAATGAAGGGCAGTGGGAAATTGTCACACCCCATCCCAGATACACTCTATACCTAGGATTGAGCATGATACCGTTTCCCCTACATAAAACTCTATAAGATGGATACCATATAATTCACAATTCAAAACAACATTTCCATTGACATACTAGAGAAACATACAACCTCTCAACAAACGTATCTGCATATATACATATAAGGTGCAACACGTCCCCCTTTCTACCCTCAGAAATATGCATATTACAAGATATATGTACAGTCTAAACATTTACAACTATCCCAGAGGTTCGCTTCTAGATAGGCCCAGACGAGATTCTTCTGTAGGCTAGGCGTCCCGGACACGCTCGCTACCTGAAACAACAAACAACAACGAACTGAATGAGCAGAAAGCTCAATGAGTGACTAAACCTACTAAACTATTCATAACAAATATAAGCCAGTTTGTGAGTTAGTAATCATCACATATCACATCCCGAAGAATTACCAAGATTCACTTTCCTCATTACACATATAACTATCAAATTCTCATGTCTCACAGACTTGCAACTATTTAGTGCTTTCACTTCCCATCCCTTAGCATTTACTTAAATGTAGTTACAGTACCATGTGCCTTCGCATGAAATCCCTCAGCACAGGTAACCAATTCTATCTTTGCTCAAGTGCCTTCACTCATGATCCCTCAGCACGAGCTAGTGTGTGATGGATTACTACATGCCTTCACTCATAGTCCCTGAGCATTGTAGACCATTCCTTAATGTTATTCAAGTGCTTTCACAAAGTCCCTCAGCACTTAACTTCACGCTTACACACATATAGGCTTTCACCATAAGGTCCCTCAGCTACTATTATGTATAGACATTCGTATTAATACTCTTTTAAATCACTAACACATCACATTCATAAGGCATACTACAATGAATCACGTTTCCTCATCAATAAGCGTACTAAATTTATCACAAGATATAACAAATAGTCACTCACGATTGGTCTCGGCTCTAAGTGGATTATAAGCTTCCCCGAGCTCTTCTTGGCCTGAAAACACATAATCCTCAAGTTTAGTTTCCACAATCTCCATTTTTCTTTAACACACAATAATAACGTTACTCTTTAGAAAATTATAAGCTGCCAGTGTTACTCATCACACACCATTGTACTAGCGATACTGTGTTGAATGAAACCAACGAGACTACCTTGAGGAGCGACACCCAGCGATACTCTAGCGAGAATTGTGAGACGCAAAGCCTATCTTGCGTTGCAGCGATACTTGCTTCGCTGCCCTGTCTCTCGCTCTCTCAGCGATACTACCGCTGCAGCAGAGCCGTTTCCTTCTTCCTTTCTTCTTCCTTCTTCAACCTGCTAAACATTTCGTTTCGGTCAATTTCAATACTTTCTTCCTTCTACAAACTTGTTAAAGTACAGGTCCTTCATCTTACCTCCAAATTTCATGAAGAACATCCTCTCCGTTTAGGATATATCCTTCAACAACTCCGAGTTACCCCTAATTGTCCGACAATTCAACTCTAATCTCTTCTTCCTGAGTTTGACACACAATTAAACAATTTCAGCTCAAGCATCCTTCATGAAACTTGCTAGAAATTGAGTTAACTTACTAACCTCAAAGTTTCAGCCCTAACCACCGTCTCTTCAATTTGTTCTTCCTCCAAAACCGAGCATCACTCTGAGGGAATAACAGCAGCCGAATCCTCTGCCAAACTCAAGTTTCTTCCACGATTACAATGAGATTTCCACTTCAAATCAGCATGAACATCTTCTTCTACCTCCTTCCGATGTTTCGCCTTAGTATGGACCCAACTCGAGCTCTGGAATGCAATCAGAACACTTGAATTCTCAATCCACTTATATATATATACCACCGACTTATCCTCCATTTCAACACTATACTATAATCCGTTCAACGCATACCTTCTATGCTCAGCTTCAGCAACGCACACAGCCTCTGATGATGTTTCTTTTCAAAACTCTCCCGCCAAAATGGTTAGCAAACGCATTACTTTCTCTCGGCCATCACTCTTTGTCCAACGCATACCCATCTTCGACCCATGGTAGCGTTCACCGCATAATTGCCTCATCGTAAATTAGCTCACAACTCCTCGTGGCCTTTACTTCCAACGGCACACTGCCTTCAATGCGTTTGGCGCATAATAATCTTCGGTACAAAGTGATTCTCCACGCCTTATGTCCTCAACGTGTCGCGGCTTCGACGCATAATAGTCTTCCCTCACCTTTGCGTTTTCACCAAAACTGTTTCCATCACAACATGTTGCCATCAACGCATAGCTAATACTTAGTCATTTTTCCACTCCAAATGCAAGCCAGCCAACTACTCTTACCCAATCATCCATCTCTCGGCCTCCTTCTTACCTTGCGTTCTCACAAAATTAGGTAGGGGCTTGCAGAAATGATCCTTCTTCGTCGCCGCGTTGAGCTTCCTGTAGTCCATGCAAATTCTCCAACCCGTGACAGTGCGGGTGGGGATCAATTCGTTATTCTTGTTAGGGACTACAGTCATACCTCCTTTCTTGGGGACGCATTGCACAGGACTTACCCATTTACTATCAGAGATGGGAAAGATAATGCCTGCGTCCAACCATTCAAGTACTTCTTTCTTGACAATTTCTTTCATCGCTGGGTTTAGCTGCCTTTGGGCCTCGATGGATTCGTCTTTTCCTTCTTCCAGACGAATTTTATGCATGCAGTATATGGGGCTGATCCCCTTGATATCAGCCAACGTCCATCCGACAGATTGGATGTGCTTTTTCAAAATAACTAACAAAGCTGATTCTTGATTAGGGGATAAAGCAGCAGAAATAATGACTGGAAGAGAGTTACCTTCGCCTAAGTAGGCATACTTTAGGTGAGCTGGCAACACTTTTAACTCGATTTCTGGCGCTTCTTCCAGAGATGGTTTCGTTCGTTGGTTGATCTGATTCGAAATCAAGGTTTCAAAAGTAGAGTGGACCAAAGCACAACATTGTTCAGGCTGCTGAGCGTCCAGATTTGCAATCGTTTCCTCATTTTCTTCAAGCAACATCTCATGTAACTCATCCTCTGCGTCGAGGTTCTGGTAGGTCTCCTGTTCTCCTGGATATTCTAACGCCTTGAAAATGTTGAATATCACCTCCTGGTCATTAACTCTCATGATGATCTCCCCCTTGTGGACGTCAATAAGTGTGCGACCCGTTGACAAAAACGGGCGTCCAAGTATGATTGGGACGTCCTCGTCTGCTTCGTAATCCAAGATAATGAAGTTTGCAGGGAGAATAAACTTGTCTACCTTTACCAACACATCTTCAATCCTTCCTTCAGGATGCACAACGGATCGATGCGCCAATTGTAGGGTAACTGTTGTTGGCTGCGATGCGATCCCCAACTTGTTGAATACTGATAGGGGCATGAGATTAATGCTAGCCCCTAGATCACACAACGCTTTTCCTATGTGAATTCCTCCAATAGAACAAGGAATGGTGAAGCTCCCAGGATCTTTCATTTTTGTAGGGACGCATTCACAGACCATGTCACTGCACTCCTGCGTTAAAGCATAGGTGGGCATTTGTTCCAACACCTCCACTAGTGGGATGTTGATGTGCAACTGTTTGAGTACATCCAGGAAGCGTTTGAACTGCCTCTCATTATTTTTCTTCCTTCTTAACCGTTGTGGGTAAAAAGTCGTTTGCAGCTCGGCTGACATGTTTGTTGATGCGTCTTTCCCTGATAAACTTCTTTGCATGTCAGCTTGTTTTTGTTGCGTTGCTGGGTCAGAATCAGTTGTGGGATTGGAAAGATGAATTGTTGGTTGAGAGTTCTCTAGGCGGGGAAGTTCATTCATAGCTCTTCCACTTCGCAATGTCACAGCTTGACATTGTTCTTTTCCTGAACTGCCCGTACCGCGTGAGGCTTCGGTGTTGCTCAGAAGAGAACCTTTCTGCCGCGTCTTAAACTCTCCAGCAATCTGGCCAATCTGAAGCTCCAAATTTCGGATGGATAACGTTTGGGTTTGTAACAAGGCGTCATTCTTCTGCATATATTCCTTCAGAAGAGCTTCCATTGATGATGATGAACTAGGCGCTGATTGGTGTGAATTTTGCCTCTGATGTCCATGGGGGAATCAAGATGATCCGTCCCTTTCGTGCGTAGCCGCACCTTGCTGCTCAGGCTGGCGGTTACCACCCCATGAGAAATTTGGATGATTCCTCCAGCCAGGGTTGTAGGTGTTGGAATAGGGGTTATTGCATATAAAACATACAGATTGAGGGTTTTGTGGACATACCTCATACGCATGCGGCTCCCCGCATCCAACGCATCCTGCGGCGTTCAGTTGATTCACTGCATTCACTTGGTCGCCGCCTCCTGTATTTGACTGATTCAAGGCCATAGTCTGTAACAGGTTAGTCATGGTGGTGACTTGAGCTTGTAACGCAGCAACACTATTATGCTCTGGTGCTCCCGTCGCATTGTTTTGCCTGCGGCCAAATCGGCTATATCCATGGTCCTCCCAATCTTCATGGTTTCTTGATATTCTATCAAGAATTTCCTTGGCCTCATTATAAGTTTTATCTAGTAGTCCTCCCGCTGCGGCAGCATTTGCAGCGGTCTGAGATGCCTCGGTCAAACCATCATAGAATATCTCCATTTGAACAAAGTTAGGGAAGCCATTATGTGGGCAGTTTCTCACCAATCTCTTAAATCTTGCCCAAGAATCGCTCAGGGTTTCTCTGTCTTTTTGTTGAAAATTGGCGATGTCTCTTCTTCTTCGAGCATTCTCCGTTGGTGGGAAGAACTTTTTCATAAACTTCTCTATCATTTGATTCCAGGTGGTGATCTCACAGGGTTCCAAAGAATATGCCCACTGTTCAACGAACACTATACATAAAGAATGAAAAGAATTTCCTACTACTAATAATGAGGTGGACACGGCGTTGGGTAGTCATATGTAAAACAATGCGTCAGATAGCATGCGTTGAGAATGAATGGAACCATGCAATAAAGGTAGAGTTGAACGCAAGAGCTAGTTGTTACCTAAACTTTCTAAGTAGAATTACATACCTACAAACTACATGTGTGAATCCATCTCTCGATGTTTCGACGCCACATTTATCTTATCTCTAAGACGCATGGTAAGTTTGCATTGGCAAAAGATGAACTACATCTCTGCACTCATCTAGTCTTAATTAATGCTAAAGATTAACTATCCACTCTCTCAAGCTCGATAGTCATGCTTACTACGTTTGTTTGTCAGACAAAGTTATGCAAGCTAAAGATATGAATTAATCAAAATGTAACATACTCAAAATTGCTCAAGAAAAACTAACTTTTAACATTTAACTCGTTTAGCATTTAGACAGCATGGTGTAAAGTATTTAATACGGAAATGGATGGAAGATGATAGTCAATCAAACTTATATTAAGAAAATAAATCATTCTCTCGAATGTCATTAACAAAATATAAGCAAGAAGGAGAGAAATGGAAATAAAACAGAAATGAAGGACGTCAAGCCGCCACTGGCAACGTCTTGCTTCATGGAGGCTTGAGATGGTTGCTATCTGATACATATATTCCATAGGGTGGAGATTCTCACTCACTGGGAGATGACCCTGAAGGTGCTCAGAATCCTTCTCTCAGAAGAGCTCGAAATGGAGGCTGGTTATGGTGAAGGAGAAATAGTGCAGAGCTTTCGCCTCTTGAACTGGTCTCTCTTCCTCCTTTTTCTTGGAGAAGCTTGTGGACTATTTATAGGCGTCAAAAAGTTGATATCATGATGACCTGACACCTTTGCATTAAATTTCAACCACGCTGCATAGACTTTTCAGATTGTCAGCCTATTTGTTCTTCCATGATCTGATTGTGTGTTGTCCTTTTTCATAATGACATGACAACTATTTGAGCATGCGTCTGTTTCTACTTTTCAGATTGTCAACGCATAGGCTCGACGCATGGTCTCAACGCATGGGCTCAGCGTATAGGCTCGACGCATGGGTTTCAACTTGTCCTCGCAGCAGCTTCGTCTCTTCGTACTTCTATTGTTTGCGCTTCTTTTCTTCTTAACCCTGTGTTAGGAACATAAAAACTCATCGTTTTTCAGGTATTTTCCTTTGTAAGTAGTGCCAATGCATGGTGATATATTTTTCATCATTCAACTACCAAAATCATGCGTTTAACTCCAAAGTTACTCTAATTAAATCAAATAGTGACTATAATAACTTGTATTTCTACAAGTTATCACCTAGGTTGATTAGAATAATGCGCATTACCATCTAGATTTGCAAGCTAACCTAACCTATTGCTTCCTATGATTGACATACAACAATTTGTCATGAATTGTTGAAAAACTCGGGTTTAAATCATGCACACACTTGAATCAAGTTCATAACCTCAAAAGAACATCAATTATAAGGAAAATCCCTAATACCCAAATTAGAAAACGTTACCTTAGCCAATAATCGGTACCGATTATTGGGTTCAAGTTCCTAGGTATGAAAAGAAGAAAAGAGTAGAGAATCGAGCCAAAAGCCGGCTAGTCCGGCTTTTTTTAACCTAGAAAACGAAGGCTGAATTTAAAGGATCTGTTGCAACACCGCGGCGCTGACGCAAATATTGCCGTATGAAATTTTCGGAGCACCGCGGCGCTTGCTGCGCTGCGCCAACGGGGGCTCTCAGGAAAAAATGTTGTTGGGTCATGGCTTCAGGGATGTTTTGGTAATTTTGGAGTTCTATTTCCCGGTTGACGTCGTGGAACTCCGTTTTTGTCCGTTTTAGCTCGATTTTATTGCTAACACCCCGATCTACCTGTTAAGTGCTCGAAACCTACAAGACAACATAATGGACACATTAAATAGCACAACGATCCCGAGTTAAGCTGAAGAAGATAACACATTTTAGGTGCTATCATTTATGTGGCTTGTCTATTGAGAGGTGAGACCAGAATATGACTGAGAACATGGAATAAAACCTAAGTAGTGTTTAAAGGATAGAACGTAACGACCCCTAACCTTATTGTATCCCATTCATATCTCACTTTTGCTGTTAACTGCTCTGTGTCCTACACTCCATCACTTCCATCACTTTTAGTTCACTTTAGAGTTTAAAACATTATAACTTCTCATACTTTCTTATAGTCAAGAGACAATCATATTTACGACAGAATTAATCTAATAAAAAATCCTTGTGTTCAACTTTGGATTCACCAAGAAATCTTATTTTTAGTTTGTACTTGGGTAAAGATAGGAAAACTTGTTTTAAAATATCATTTATGCGTCACACCTCTAGATTAACAACATAATGCTTTGTTGCTAACTTTTCTATGTATTCTTGATACATTTGAACTTCTATGCTGAGAGATTTTTATGGCTTAATCACTCATCATCTTTTCTTTGCTTTGGTAGAGAGAAATGCATGCTAATGTGTGTTAATATCATTAGAGCACAAATTAGAGCATGTTTGTATGGAATTTGTGGATGGTCTTAGACAATCCCTTGTTGTTGCAATGCATGTCTAATTGTTCAAGAATCACTAGCAGTTTGTAATAAGGCTTGACCTGGTTGCTAATGAATTAATTTAGATTACCTTGTCTTAATGTGTTGTTTAATTAATTAGGCCTCTATATGGAACCAATTAATTAGGCACTTAGATTAATTAAGAGATTCATTAATTCAATAGGGTTTCAGTTAGATCTCATAGTCAAACTAGCGAGCCAAAAATAGAATTGAGCATGCAAGTTATCACTTGTGTTTGATGAGCAACCAAGCAAATGAATGGATTCTGAGTCCCTAGGCTAGGTTTTTTAATCGACCCCTTCTACTTTACGCTTTTACATTCTTTCACTTTAATTTCAATGCAATCAACAATATACAAATTCTCTTGTGACCATATGAAGTCATCGATTGGCTTAGACATTCAAAGATTCCCTATGGAGACGACCCAATCTTACCACTTATACTACGTTGTAGTATAGATAGTAGTGATTGGAGTTTTATAAATTCATTTGATTTCTAGTTTTTTACAGGCGACGGTGAAAGGGAAAGGTCAAATTGGTGCCTTTGTTGGGGAGTCTTGGTGACTGTTTTAGTTAATCCTTGATTTTTTTTTAGTGTGTGTGCGTTTCTTGTAGTGTATGACCCGTTCTTCTGGAAGTTCTGGACTTTTAATTTTTGCAGAAATCGATAGGGAAGAGTGGTACTTCGACAAGAAAGAAGGAGACAAAGAGAAAGTGAGCGAGAAACCGATAAAATTCATCAAATAGACCAAACTGAAAAAAGAAAAAAAAAAGAATTTGAGGACTTTCAGATCGAAGTAGACATGGGAGAGGCCCATAACTGCACAGTGAGGCAACTTTCTGAGCCTGACATGACCCAGCAACCTTTGTGCATGATACCCTACCAACATTCGAGCTTAAGACGAGCCTGATTCATCTGTTGCTTCAATTTAATGGTTGAGCTCGAGACGAACCCCATAAACATTTAAAGACAATTTGGACGAGAGCAAATGGGCCACCCCATAAACATTTGAAGACAAGACGTAAAAGAGTGATAAGCACTTGAAAAGTGCTTTATATTCTCTCAAATTAAGGGAGTTTTATATTAGATCTCACTTGTTTGCTAGTGATTTTCAGGTTAAAACGAGGAAAATTAGAAGAAACGACTAAAAGATCAAAACCGAGTAAGAATACGGCGAAAAAGAGCTGAAAAACTCAAAAGAACAAATTTCGGGATGCGCCGCGGCGCTGAGACGGCGCTGCCGCGGCGCTGAAGCATCAACGCATCCTTGTTGAACGGCACTGAGACGGCACTGAAGCATAAACGCATCAGTCTGGACGCATAGTGGCATCGCGGCGCCGAGATGGCGCTGCCTTGACGCATCCTTGTTGAACGCATGACAGCGTCCCGGCGCTAAGATAGCGCTGCCGTGGCGCTGAAGCATAAACGCATCCTTGTTGAACGCATGACAGCGTCGCGGCGCTTGGACGGCGCTGCCGCGGCGCTAAAACCCGAGAGCAAACTTTTTAGGGTTGAAACCCTAGCGTCGCGGCGCTATGGGACAGCGCCGCGGCTCCAGCTTTCCTTAATTGAAAAATCTGTATTTTTGGAAAATTTTGGGCGGCCAAACTCTATAAATTTGGGGGTTTCCAGCAGTCCAATTCATTCAGAAAACTCAAAGCAAAGCAAGGAAGTTGCAGACCTAAAGAGATACAAAAAGGAGAGAATTAAGTGAGAGTTCAAAGAGTGAGTTAGTTGCAAGGAAGAGGAAAAGAATTCGAGATAGTCTTGGTGCCCTTCGAAGTTCGACGTGAGAGCCAAGGAGATCGAGACGGTGCTACTTCAATCAAGAGCCTCTTTTTAGTAGAGTTTCCCTTTCTTTACACTCTTTCTTTGTTTATTTTTCTTAAACATGTTGCTTCAAGCTATGAGTGGCTAAACTCTTTAGTTTTAGGGTTTTGATGAATTGTTTATGAATTTATGTTAATTTTGTAGACTCATGGTTTTGTTGGAATGATTATGCTTTTCATTGTTATTGTGTTTAATTCTTGTGGATTGGCCATCTTCACATGTTAGGTTAGATATATGATTGAGAGATTGTATGTTTAACTTGATCTATAACAATGAATTATTGTTAATCTATCACGAGAGTAGTTAGGTTGATAATAAAAGTTGCTAAAGACTATTTTTAATGCCATGTAATTTTGTGTGGGTTTTAAGAGATTAATAATCAATCAAGTTGCATGAGAAAGGGTTGTTTTTTAGAGAAAATAACTTGGAATTAAGTTTCTAGACTTAGACATATGAATTACAATAAAATCCATGAAATCTATAATGTTGCATGATGAAATAAACAAGGATTCATTACCCTAGAACTCTCTTTGACTCTTGTGTTTCTCCCTTTGATATCTTCCTTATTTGATTTGTATTTTTCCATAACTTATAATATCCAATTTCAATCCTCAAATAAAATTGATTCAATTCTAGAATAGCTAAGTAACTGAAACCTTCCCAATTGGATCTCTAGTGGAACGATATTCGGACTTAACCGTTTTATATTATAACTTGACTCGTACACTTGCGGTTAACACTAAAAGTGCTCATCAAAGAGTTACGTTCTCAATTAACTGACTTAACTACTTTGGTGAAACAGATGGCTCGTGCCCAAGTTCAAGTCACTGTTCTTGTGGAGGAGGTGAATTATGCTTGTTATCAAGGACGCAGAAAATACGACCCATAAGGGAACACTTACAATCCTGAGTGGCGTGATCACCCCAATATTCATTGGGGAGGAAGGCAAGCAGAGCAGCCGAGCGGTTCCAATTTTGGCAAACCTCTAGAGGATGCAGTCAAAAGCTTAGCAGAGACCACTTTAAAACTCCAGCAAAACACGTGACATTCCAGAAGGAAACTTTGGAGTTTCAGAAAGAAAATCGAGTGGGTATGCAACACTTGGCGAACCAAATCACTTAGTTAGCCACCACCGTGGACAAGCTTGACACCCAAAGTGGTAAGATCCGAGCCCAACTCGAGCCCCATGTGAGGAATGTAAGTGTTATAACCACTATAAGCCCATCTGCTCTCCCTGAATCCTCTAAATCTATGAACTTTATTATTGAAGAAGAATTTGATGAATTGTTCGGTTTTGATGAGAAAGGACGTAAACTTCGAACACCCAGGAACCCTCAACAAGTTAGTACTGATCCTTTGAATAAATTTGATTTGAATGCTTATACTCCTATTGCCTCTTTTCTAGGAAGATTCCTTAGTTCTAAAAGGAAGGAAGAAAAAGTGAAACCCATGCAAATCCTTGGAATATTGGCTACTAGCTTCGCTGATAAGAGCTTGATGTAGTGATTCAAGAAGGAGGAAAGATACATGTTGCACAGGCAACAATGGTCACTCCAGGTAACCTCCCTATGAAACATGATGATCTAGGTATGTTTTGCTTACCTTGCCAAATAGGTAAGAGGAATTTGTTAGATGCTTTAATTGAGTTAGGAGCTTCTATGAACATCATGCCTACATCGTTGTTTTATGATCTTAGACTGTTAGATCTTTGTAGTACAAATGTGGTGGTTCAACTTGGAGATTGTAGTTTAACTAAGCCATTAGGAATTGTAAAATGTGTGTTAGTGAATGCTAATGACTTAGTCTTCCTTGTTGATTTACTTGTCCTGAATTTTGATCATCATGCTCACTCCCCCTAAAACTTTGTTGTATTAGGTATAACTTTTCTAAAAATTGCTTTAGTAAAGATTCATGTAGAAGAAAGGTCCCTATTTGTGGAATTTAATGGGGATGTTAAAAAGTTCTTTGTCTTGGATAGTTTTGCTTCCATTAATCCTTTCGATTCTTGTGAGTTACTACCTTTGTAGGATAATGGTGAAACATGCAATTTCTGGAGAAATGGATGGAAGGAAGGAGCCGATCAACTCTAAACCAGGGTGATTAGGCAAAATACGGTCGAGAAACCCACCTTAAAAATTTGTGCTTCCTAGAGGCAACCAAGCGACAAGCATTTACCGCTTTCCTTTATTTTCTATTTTTAAGATTGCTTCTTTATTTTCTTTTTAGCTTGACTGGAAAAAATTTTATTGCAGAGCATTCTTTTTTAGGTTGAAGTTGATGCAAGCTCAACCCTTTCTTTTAGTGTGCCCAAATTCAGGGAAGTTTCTCTGTTTCCCTTTAATTTGTTCCCTACTTTTAATCCTGATCTTGATACATTGGGGGCAATGTATGCTTTGAAAGTTTAGGGGTGATTGGTTTGAGTTAACTTACTTTAGGTTGATGCATATATGACAGTCCTTGAGCATCTGGGCTTGGACTTGTGTGATTTGATTGCATGTTTGTTTTGTTGTTTATGCCCATTATTATGATCGTTGATGATACACTTATTTAGGACCTTGCATGTTTGTGGTAATTTTGGAAGAAAACAAGCATGATTTTTGAGTCGTTTTTTAAAATTTTTCTTCTATCTCTCATGCAAATTTGAGTTCTTTGTCTAATTATCCTAAGTCTTGCTTGCTTAAAGTAGCGTTATTGGCCCTATATTTTTGTTGTCACCCCGAAAGGCCTTAGTGATAGAATTAGACTCTCTAAAACATCAATTTAGTAATGTGTGCACAAGGATTTAACCAATCAATTTTCCCACTTATCTAAAAAGAAAAAGAGAAGCAAAAGCAATAAATAAAAAAAAAAAAAAAAAAAAAAAAAAAAAAAAGAACAAGGAGAGGGTTGCTCTGCTTTCTTGGGGATGCAAGTAGCCAGGGGTAACTAGGCAGCTTGTGATTTCTTTTGCGCCGAAAGCATTCTCGAGAGATGAGCAAGCTTAGGCATCTTTGAAGGAATTTGACTCGTAGTTGGATGTCATTCATGTAATCCGTGTGAGCAAGCCAAAACAAAAGTAGTCTTTCTGAATCCTCTCCATTGCTTAGAAAGAAAAGGAAAAGGATAACAAGAATTGAGGTTGGTTTTTCCATATTGCATGTCATTGTCACTTTGGGTCTAGGAAGTTTAATTTTTGATCTTTCGAGTCAGAGTAGGGGGAAAACGAATTGAGGGCATTTTAAATCTATTATGGGCTTTGCTCAGACTTAAGTACAAGGGCTTTATGCTCTTTTATGCATGATTAGATTTGAAAAGGCTTTCTTAAAATTACCTCAATTGATTGATTGTTTTTGGGTTACATTGTTGATTGCAAAGTGATGCGCACTTTGAGTGTTAACCGCAAGTATACGGGTCAAGTTATAATATAAGACGGTGAAGTCCGAATATCGTTCCACTGGAGATCCAATTGATAAGGTTTAAGTTACTTAGTTATTCTAGAGTTGAATCAATTTTAATTGAGGATTGGAATTAATATTGTGAATTATGGAAAATATAAACCAAATAAGGAAAGTAATAAAGTAGAAACACAAGAGTCAAAGAGAGTTCTAGGGTGATAAATCCTTATTTATTTCATCATGCAATATTATAGATTTCATGGATTTTATTGTAATTCATATGCCTAAGTCTAGAAACTTAATTCCAAGTTATTTTCTCTAAAAAACAACATTTTCTCATGCAACTCGATTGATTACTATCTCTTGAAACCAATACAAATTACATGGCATTAAAAATAGTCTTTAGACTTTTATTGTCAACCTAACTACTCTCGTGATAGATTAACAACAATTCATTGTTATAGATCAAGTTAAACATACAATCTCTCAATCATACATCTAAAACCTAACATGTGAAGATGGCCAATCCACAAGAACTAAACACAATAACAATGAAAAGCATAATCATTCCAACAAAACCATGAAAGTCTACAAGATCGACATGAATTCATAAACAATTCATCAATGATGGAATAATGAGCATGCAGCAGAAGTTAATTTGATCAATTTTCAATCTAAGATGCTCAATTTAGAGGATTAAACATGCAATTAAGAAGAAAAACCAAAGTTTCAAGAACACTTACCCTTGAAACTCCAAATTCTCCTTTAATTCTTGATGAATTTCAGCACCACTTGGTTGTAGACCACCACAAGAGTCTTCTCTACTATTCTCTAGGCTTAGATTGGATGGTGAGATCCAAATTTGGGGTGAATTTGAGAAAGAATGAAGGTTGGGAAGAAGATGAACAATGGATGGAATTTTGCAAAATTAACCCTTAATTTCACAAAATTCTTAACCATTTTTATGTCAAAATCATCTCTATTTATTAAAGAATAACATGCAATACAATTGCATCAAAATTTGACAACACAAAATGGTTAATTTGTTGGTTAATTGTGAAGAAGACAACCAAGCTCCTAGCTTAGTTAGTGGGAAAATCCAATCTTCAAAAATCAATTTTAAAATCAATTTTCAATGAATTTCCAAAATTGAATTAAAATTGATTTTTAATTTCAAAAAGATAATTAAATAATTAAATAAAAATAATTTAATATTTAATTAATTAAATATTATTATTTTAATATTAAATAATAAAATAATATTATTTTTCCCACTTGTCCCGATTTTTCTAAAAAAAACCGATATGAATCCCTATTCATATGATTAATATTTAAATTATATTTAAATATTATAATTAACTCTATTTGTACGTTTAATTCGTAATTAAACGCCGATATATCGTATATATCTAACTTTCATTCCTTAAGCCAAGATTTGAACGATTCAAACTTATTCACCACATTATCTAAGATTTTAGTCCATTTATGAGCTAGTAGAGGGACCTAATGGACCTACAGATCATGAGCTCGAACGATCCGAGATTAACTGGCCAAACTCTTTAACCTAGTTAACCAACATTCGTTAACTAACGGGACACTCCACTAAAGTCCGTAGTTGCACTCTCCTCACTGTAGATATATTTGTGTCCATTTGATATAACCGTCATCGATAAGTCAATCCTTCACAGGTTGTTCATAACTTCAGCTAGGTCAAATACCGATTTACCTCTGAGTTACATCTTTTCTCCTTAAGTACCATTGTTCCTCTAATGAACAATTAATTTAGGATCTAATCACTAAATCCATTCCCTCTCGGGCCAGTGAGAGGATGGGGCCCCTTGTTCAAGTCCTGGGAACAACACTTAAGAGAACAACCTTTCTTCTATTCCTAAGTTGGGTAGGAGTGAATTCCGTTTTGCAAATTCTATGTTCCCAACTATCTACCCAGTCTTATCCCTTAAATAGGAGGAATGTTGAGCAGCACTATTGAGCTTACTCTTACCTATGTAGATCAAGGGATAATTCTGAATAAATAGGAGTTCATAGATAGCTCAAGATTCTGATCAAGTTATCTAGGTCATCGATAAGTGAAATTAATCAGTGTTAATCGTAAACGGTGTTAATACGTAACAGTAATTATTTCATGGTCAATCTTACACAATCTCATTATGTAGAATACCCCCGCTCACATGTCTCTACATGATCAAATTAGAATCACTTCATTTATGACACTTTACAATATTTGTAACAATCATGAAGCGGGTCGTATTCAATAGTGTCTCCAGGAAGAGGTACCCAACCTAATCCATGTACTATAGACTATTGAGGCTACTTACTCGAACTTGATCCTGTTTATGTCTCCACATAAAGTCCAAGTACTCATGATAGTAGCCAAGGGTTCGTAGTTTAATTGGATTTAGAGTTGATAAATAATTAATTCACTTGAATAACTTTATATGTACTAAAAATCACCTATTTACAAAAACTACGAGTTTTAGGACATACAACCCAACAATCAAAACCCTAAAACTAAAGAGTTTAACCACTCATAGCTTGAAGCAACATGTTTAAACAAAATAAACAAAGAAATAGTGTAAAGAAAGGAAAACTCTACTGAAAAGAGGCTCTTGATTGAGGTAGCACCATCACGATCTCATTGGCTCTCACGTCGGAATTCGAATGGCACCATGACTATCTCGATCTCTTTTCCTCTTCCTTGCAACTAACTCACTCTTTGAACTCTTCTATGAACTCTCACTCAATTCTTTCCTTCTTGTAACTCTTTTGGTCTGGTATTTTGTGCTCTGAATGGTGATTAAGGCTGTTGGAAACCCCCAAATTTATAGAGTATTCTGCCCAAAAAATCTTTCCAAAAATAAACATTTTCATTTATGGTAAATTAGGGTCGTGGTGCTGGTCTGTAGCGCCATGGTGCTATTGAAGTTGTGCAGACGGCGCCGTGGCGCTGTTGGAGAGCGTCGCGGCGCTACGACTATCTCCTGCAGACCATGCTCTCGGGTTTTAGCAATATGGCAGTGCCGTCCTAGTGCCGCGGCGCTGCCCCAATTTTTGCTATATTGAGTTCTTCTTCTTGTTTTCGCCGTATTCTTGCTCGGTTTTGATCTTTTGGTTTTTTCTTCTAATTTTCCTCATTTTAACTTGAAAACCACTAGCAAACAAGTGAAATCTAATATAAACTCCCTTAATTTGAGAGAATAGAAAGCACTTTTCAAGTGTTTATCACAAAGCATGATCTTATTAGACTATTAAAACAAGAGCAACGAGCCTTGCAATTAAGCAAGCACATTATTGATGCATGATTATATTTTTCCACCTTGCTCCGGACGATTAAGAATTAAGTTGGGGGTGATTTGGTAGCAACTAAAAGGTGCTAAATTCCTCAACTTAATTCAAGCTCGTTCGAGAATTTTACGTGTTTATTCTTATGGTTTTGTAGGTTTTGAGTACTAAGAGGTAGAATCGGGCCCCAGAGTCGAAATGGAACCAAAATAAACCAAAAATAGAACTATGGAGTATCAATCGTGAAGAAAGGAAGGACAAGAAGCAAAATGGGTAGTTTCCTAGTGCCCAAGCGCTGCACTAGGTGCTTGTAACCCGAGAGCACTTATCAGGCAAACACATAGGCGCTTCGAAGATTGACGAATTGAAGCTGCACGCATGCGAGCACCCTGGCGCTTCGATTTCTCAAGCAAGTGCCTAGGCGCTCCAACCAGATTTAAATGCAAAAATTTGTTGAATTAGGTCATTGGATGCTCGATTTTTTAGCCTCCACACTCAAACTCTCTGTATTTTCCCATTTTCAGCATTAACTTCTTGGTAGTTTTCATTTATTTCTTCTCCAAGACTCATCTTGTCACATTATGAGTGGCTAAGATAAGTTCTTCTAGCTCAGGGTAGGTTGAATTTCATTTGGCTTGGTATTGTGAGAATTTGTAATTAATGCTTTGCTGCTAACTTTTCTCTATATTCTTGATACATTTAAACTTCTATGGTTAGAGATTATTATGACTTGATCACTCAACATCTTTTCTTTACTTTGCTAGAGAGAAATGCATGCTAGTGTGTGTTAATCTCATTAAAGCACAAATTAGAGCATGTTTGTATGGAATTTGTGGAGGGTCTTAGATAATCCTTTGTTGTTGCAATGCATGCCTAATTGTTCAGGAATCACTTGCAGTTAGTAATTAGGACTAACCTGGGATTTAATTGACTTGGCTCAATTACATTGCCATAATGCAATGTTTAATTAATTAGGCCTCTATATGGAACCAATTATTTAGGCATTTAGATTGATTAAGAGATTAGTTAAGTCAATAGGGCGTTAGTTAAATCTCATAGTCAAACTAGCGAGCCAAGAATATAATTGAGCATGCAAATTATCACTTGTGTTTGATGAGCAACCAAGAAAATGAATGGATTCCGAGTCCCTAGGCTAGGCTTTTTAATCGAATCAATTCCCGTTCTAATTTTCACTTTTACATTCTTGTACTTTTTTTTAATTACAATCAACGATAACTTGTAGGAATACAAGTTATTAAAGTCACTATTTGAATTAATTAGAGTAACTTTAGAGCTAAACGCATGATTTTTGTAGTTGAATTATGTAAAATATATTACCATGCGTTGGCACTATTTACAAAAGAAAATTCCGGAAAAATTATGAGCTTTTCTGTTCTTAACGCAGGATTAAGAAGAAAAGAAGCACAAATAACCCAAATACTAGAGACGAAGGTGCTGTGAGAACAAGTGGAAACCCATGCGTCGAGACTATGCGTTGAGACCATGCGTCGAGACTATGCGTTGAGACCATGCGTCGAGACCATGCGTCGAGACCATGCGTCGAGAAAAGTAGATACAGATGCCTGGGCAAAAGTTGTCATATCAATATGCAAAAGTATAATAGGCTATCAGAATATGGAAGAACAAATGGGCCGACGATGTGAAAAGTCGGTGCACCAGGGCATGGAATTTAATGTAAAGGTGTCAGGTCATCATGAGTTTCAACTTTTCGACGCCTATAAATAGCCCAAAGCTTCTCCATTCAAAAGGAGGAGAGAAACGAGTTCAAGAGGCGAAAGCTCTGCACAATTTCTTCCTCACCATAACCAGCCTCCATTTCAAGCTCTTTTGAGAGAAGGATTCTGAGAACTTTCAAAGTCGTCTCCTAGTGAGTGAGAACCTTCACCCTATGAAATTTATGTATCAGATAGCAACCATCTCAAGCCTCCATGAAGCAAGACGTCGCCAGTGGCGGCTTGACATCTTCCATTTCTGTTTTATCCCCATTTCCCTTCTTTTTACTTATGTTTTGTTAATGACATTCGAGAGAATGGTTTATTTTCTTAATATAAGTTTGATTGACGATTATCTTCCATTTATTTCCATATTAAATACGTTACACCATGTTGTTTGAATGCTAAATGAGTTAGATGTGCGAAGTTAGTTTTTCATAAGCAATATTAAGTATGTTACATCTTGATTAATGCATATCATTAGGTTGCATAGATTTTTCTGACAAACAAATGTAGTAAGCATGATTGTCTAGCTTGAGAGAGTAGATGGTTAATCTTTAGCATTTATCAAGACTAGATGAGGTGCAGAGATGTAGTTCATCTTTTGCCAACGCAAACTTACCATGCGTCTTAAAGATAAGATTAATGTGGTTTGAAAACATTGAGAGATGGATTCACAAACTCAGTTTGTAGGTATGTAATTATACTTAGATATGCTTAAGTAACAACTAGCTCTTGCGTTAACTCTACTTTTATCGCATGGTTCCATTCATTCTCAACGCATGCTATCTGACACTAAATGACATTTGACTAACCCTCGCCGCGTCCACCTCATTGTTAGTTGTAGGAAATTTTATTTATTCTTTATGTATAGTTTTAGATACATACAACTCATGCACATATTACATGTATAGTTCACCGCATAGTCATGCATCTATTCTCAACGCCTAGTTATTACAAATCCCTGCGTTCGACCCTGGACTCACCAGGAAACCTATAAGAACTTATACTTGGGCTTTTTATAGGAAAACTTGCTTAATCATGATCATACTTGAGTAATTCTCGACGCATCTTTGTACGGAAATTATAACATCTATTTTTGCACAACAAGCTATGAAACTCAAATCAATCGAAAATAGAAATCCAACAACAATCAACAACAAACAAACCCCCTTGTGACCATACGAATTCATCGATTGGCTTAAACATTCAAAGATTCCCTGTAGAGATGACCTGGTCTTACCAGTTATACTACATTGTAGTGTAAGTAGTAGTGATTGGAGTTTTACAAATTTATTTGATTTCTAGTTTTTTTATGGGCGACGGTAACAGGAAAAGGTCATGAACAAACCACGATATATATGGGTAGCTTTGAAAATATCTTCAAGGAAAGAATAAATCAACTTTGTAGGTAGAATGGTAGCAGACCACTAAATTTGCATAATCCTTTGACAGATAAAGGAAAGAAAATATTTTTGTCTGTCACATAAAATGTTGCAAACTACATCACAACATGTTGTGAGACATGTCGTGAAACATGTTGTTCAAGTTTTGCCTATAATAGATAAGCTAAACATACTGCAATAACAAACTCCTTAACAAGGATGAAATTGGTCTTTTTTAGACAAAATGAGATGAAATTGATAGGAAAAAAAAATTGTCATTAAAGGAGAAGGAGAAAATGAATGGTAAGAACTTAAAACTTTTAACTTTTATTATATATATTATGAATGTTGATGGCAAAATCTAGATAGGATAATTTACTTGACCTTCATATGCCAATGGTAAATTTGTAATTTCGAGGAAGAGGTTACCTGCAAAACGAACAAAAAAGTAATACATTGGTATAGTGTTTACCACGCACACTTTAATGCTTTAGTCAGATCTCAGCACAAATGTCAGAACAAACTTATTTAAGGAGGAAGTTTTACTTCCTTTATACATGGGTTGTCATTCTCTATTTATAATGAAGTCAGGGGTCTTCCTTATCCTTTTAAGGCTAAGATTCTATCTTCTTTACCTTTTGGAAACATGATGCTCATGGGTTGGATCAAGCCACTAGGGAGGTTCCAAGTAGTAAAGGAGCCTACTGCATATAGGTCTATGATCTTATGGGATTGGGTTGGCCTCGGCCTTGGCCTCCCAGGTTGTGGTGGGCCAATTGGGCCTCCCAGGTCGTGGTGGCGTCGGCCTCCCTGACAACAGCGCCAATTTGATGTGAGCCTTTTTTATGTCACTTCCAAAATACCCAATCAAATAATATTTATAATTATACCGATCTTTACAACTATTACTACTAAAACGTAATACTAATGGCAAGACCGAGTCGATCCGTAGGGAAGCACAAAGATTAGTTTCTCAAAGCTAATCATTTAATTAAAGCAACAAATGGGGGGGAGGGGGGGTTTGTGTGGTTTGAGATTTGAATATGCATGAAAATAAAGTGCAAGGAAAGTAAAGGATAGATGTGCAATCAAACAAAAACATTCTAGCTTAGAGAAACAAAATCACCCAATGTAATTTTAATCATCGAAGTATCAATACATGATTTTAACTTCATACCTATGCCTAGCCCAATTGATTAGAAAGGCTAACCAATGGTCCAAAGTATCAAATTAGCCAATTTGATTAGATGAAAAGCATCCCAATGAAAAGCATCCCAAGCATCCCAATTAAAAAGGCTAACCAATGGTCCAAAGTATCAAACTAACTGCATTACGCTTTAAGGATTATGTTGGGATAAATTTCCAATTGGAAAGATCTAATTAGAAATTTAATACGGTTTCCCCAAGGTCAATAGAACAATGGTCTTCGTTGTCAACCATAAATGAGAAGCCTATCTAACCTTTTGCTTCTTAGAGATTAACCTATAATTACATATCACATATTATATGTTAATCTAAAGCGTTGAATGGCACAATCAAACATTGGTTGTCAATCAATAGTAAGAAATATAATTCATAATCAATAAATTAAGAGTAAAACCCATAGACAAGAAAACTCAATCATATTATCAAAATACTCCTAAGAATACAATGGGTTCCTCCAAAATCCTCTAAACTAGAAAACTATATAGATCTTACATTCCCATGGTGGTAGAAAATATAGAACCCATCCTTTCCACTTGATTACAGGAAAAAGATAAGAAATCCTAAAAACTAATGTTGTAGATAGATAGAGGGCGGAAAAACGAAGAAAACGAATGGTCATATGCCCAAAACGACCACCCGGATCAAAAGATAGGACCTAATTACTGAAGTGTAGATTTTGTATCTGCGCAAAGCGCCGCGACACTACTAGACAGTGCCACGACACTGTCAAAATCGGCTGTATATTGTTTTAGCGCTGCGACGAGGTCTTTTAGGTGCGTTTTGGTCTTTTTAGCTTCCATTTGACCTAATTGCTTCATTATCAGACCAAATTGGTCCATTTTAGTTTCGTTTTCTTTCTAACGCTCGGTTCCACCTTTTAAGAGCTCGATACCTACAAAATAACATTTTTAACACATTAAATAGTGCAACGATCTCGAGTTAAGCTGAAGAAGATAGCACATTTTAGGTGCTATCAATCTCACTTTTCCATGGAATCCATCTTGGGCATGCCAACCTCGGGTTCGTTTAGGATAGGATAATTCTCTTCGTCCTACTTGTATCCTTAGTCTTTTTACTGGTCTGAAATTATCCATAATAATGTAAATTAAACTAAGTTGAGCTATATATATGATTAGATTGGAACAGGAAAATTGAAACTAATTAACTACACATTTTATTCTTTATATAAGAAGTTTTTCTCTTCTGTTTTTGGGTGAATATATAGTTAATGAATGGGAAGGTAGAATATAAAACACTAAACCTAGAGTCATGGTACATAAAACTCCTAGTTGTAGTAGATCCAGAATTTCATGTTAGGAGGGGCACAAATGTATATAGAGTTAGAAGTTTCGTCATAAATTTCTATATTTGTGTTTATGTATAGTTTTTAGACTTTAAAAAATGTTTAATAGGTCTCAATTTTTATGTTTAATAGATTTTTAAAATATCGTATTAAAAAAATTCCTAAAATACAAATTATGCATCCAATAGGTCTCTTACACATCTAAAAATGTGAAAAACGAAGTGTTATATTAGACATTAAAATGAATTTTGTGCTTAATAGATACGATTAGACATTTTTTAAATTTAATTTATCTATTAACTACAAAATTTAAAACTTAAGGTTTAATTAGACATTTTTGTTTGTTTGTTATAAATAGTTAATTTTTTAGCATTTTTAATATTTATGAGATCTATTAAATATAAAATTGAAGTTTATAAATTTATTTAACATTTTTGAAAACTTAACAACTAAACTTATAATTTAACCTTAATATAAATATAATTTTAAATGTAATGATATACACTATCTAGATTGAATAATACTAATTACAAGAGTGTTATAAATCTTTATAGAATTAAAAAAAAAATTATATATGTATATTAGAGAAGTAACAGAAACGTTTCAATCCCAAGGCTTGATGGCAGTTGCAGAAAATTGGAGCTCCTCAACACCAATGACCCAATCTTTCCGGTTGATTTTAAATTTAACATATATATCTTAAGTATAACTATAAAATTTTAATATTCTATTAAAATTAATATACAACGTTAGCTGATGAGGGGGACACATGCCTCTAGCCTTTTCATAGATCTCCCAACATAATAATCATAGGGGTGTTTGTCTCAATAACATGAATTGGGTTGACAACTTTAAATGTCGGTGGAGTTGAATTGGTTTTTTTACCAACTCACCCCAACTTACCCCAACTCTCTCTCTCTCCAATGTTTTCAATGATTCCACCCATTGGTGACTATTACCACACTCCGATGACATACTCCAACGATCACCTTCGCCAACTTCGATGACAAACTCTAGGCTACGACAACCGACAACCACCTTTGACGACAACTCCGGCAACCAACACCGACGAGTACCTTTGCCTAAAGCAACTCCTGTTACATACTCTGACAACCACCTTCCCGTGACCAACTCCAGACTCCGATAACTACCTCGGACAACAACTCTGATGACCATCTTAACACAAAAAAACAACCCCGACAACATACTCCGACTACCACGTTCACGCGGCTAACTTTGACGACCAACTCTGGGTTTTGACAACCACCTTCGGCAACAACTCCAGTGAAGACCACCATTGAGTGCTATTCATTGATAAGCATTTATGTACATAGACATTTTTGTGGACATTATTATTTCATTTGTAAGTGGCAAACTACGCTTAACAATAAAAACTAACCATAAAAAATGTCTGAACAAAAAAAATGTTATTTTAGTGTAAATGTAAAGAATCAAATGTTAGCACAAAAAAGGAAAAAAAAATCATTAACCATAAAATTGAAATTCATATTTAACAAATGGGCAAAAAACAAGATAAGATTGTTCTTTTTTAAAATAATATTTATAGTTGAGTTAAAAATTGAGGGTTAGGGAGTAGAGAAAATGTTCATTTTATTGGAATATGATATGTCTTTAGGGGTGTGAATAAAATTACTATGCAATTAAGTCTTCAAATTGCGTGGTGAAAATATGCTACATTTCTCAAAAAAGGAAAAATAAAGAGTTCGTTCAATTTTTAAACTTCTTCAATGTTCATGATTGAGGGTTAAGTAGTTGTAAAAAGTTTTCATTTGTTTGGAATGTGTTTGGTATTTAGGAACGGAAAAAAAATGTTATGTAAGTGAGTGTTCAAAAGTTGAATTCAAAATTTGCGTGGAGTATATTTTACTTTATAGGAATTTGTTATATTTTAAGAATGAGAAAACAATAAAGCATTTTTTGTGTTAATTCAAGGAAAATATGTGTATAGTTGGAAACTTAGAAAAAAAATAGCAAAAGAAAAAAAAATACAAGACAAAATTAATTTTGTTAAAAAGAACTGAACCAAATACCACAAGTTATGATTGTGAGTGTTGAAAAATTGTTGTCCAAATTTGTCTTTATTATGTTTTAAGAATGAGAAAAAATTAAGTTTTTTTAGTGTTAAAAATTTTATTCCACTATATGGTTGGGAATTAAAAAGAAAAAAAAAATTGATACAAAATCAATTTGTTTAAAAAAACTACCCCAAATACTCAATTTTGCTTTACATCCCAAATAGACTTTCTTACGCAACTCAACTTAGCACTACAAACACAAATATTTCAACTCAACTCAATCAACTTCTACACCCTAAATAAAGATAATCTAACTCACTAAACAATAAAATTCTTATATAATTCTAATTCAACTATGCGCGATAAGCAGCCCGTAATAAGATTATAGGATGTTAATTGTGAGGAAGAGTAGACCCAGAGGGAGGTCAAGAACTTCAAGTTAATTAATGATGTTTTTGAGATAGAAGAAATAGCAAATAATAAGCTTTAAATTAAAATGAGAAAAAATAAAATAGAGAGAAATGGATCAGCATTAGAACGATTGAAAATGGCAGGGTGAGAGAGAGACCAAAGAAGGGACAGAGCCCACTTGTCAGTGTTTTGTATCTTTCAGCAACTCACACACTAAACTCAGATTGCTCCCTCCTGGGCCCCACCCCTATGATACTTTGCTTTTAATTTTTCTATTTTTGCACTATCACCCGCAATCTTTTCCTATTTTCAATTTCCTCCCACCCCACCTCCGAAAAAAAAAAAAGAAAAAAAAAAAAAAAGTTGATAGGGTTAAATTAAAAGTTTGGTTTCTAACTTTTATAGTTCTAAAAAATTAGTTAAAATATAATTTTGGTTCTATATTGAGGTTTTTTTTATATTTTTAAATATTCAATTTTAATTTTTATATTTTTAATAAATATAAGAATTTAGTTTTCAATATGAGTTAATTAAGTTGCTTTTTTTAAAAAAAATTTTGTTATCAATAAGCATTTTTAATATAAATTTTGAAAACATATTTACATATTGTATCTCTTTGCATGAAAATTATTATTATTATTTAACCAAGTATGATAAAAAGAATGTTAATTTTGAATGACTAATTATTGAAATTACATGAATTAAAATTGAACATTTAAAAGTATAGAAGTATAGAGACTAAATAAAACAAATTTTAGAGGATATGTACCAAAACAGTATTTTAACATAAACTTCTCCTAGTAATGAATAGTATATATTCCTTATTTGCATAATTCAACACATTATTATTAGATGATGTATTAATTATATTCTATTTGCTACTCAAGTTTTAAATGCTTACTTTATTGCGAGTAATGAAACAAGGTAGTAGTACTATAAATTTTACTGTTATGTATTTAATGTCTAAACAAATTGATATGTGAGGGGCTTACTAGATACAGAGTGATAAAACTTTTTCTTCAAGTATTTTAAAGAAATGTCCTATAACTTAACAAGTTTAGACTCTATTTAGTAACTATTTAGGTACTATTTGGTAATTATTTAATTTTTTATTTTTGTTTTTGAAATTAAGCCTATAAAATCCTATTTTCACCTCCAAATTTCTTCCTTTGTTATATACTTTTTACCATTTGTTTAAAAAATCAAGCCAAATTTTGAAAGCTAAAAAAGTAGCTTTTAAAAACTTGTTTTTTTAATGGAATTTGGCTAAGAATTCAATCATTGTACTTAAAAGATGCAAATCATTGTGAGAAGTGGGAAGCAAATAGACTTAATTTTCAAAAACCAAAGACCATAAACGAAATGGTCGTTAAACGGGCCCTAAACTTTTTGTTTTTATTTTTTGAGAATTAAATTTATAAACAATTCTTACACTACTAAACTTTTTGCTTTATTATCTACTTTTTACCATTATTTTAAAAAATCAAGCCAAGTCTAGAAAACTAAAAATGTAGACTCCATTTGGTAACTATTTGGTTTTTGTTTTTAGTTTTTGAAAATTAAGCCTATAAACACCTATTTTACTTGTAAATTTCTTGTTTTATTATCTACTTTCTGGCAATATTTTAAAACACCACACTAAATTTTAAAAAGAGTTGTTTTCAAGTATAGCAAAATGAGTCAATCTATTTACAAATTATATAGACTTCAATCGCTTGAACGATAGACTATTGCAGTCTATTGCTGATAGTCCATAAAATTTTTCTATATTTGTAAATAATTTGATATTTTTCTATTTATAATAATTTTTCTTTTAAAAACTAAAAAAAAAAAAGTAGTTTTTGTTATTAAAATTGAGCTAATAATTCAACCCTTCTACTAAAAAAGAACAAGAAAAACATTGTATGAATTTGAGAGGAAATGAACTTAATCTTCAAAAATCAAAACCAAAAATCAAATAGTTACCAAACAAGTTCATAGTTTTTAAAAACTTGTTTTCTTTTTAGAATTTGACTCAGAATTCAACTTTTTTTACTTAAGAGAAATACAAACTATTATAGAAATGGAGAGAAAGTAAACTCAATTCAAAAAACAAAAAAGAACAAAAAAAACTAATTAGTTACTAAACTAGATCTTTAAAATTCACTAGAAAATTTTTAAAGGTTAGAAACCTATCAAATACAAATATAGAAGTATATACTATTTTTCTTTTATAAAAAAACATACGATTTTGGTCAATAGATGCACCTAAACATCTTCACTAGTTAGACCCATTCTAATTGATACTTCACTATGTTTTTTTTTAAAACCTCTCCACTAGATAGATCCATTCTAATTGATATCTTTACTATGTTTTTATTTTAAAACCTCCACCCTCGAAAATAAAAGTACATACTTATTATCACTAAACTGTGCTTATTTTAACTGACTACAAGGGTTCATCTCTTCCTAGTATGGGTGTTCATATATATATATGTATAGGAGTGTATAATGGTGAGGCAGAAGATGCTGGGGTGTGGGACGAGAGGGCAGTGCATGGAATGGAAGTAACGTAAAATCCAAGTTTAAATATGATGGAATGGGTTAGGATTGATTTTGGGAGTGTGATCAATTTCATTCTTATCTTATCTTAACTTAGCAGCAGTAGTTGGTGTAATGTTTCATTTGATTTTGATGTGTACTTCATATTTTAAAATTATATTTTATTTAGTACAACACTGTTCAGTTCCCTTCCGACCAGTTCAGTGTACAGAAGCACACATAATCCAACAATATCTATCTTTCAAAATATATTAAAATGGGTCCTCAGTCTCCTCAATAACTTTACTTTTCTTTCCACCTTCTAATGTTTTTCTGTTCTCTTTTCTTGCCCCTACCTTCCTTGAATCCATCTCCCTCTCTTCATATCATCTTTTTGCTTCTTTTTCTCTCATATGCTCTCCTAATTTTGCCAATAATGTATGTCCTATACATGTACTCCATACCCTTCTATTGCATCTTTAGCCATCATTTTAAAGTCAAAGTAAGTATAGTTTAACTAACATGCAAGTGTATTATCAATCAAGAGGACGTTAGTTTAAATTCCCACTTTTATAGGCTAAAAAAGGATACATAAAAGAAGTTATTGTTTCTATAACTTTGTGCTATTTTTGTTTTGGTTACATTATAAAAAAAAAAATACTCAGGAACATTGAGGTATTTTCAATTTTGCTTTTTGTTAAAAAAATAAATAAATAAAAATTAAAATATATATGACATCATTTATATAAATTAACATGACAATTATGGGTCTAAAAGATTTTGACAATCAAATGGAATAACTATTGACAACCAATTTTAAATCTTATATAGTTTTAACTAATATCATATATGTCCTTCAATAACATATAAGTCGGGTTGATATAGTTCTTGAAACAATTAACAATTTCAAAATTTAATTAAGTTAATTTTTTAATTTGAAACAATTTTTAAAATTGGAGGGGAAAATGAAACTTTTTTTTTATTTAAAAAAAAAAAATCAATTTAGGAGAGTTAATTTTATTGAATTTAACTAACTTAGTGTTTATAGTACCCCTGGCTGAGCAATGACAAGGAAACTTTGTGTTGTAAAAGAAGTGGGGATAGCCCTAGACTCCTTTAGTGGTCAGTACTCTGCCACCTTCGTCTACACCTATAAGTTTAATTAACCATTTTCCAATGCCTGAATCTAATTTCCCTCTTGCTCATTTCATGTAGAAAAATTCTTATGCAGGGCAGCACCTATCTTTCGTACACAGATGATATGAATCAGGAAACAAGGGGTGGGGTTAATCAACATTGAATTAGAGATAACCACAAGAAATCACCCCATAAATTTCACCTTTTACATACCAAAAGCATTCGGAGAATTGGATTCTTCATTTTTCTAAACATAGTTCGACAAAATGTCTACTTTCCTTATAATAATAAACAGTACGGACAGCCATTTATAGTCATTCCTTCATTAAAGAAGCACAAAGTACCTAGTGGCATGAATAAAGAATTAACTCGTTAGTTTTGACATGCACAAGTAACCAACTTGTCCCTTATCACTTTGTGTTCAACCACAAAACACCAGCGTAAATGATTCCTCATCACATTATAATATAAAAATCACACTCGGGTTAGTGTCGCTGCTTTCTGTCATCGTCATCCTCTTCATCAGAATCGCCACTCTTCCGAAACCTTGGATTCTTCTCCTGTAACAGCCCAAACTGTTAAATACTGAAGCACAGCAATATATACATCCAAAACCACAGAAAAGGAGTGTACATAATAATGGTTCTAATATCTGGTGACAACAGAAGTTAACAGACTTCATTAAAAGGGCAATGAAAGCCCATCCACCAAACAACCACCACAGACATTGTTACTTACATCCAGATTTGTGTAACTAAGGAAGTATGGCATGTAAGCATCTGGTTCCTCTGGTGAAAATTTAAACACACAAGGATAAGTTGAGGACATGGTTGGAGTGATTTTGGAATGACTAATGTTAAAGGAAATTAAGGTTTATTCTTAATAAGTATTTTTCTTTTTATATATTTTTTTCTTTTTTGGTTTCTTTCCTTAGTTGGGTCTGCTGACATCTTTGTAATGTAATGTATTCTGATAACAAATAATTATCCAATAATATATATAAATTTTACATGGTATCCGAGCCATAAGTTCAGAGTTTTATACTTTCTGATTTTTGCCTCCTTCGACAATTGATCGGACAGAGGCAGATCCACACAGACTAGTTATTTGGTTCCAGATCTAGTGCATCTATTTTTTTTTTTTTTTTTGAGTTTCAGCTTCTGTGTTTAGATCTACATCTATGGGTCTTTGTTCTGTTTTCATAATTGAGTTCCTAAATCTTTGTTCCTTTTTCAAATCGATTGTTCGTGGGTTTTGTTTTAGATCTCTATGTAGATGTGACATTCCAAATTTCAGGTAATTTTGAATTAACTATCTTGAATTATTTGGGTAATTGTTTGAATTTTTAAGGCTTAATTGAATTACGTTGAAAGGATAATTCAATTTAGATTAAACGTTATCAAAGATTTGGGTTTAATTTTGGAAAATTGAATTTAATTTGGAGTTATGGAAGTTGAATTTAATTTGAAGATTTGGATTTGTGTGAGATTTAAGAATTTGGTTAATTTAAGAAAAAATGGATAAGTCATTGTGGAATTGAAAGTTAAGTGGTTGGAATTGGTTGTTAGGATCTGAAGCACTCTAATTATATTAATTTTGAAGATTAAACATGTTAGTTTTAAAACTTAAAAACAGAGGAAGAACACTTACTTGTTGTAGCTCAAAATTGAAGCGAGTTCCTTCAAATTTCTGATCGCGAACACTCTGTGGACAACCTTTAGAGTCTTCTTTGTTATTCTCAGGTCTTAGAACGAATTGTGGGATCCAAAATTGAGTTCAATTTGGAGCAAAAAGCTAAAGAACACACTGTTTTTCTGCTTTTGAGTATGAGAGAGTTATGGCAATAATTAGCAAAAAAAAATACTTAACCATTTCTTTGATTTCTTTTCTTCTATTTAAAGAAGTAAACATTCAGATCTCATCAGCATGCATGAACATAACAAATTGGCTGATTCAATCAACCAATTTGGAGGTGGAAGGTGAAGAAAAAGAAGGTGGTTGCATGGTGAACACCACCTACTTCTCATGCACACTGGATTTCCCCAAAATTCACTTTTAAATTGAATTTTGGTTTTTCAATTTCATAAATTAAAATTTGATTTTTCAATTTCACAAATTAAATTTTAATTTAAAATTAATTGTCATAAAATCAATTTTAAATAAAATTAATTAATATATATAAATAATTAAAATAATAATTAATTATATTACATTAATATTTAATATTAAATTAATTATTTCTCCACTATTTTCGGCAAATCCCATTTCGATGTATCTTTATTCATCCTAATTCATAATTATTTCTCCGATTTCGTCTAATTCATAATTAAACGAACAAATCATAAAAATTTTGCTCCAACACTTAATTCGAACATTTCAAATTCACTCAATATAATGTTCTAAGGTTTAGTCCATGAGCTAACAAGTGGACCTAATGAACCTACAAATTATGAGCTCCAACAATCTGAAATTAACCTGTTAAACTCTTTAACCTAGTTAATTAATATTAGCTAACTACTGGATCACTCCAATAAAGCCTAGTAGTTGCACTCTTCTCACTGTAGATATATTTTTGTCCAATTGATATAACCGTAACAAGTAAGTTGATCCTTCACAAGTTGACAACTAGGTCAAAATTACCATTTTACCCCTGTAATTACATCTCGTTCCTTAAGTCCCACTGATCCTCTAATGAACAATTGGTTTGTGGTCCAACCAATAAACTTAGTCTCTCTCGGGCCAATGAGAGGGTGGGGCCCCTTGTTCAAGTCTTAAAGTCCGTACTTAAGGGAATAACTTATCTACTAACCTAGAAATAGGTAGGAGTGAATTCCATCTTGTAAGACTATGTCTCCAGCTATCCGTCTGAACTTATCCCTAAAATGTGAGGAATATTAGGTAGGTTAACTCAGGTCACTCTCACTATGCAGATTAAAGGATAATCTCAAACAAACAGGAGTTCATAGTTAGTTCAGAATTAAGATCGAGTTACCTAGGTCATCAAGTTTGAAATTATCAGTTTTACCAGTAAACGGTATTATAAAGCAAAAGTGATTATTTCGTGGTCTGGACTTATGCAAACTCATTGCATAGAATATCCCCACTCACATATCTCTACATATACGATATAGAATCACATCGTTCATATCAAATATAAAGTGAGCACATCCATAGTGTCCCCAAGATAAGGTATCCAACCTTATCCTTATAATATAAACCGTTTTGGCTATTACTTAAACTCGATCCTACTTTTATGTCTATACATAAAGTCCAAGCATACAACCTATAGCCAAGGGTTCTTAGTTTACTAGATTTAATAGATGCAATTCGAATATTCAGCTGAATAAACCTCAATAACAACTTTTTTTGATAAGTTCCAAACAACTACAAACAATGAGTTTTTAGGACATAAAGTCCAACATATATATATATATTATATATATATATAGTGACTTCGTGAAGCGTGCAATGTAAAAAAAATAAAGAAAACATTCTTTTTTCTTCTCATCTTCGGGACTAGCAGCCGAGACCCATTCCTCTAGCCGCCACCGTTTACTGCCGCCTAAGGGTAATCTTTGTCGAATTTTTTTTGTTGTCTTGCCGGAATCTTGAGGTTTTTAGTAAGTTTTGTGGGTTTCTTGAAAATCTTTTTTATCCATCAACTCTTAGCCTCATTTGGTGGTTACCCACCATTATGATTTGGTTTTAGATTGGCAACTTGGAGCCTTTGGAGCCATTGTCCAGTACCAGTTTCAAGGTATTTTGATAAGTTTTTAAGAGGTATCTCAACTGAAGTTTGAATTAATTTTGGAGCAAACCGTACTTTTGGTAAGTTTTTATTTAGAACTTTTGGGTTAATTTTGTGTTTTGGAATCAGGTTAAGTTGGAATTAAATTTGGTTTATAATTTTGGGGTTTGATTCAAGAATTTTACCTAAAGATGAAAAATGTTGGGTTTTATGTCCTAAAACTGTTTGTAAATTTTGTAACTTATTCTCAATAAAGTTGTTATCAAGATTTATTTAGTAAAGTTGTTATTGAATATTCGAATTGCATTTATTAACACTACAACAAAAATAGACTTCTATGACTCTAAAAAACAGTCATTACCACATTTGTTGACTCTTTTTTTTAGTCATTTAATCGTCCATCATCTAAAGTGTATAGATGACACATGAGAAATCAGTCATCATTGACAGTTTCATGACTTTTAGTCACAGTCAACAATAATTATATATTGACATTTATTCTAAGTCACGGAAACGATTTATATGACAAATTTTATACAGTCATTAAAAAATGAAAATGTTGACTTTTTTCTGTCAAATAAAGAGTTACGTTGACTGTTCACTTCTGTCATCGCAAAACAAATAATGACACATTTAAAGTGTCAATAATACATTAACTATGACATTTTTTTAAGGTCATTTAATTACATACATCCCATGACTTTTGTCAGATATCATAGAAACCATTACCACGATACACGTTATTACACCTGTGTTTCATTCAGTTTCAACACAAAATATGTATGCAAACATAAAAAGTAACTTTCATATATAATAATGTAGTTCAAATTGTTAATACAATGAAAGTAGCTAGTAATCAAATTCTAGGTACAACATTTACAAATTCAGTACTTACAACTAAGTGTTGGCATACATCCAAAAAATATATATACAACACCTATTTAAATATCTTGGTTGGTGGGCTTCCTTGCTTTAATGGCATCGTCCAGGAACCTTATAAAAAAAAACATTCATTTTAGAATTTGACGCAATACAAGTAAGCTTCGATGAACACTTTCAACAAAATTATGCATATGATCATAATATAGCCACATAAATATATAGTATATCACAATATAATCTCACTTTTTAACATTAATAACATGAATAACCTCCAAATTAAACTTATACACTACTCTACTAGAAAGAATAAGGGCTAATTGAAAAACTGCTTCGTTGAGGAGGAGGAGGAGGATGAGGATGAGGGGGGGGGGGCAAGTGAACATCATACAGTAGGAGCAAAACAAAGAAGATTACAATTAGAAACTAGTCCCTTTTTTATTTGTAATCAATTGTCAAAGAATGAACTTTCCAGTCCCTTATATGTTCATACAATTAGCTATGCCAAGTTCCACATTGAAAGCCAGAAAACCAAATCTTTGAATCCTTATCATTCATAAAATGCAACGTTCATAAAACCAAAACCAAACATCTAGTTTGAGAGAACTAATGAAGCAGCATACATCAGAGCTTACAATCTCATAATGAAGACCGCATTAGCAGATTAACAGAAGAAACCAAAAACAAAGGTAGATACCTTAGTGATCGGGCCTGTTCAAGCGACCAATCAATTTGAATTGTCGGTCCACCAGGAGAAGGACCATGCATCATTAGGCTATTAGCATCATTCAAAGTTTCCATTGTTAACCAATACGGAACTCAAAAGCATAAGATAATGAGTTATGGTATTTATATTTGCAACAACAATGTACCTTGTTCAACAGTGAAAGTGTTTCCATTCAAACCACGACCATTGATGAGAAGCCCATCAGGGAAGGGAAGATCACTACCACCATCTAAAATGGCTCTCAAATCCTACAAAGATTCGATAGAACATGCGTTCATTATGAGATTCTATTCAAGCATGACTTTCAAAATGTTTAGGGAAGAAACAAAAGCTTACAGTGTGGTTTTTGGAGTACCAATCGCCAGCTAGAACAATGAATTCTCCAGCAGGAGTAGGAAAGGGGACAGGAATTATAGAGCGGCTTTGAATTTTGAAGCTACCGAAGCCACCGGCGGCCTTGTGGAAGGCCAAAGAGGGGAAGTAAAAGTAGCTACCGATCTGATCTTTCACTTGCAAGACATAAGTGAAATTCTGTCCTGGTGGGATGGGGCAGTTTGTGCCATAAACACCATCTTGCCAAGAGTTTCTTCTTTGTTGAATCCCATTCCTACACAACAACATCAAGGTGGAAAATAGTTCATATTCATCACTTTACACTGAATTCACTCCACTTACTGCAAAAAGATATTGCTTTCAATTAGTTAGTTACCCCCCTTCAACCATCAGAAAAATCCATTAGGATTTGGTGGGATTAAAAATTCTTCCTACACATCTTAGGATATTGTTAAATTCCAACCAACTAACAAAATCACTCAAATCTATATATAAAAAATAAAAATAAAAATAAATACCCCAAAATCTAGGAAAGGAAAATTTGTAGGAGTGTTAGGGATATGATCCACATGATTAGAAATGGAGAAGGTCTAATAGGTAATTAAAGACAGGCCTATAGTACAAAATAAAACCACTTAAATATAAGTTCAAATGAATAATATTATACTAAAGACATAAAAAGGTCATTAAGAGTTACTAAACAACAAGAATGTTTAAACCCCAAGTCACAAATGTCTAAAAGTTAATAACTTTAACTTGAGGAGTTCTTCATTTTCAAGGTGGTTCAATTTCTTCATTAAAATTGAGATAAAAACAAAAAAGTTTCCAACATTTAGGTCCACTTGATAACTATTTCTTTTTTTTTTTTCTTTTACTTTTAATTTAATGTATTCTATTAACGATCAATTCAATTCTATGCATCTTTTTTCAAAACATGTCAGTGATGACCCGTCTAACATGGAGAAGTCCACAATAAAAAAACCAAAATAATCCAAGATTAAAACACCATACAAAGAAATCAAACAATGGATTAACACCATAATGGGTTGATTACAAGCATCATGAATCCAACCAAACGAGACAGAGGAAGCATTTCTTCATATAAGTTGGGAGCAAGAATGGAAGAAAGCAAAAAAAAGAAAAAGATAACCAACCAGGAGATCAAGAAAGGCTCATCCAAACTATTAAAAACATTGATAATCAAGTTCTCATTAGTAACTGCCTCAATCTGTGGCCCTGGAAATTGCCCATTAATCAAAATACCCTGAAAAAAGAATCAGTAACACAATGGAGGATTATACATCTTCAAGCCAAACAAGAAAATGGCTGTTACATTGATATAAATATAATACTTGTTGCTTTACTCCAAGAGGCCATGTGTCTCCATATGTGATATTCCAGGTAAAAAACCTATATGGGTCTTCACCATTGATGCAGCTGAAGCTCAAAACCAAGAACAAGGAAGTGAGTGAACATACGAATGTAGTTCCTCTCATTCTAGAAAAAAGGGGTCAAAAGGAAATTGCAGAAATAGTAGAACATTTAATTTCTAGGGTGAACTTGAACTGCAGAGAGATTACCTCACTCAACAACTTAGCAAGAACGAGTTCCATGGCCTTCAGTATTTCATTAATTGATCCAGATACCATAATTGATCCAAGACAAAGATGAAAAAATCCCACGATTATAAGAACACCCTCGCCCAAAAAAAAAATCGAATTTGAAATAATAATAACGATATCTTTAGCCAGCACCCTCTAAAATCAAACAAACAAGCAGAAAATATGCGGAAAACGAAATCCCCAAAAAACAATGCTACCACCCGGTAAGAGAACCTTGCAATTAAAAAACGAAAAATTAAAAACAAAAACCTCGAGAAAGTGGCAATGACGGCGGCGGAGGGGGAAGGCGTTTACGAAACACACTAGAAAACAACCGGTGCGCACTGGAGGTGATTAGCTTCTATGCCGGATCGACAAGCTTAGAAAACCATCATTTTCCAGCAGAGTTCCTCAGAGCAGTCGGCGGTCGATCATACGGCGTCGTATGCGACCTTCTGATAGGCCTTTTCTGAAACTTCCCACCCCTTCCTCCTTCGTATCGAACCTCCTCACGCTCTGTCGCCATTAACAACACAGAGTTGAGGGCTTCTCTTCAATGGCGACATACAAAGGAAATTGTTGAAAGGGGGAGAAAGAAAGTAAGGTATTGAGCAAATCAGGGTTTTTATTAGACCACGCGCAAAAAGAGAGAGAGACAAGAGAGGAAGAGTGATAAATTTTGAAAAAAAATCGTGTTTTTTCTTTTTTTTTTTCTTTTTTTTTCACTCCTTTGTTTTTTAAAATGTGAAAATTATAAACCCTAGCTTATTAATACGAGTTATATATTGACGACGTAAGAAAATAGTCATAAAAGTTGTGATATTAGCAAAATTTTAATGATTTGAAAAAATTGTCATAATTTAATGACTTTTAATTTTAGTCATAATTTGGTGACACATAAAATTTGTCAACATAGTAGGAAAAATTCGAAAAGCACATTCGATGACTATTTTTTTCAGTCATAAATCAATGACACGCAAAAACAGTCATGTATTCCGCCAAATCCGAAAATCTCCGTTTTTTCCCGCCAAAAAACGCATGATTTTGGATTTAATGACTCTTTTTTCACTTTCTCCTCTATTTTTGGCACTGTACAAAAGTCAATGAATGTCAAATTTGTTGTAGTGTAAATTCAATAAACTAAGAATCCTTGGCTATAGGTTGTAGGCTTAGACTTTATGTGTAGACATAAAAGTGGATCAAGTTTAAGTAATAGCCAAAACAGTCTATAGTATAAGGATAAGGTTGATACTAACGATGTGATCCTATACGTACATGTAGAGAAATGTGAGAGGGGGTGTTCTATGCAATGAGTTTGCATAAGACCAAACCATGAAATAATCACTTTTACTTTATAACATCGTTTATTGTTAAAACTTATTATTTCAAACCAGATGACCTAGGTAACTCGATCTTAATTCTGAGCTAACTATGAACTCCTGTCTGCTCGAGATTATCCTTTAAGTTATGTGTATACATAAGTGAGAGTGACCCAAGTTCGTTGACTCAATATCCCTCCCATTTTGGGGATAAGATTAAACAGATAGATGGGTACATAGTCTTACAAGATGGAACTCACTCTTACTTACTTTTAAGTTAGTAGATAAGTTGTTCCCTTAAGTACTAACTCTGGGACTTGAACAAGGGACCCCATCCTCTCATTAGCCCGAGAGGGACTAGGTTAATTGGTTGGACCATAAACCAATTATTCATTAGAGGATCAATGAGACTTAAGGAACAAGATGTAATTATAGGGATAAAATGGTAATTTTAACCCAGCTGTAATTACGAACAACTTGTGAATGATCGACATACTTATTATGGTTATATCAAGTGGATAGAAATATATCTACAGTGAGGAGAGTGCAACTATTGGCCTTTAGTGGAGTGACCCGGTAGTTGACGAATATTAATTAATTAGGTTAAAAAGTTTAGCTAGTTAATTTCAGATCGTTGGAGCTCATTATCTGTAGGTTCATTAGGTCCCTTTGTTTGCTCATGGATTTAAACCTTGGAACATTATATTGAGTGAATTTGAAATGTTCAAATTTAGTCGAGGAGCAAAATATATGATTTGTTCGTTTAATTATGAATTAGACGAAATTGGAGAGTTAGAAATATGTTAATATGATTTAAATATTTTTCAAGATGTATCGAGATTCATCGGGTTGGAATTTGCTGGAAATAGTGGAAAAATAATTAATTTAATATTAAATATTAATTTATTATAATTAATTATTATTGAAATTAATTATGTATTAAATTAGTTTGATTTTAAATTAATTTTATGAAAATTAATTTAGAAATTAAATCAATTTGAGAAATTGATTTTAAAATCAATTGGAAAGTCTCACTTTGCATTGAGAAGAAGGTGGTGTTCACCATGCATGCTTCTTCTCCACTCTCATCTTCCATCTCAAAATTAAGCACCTTAATCAGCCAATTTGTTTGCATGTTGCATGTTGATTTAATCTGTATGATCTTCTCTTTATATAGATGAGAGGAATTGAAGATTGGGGTTAAGCATTCTTGCTAATTAGTGGAATAACTCTCCCTTACTCAAAAATTGAAAAATAGTGTGTTCTTCAGCTCTTTGCTCCAAATTGAGCTCAATTTGGATCTCACAATCCGTTCTCAGGCTTGAGAATAACAAGGAAGATAATAGAGGTTGTCCACGAAGTGTTCGTGATCTAAGATTCGAAGAGATTAGCTTCAATTTTGAGCTTCAACAAGTAAGTTCGTTTTCTCTATTTTTCGGTTTCAAAACTAGCATGTTTGATCTTCAAAATTGATGTAATTAGAGTGCTTTAGATCCTAATTGCTTCTGCTAGGGTTAATATGTGTGAAAGTGACACATATCTAGAGTGAATTAGGGTGCACGAAAGTGGTGCACGCCTAATGAGTTATGTGTATACATAAGTGATGTATACATAACCATGTATACACAAGTGGTGCACATCCCAAAATTCTTAGAGATGACTTGACGTGTATGAAAGTGATGCACACCTAGAGGGTTCTAGATATATGAAAGATATACTTTGGACCTCATGTACAAGAGATTAACGCACGTCTAAGGGAAAGGAGACAGTGTGAGCCAAGAACGAAAAATCTTTAGGTTCCATTAGCATGGAACCTCAATTCAACGCATGCGATTGCATAGCTTGACCCCAGTAGGTTAATTATTGAGTATTCTTTTATATTCACCATTTCTTATGTTACATTTTTCAAATAAAGGCAAAGACAATACGTATGACAAAGAAGAATTCGTGACCGCTGGGACTAGTCAGATGCTTCCGCACATGTTTTTATATTTTCATGTTTCCAGTTTGGATGTTTGAAATCAGAATGTTAGTTTTTACACTGCTAGATGTTTATAATTTACAGTTTTGTTTAAAAATTTAGGAGTGCCCTAATCAAAGATTTTTAGTTATTCAGATTTAATAAAAGTTATTTGGTTTATAAAAGTCTTCCGATTTTAGTCTAAATTATGAAAATGGTCGTTTTGAGATATTTGTATGCATGTGGTAACGACCTAATTTGAGTCTTAGGAACTCGAGTCGTTACAATGGGTCTCTGTTTCCAACCCGAAAATTCTTTGTGGGTTCTGTTTTAGATCTTTTCTGAGGATCCTTGTTTTCAGTCTAGAAGTTTTTTGTGGTCTCTATTTCCAGGCTAGATCTATCGTGATTTGATTTGGAAATTTTCTTTAGTTTATGTCATTTGCCACCTTGAATTTTTATATGTTGCTTAGTCAGTTAACAAACTCAAGTTGGTCCTCTTGAGTTTGAGGGAGGGTATTAAAGGAAATTAGGGTTTATTCCTAATTAGTAGTTTCCTTTTTAGTATTTTCCCTTTAATGTATTTCCTTTTTTTTCTTTTTTTGTTTCTTTCCTTAGTTGGGTCTGTTGGAGTCCCTTTATTTACCTTTTTAATGTATTTTGATAACAACTAATTATTCAATAATATATACAAATTTCACAACTGAGGGCAATTAGGAACATGATAAAAGTCATTTTAACACTATTAGAATCACTCCCAAACATGCACTAAATCACTTCTATTTAAAAAGTTAACTCATTTAAAATCACTTTGTATGCAACTCCCTTTTAAAAGTGTAGAATCAAACGCTAAAATGACTATATAAAAATTACTTTTAATAAAACTTGTCACTAAAAATCACTATTTCTAGAATTACTCTCAAAACATGTCCTAAGGGAGGCGACATTGTTTAGAAATTACTAGTCTCAATTCATGATTGGGGTTTCTTCTAGACTTGTAATCTGAAGTTCTCTTAGAGCTTTCATGGGCATGGTGATCATCATCTCGATAGCGGTTATGATGGTGGTAATCTAGTTTTTGAAACAACAATAATGTAGCCGATAAATACCAGAAAAATGCTAGAGTGCAAATAAGTTCTCATTCACAAATGATTAAAATGCTTTAGAAATTTGATACCTCTACCATAAGGATGCCCATGTCCGTGGCTTCCACTATGTTTTCCATCTGTAGCAGAAAAAGAAAAACATGAAATAAAGGCACATTAAATTTCGTTTATGTCACACCCCTCCTAGGTACCCTCTTAACCTAGGAGAAAGTGTGAGGACAGCAGACAACGACCCTCTTACGATATCTACTGTCAACCTGTTCAACCTTAAAACGTGACCAAACACCTAATAAATAAATGAATCATACTAGAACATCAATATCCAACCAGAGCTAAGCTATCATACAAGTATAGACTTTTATTCGAACTTTAAGGTAACATGAGTTTACTAACTCCCACCCTTTAACCCTCTATATTACAACACAGGCCTAAGATACAAATATTAACAATGTTCACAGACACTAGTGGTAGGCCCAGATGAGTTGTTGTGTAGACTAAGCACCTCGGTTTCGCTCGTTACCTGGAAAACAAAAAAACAAAGGAAAATCTGAGCAAGGTTGCCCAATGAGTGACAAGTTCAGAAAAAACCTTTCTTAACTTAGGAATACATCGAAATTGTGCTCAAATAACAATAATAATAAAACAGAAAATAGTTCATTTCCACATCCAAGAAAAACATGCTCGATTAACGTTATTAAACTATACATTTCATTCTCAAAAATCATAAAAATTCAACAAACATCTAAAATATTTTCCTTAGTTAAGGTGGAGCGGCGCTCAACCGCTGCACGCTACTCAACGTTGAAAACAACCTTAGTTGGGTTGGAGTAATCTCGACACACCCAACGTCGAATAACCTTATCTATGTGGAGTAATCTCAACACAACAACATCAACTATACCTCTATGTGCACATAGAAATCATATCTTGGGTTGCTCGTATACCTTCTCAAGTCCTTCAATATCGGGTCCCATATGCCTTCTCCGTGTCCTTCAGCATTGGGAACCAATTCTATATTCAGGTTACCCATATGCCTTCTCTGAGTCCTTCGACACTGGGAGCCTTTCAAAAACATAATCCAGACGTAAAGTGCTTTTGGAAATAACATGATAAAAATCACGAGTTTATGTCATTTCAAACCTTGACAAATTCATCATCAAACATCATGCTTCATAAAATTGTAAATTAATAAATAACATGCCTTTTGTAAAACTTGTTTAACATCTAACATGCCTCGAATAATTTCCAATGCAAAATACATAATATTCCCATGCTGGGAAACACATGTTTACATCAAGCAAATGATCATCGTTGCACAATAGAACTCGTGAGAATGTACATATCAAAATATGCTTACAAACGTAATAAAGCATAATGAAATCTTTGAATAAAGTAAAGCTTATTTTGAGTAAAATTTGTCACTCACTACTTGTCTTGAGCCCTTAATGGGTTATAAGTCTTCCCTAGCTTCTTTTGGCCTGAAATGGTTTAATTCCTTTTGTTAGATTCCATAAGATTCCCATTAATATCTAACAAGTAGGTTTTAACACTAAACTTTAGTTCATTAGCGAGACCAACTACTAGAAAAATTATAGAACTAGCGAGACTTGTTCAAACCAGCGAGATTTGCTCTAGCGAGACTAGTAAGACTAAGCAAAAATCAGCGAGATATGCACTAGCGAGACTAGTGAGACTTACTTGGCTAGCGAGACTTACTTGGCCAGCGAGACTAGCGAGAATAGTGACACCAACGAGACCAGTGAGATTTGTGGGACAAAATCAATCAATGACACCTAGCGAGACTGATCTTGCTACTGCCCGTTCACGCCCACAGTGTCACTAATCTCTTCAGCGATACCTATCGCACCAGAGTGTCTGTCTCGCTTTCAACTACTAAAAGTAGCATTTTTAGCCCGAATTAGAATTTTCTTCCTCTTAGAAACTTGTAGAGAAATGAGTTTTCTAGCTTATCTCCAAATTTCAGGGTCTATCTTTCCTTTGTTCGTTGGATAATTTAATTGTACTCCACCTTGCTCCAGATTACTCGAGAAATCAAACCACTCACTTCTACCTACAATTTCACCTGTTTCCCTTCACATTCAGCTCAACCATCCTTCACAAAAAGGTGTTAAGAAATGAATTAACTTACTAACATCAAAGTTTTGGCCCCAAACTCGATCTCTATAGCTCGACATCCTCCAAATATCAGACCCTATGCAGATTTCTCAAATTCCAGACCAACTTCTGTTATTCGTGGAATTTACCAAGTTTCTCCTCAAAATTCTACTCGAATCCACCTAAATCTTCTTCTTCTTCCCCCTCTCGATGCCTAGTTACAAAGCTATGAGTTATTTCAGGTTCTGATGGAAAATGGAGGTCAGCAAAACAAATCGGTAAAATGTTTCGTTTTCATAATTTTCATCTCCACCACCGACTCCACCACTTTCTCCTTTTCTTTTCTTTTTCTTTTTTTCTTTTTTTATTTTAACTTCATTATTCCAAAAGCTTAAACATTTGCTCTCTTTTCTTTTTTTTTTTCTTTTCTTTTTAATAATAAATACACAATGCTAATAATAATTCTAACAGTAATTAAAGTCCTTAATTACATCATTTCACCTTGGTTCAAATGATGACGTCATTCTTAAGTCTTTTATATTTTAGTTGACATGCTAAAATAAATTCCAAGCTCCATTTATCTCATAAGGATGTAAAATTCAACTTACCAAAAATATTCTCGGCTTACTCCACAAGCCTATCTTCCTCGTTTTTTCTTCACTTCTCCCTTCAATCTAAACAAGAAAATACGAATAAGTCCATAACCTATCACATACTTAAGTTAAGTACTTAAAAACGAAAGTAGTTGTACAGTTTATACACAATAAGTTATAACGTTGCTGGCTGCCAATATTTTCTTTTATCTAGCTTGTTGTTGGGTTTGTTTTTATCTTTATGCATGGCATATGTAAACCCTACTTTCATTTGTAAGAGCTAAACGTTAGTACGTAGTACCGATATGGACTAAATTTTTTTTCCTTTTGTAGATTGAAGGAAGAAGTGAAGGAAGCCGGAAGTATTTTTGGTAAGTTAAATTTTTAAGTCATTAAGAGGAAACCAAGCTAGAATTGACTTTGAATATTAATTGGGGAACAAAAGCAGATTTTATTAAAAAGAAAAAAAGAAAAAAAATAAAGAAAAAGAAAAGAAAGAAAAAGGAAAAATAATAAATAAATTAAAAAATAAAAATATAAGAAAAGAGATAGTGGAAGGGGAGTTGGTTGAGATATATCTTTAGGAGGTGGAGATGCCGACTGATTTTCCCTCATTTTCAAGCTCAAACCGACTCCATCTTTCAGCTGAGCTTCAAGAGGATATAGAAAAAGATATTTGGGGCAAATTTTTGTAGAATTTTGGTCAGTTTCGTGGTGTAATTGAAGCTGAAACAAAAGATTTGATTGTTGTCACGCAGTTTGAGCAAAGTCTGGTGTTTGGTGAATAGCAAGCTGAAGAGACCATGTTTGAAGTTGAAAATTTGAGGGTCGTAAGTTAACGCAATTCTTAACAACTCTTGTGAGGGATGATTGAGTTGAATATGAAGAAAAACATGTTTAATTGTAGATGGAAGTGACTGATACGGATTTTCTGAGTGATCTGAAGCAGGGCAAAGTAAATTAGGAATAGTTGTTGAACAAAGAAGAGTTAAGCTCTGACATTTTGAGGTAAGTTAGAAAACGCATTTCTCTACAAGTTTGTAGAAGGAAAGCAATTCTAATTCGGGCTGAAAATGCAACTTTTAACAGATGGAAGTGAAGACAGAAGCGAAGACAGAAGCTGTGGGAGACGTGTTTCGCTGGAAAATGCAACGACATTGAAGGCGTAAGGGTGAGCAGCGAGAAGAGTCTCGCTGGTGTCCCTGGTTGCTTTTTGTTTCACAACTCTCGCTAGTCTCACTGGTGTCACTACTCTCGCTACTCTCGCTGGTCATGTAAGTCTCGCTGGTTTTGCCTAGTCTCGCTAGTCTCGCTAGTTCTATAATTTTGTTAGTAGTTGGTCTCGCTAGTGAGCTTTATCTTAATGCTCAAAACATATTTGCTACACTTTAATAGGAATTCTAAGGAATCTAACAAAGGAAATTAAAACATTTCAGGCCGAGAGGAGCTAGAAAAGGCGTATAACCCTTTAAGGGCCTAAGACAAGTAGTGAGTGAATTTTATTTAAAATGAGTTTACTTTAAACAAAGTTTTCATGATATATGATTATGTTTGGAAACATATTTATATGTTTATGCTTTTCACGGGTTTTAACATGCTATGAGGATTTTTTGCTTGAAAGTAAGTATGTGTTTCCATGTACGTGCGTATTATGTTTTTTACATTGGAAATCATTTGAAGCATGCTAGTTGGTAAACAAGTTTTACGAAAGGCATGCTATTTATTAACCTATGATTTTATGGAAAGCATTGATGATTGTTAATGAGTTTGTGAAGATTTGAAATGTTATAAACTCGTGAATTTTTATTATGCTATTTTCAAAGCATGTTGTTTTTTAATAATATTTTTGAAAAGGCTCCCAATGCTGAAGGATACGGAGAAGGCAATGTGGGTAGCCAGGATATAGAAATGGTTCTCAATGCTGAAGGACTCAGAGAAGGCATGTGGGTAACCTGAGTATAGAGATAGCCCCCAATGTTGAAGGACTCGGAGAAGGCATGTGGGTAGCCTAAATCTCGTTTATGGAACCCGGTATTGAAGAACTTGAGAAGGTATATGGTTAACCTAGGATATGATATCTATGTGCACATAGAGGTATGATAGACGTTGTTGTGTTGAGACTATTCCACACAGCTAAGGATATTTGATGTTGGGTGTGTCGAGATTACTCCCTTCTAACTAAGGAGGTTTCGACATTGAGTAGCGTTGAGCTCCACTCCGCCTCAACTAAGGAAACTATGATTGAAATGTATTGTACTTACATGGTTTTCCTTTAGAATTGATACGTAGGTGATTTGATAATGTTACCTGAGCATGATTTGTTTGGATACAGAAACGATTTATTACTGTTTATTTGTTTTCATAACTTGATTACAGTTTTGATTTAATTATGAATCAAAGAAGGTTTTTACAAAACAAGTTACTCATTGGGCAACCTAGCTCATGTTTTTTTTCTCTGTTTTCTGTTTTTCAGGTAGCGAGCGAGTCCGAGGTGCTTAGCCTACACAGCAACTCGGCTGGGCTCACCATCAGTGTCTTGAATTTTGAGAATTGTAAATATTTGATCTTAAACCTATGTTGTACATATAGAGGATTAAGGGACAGAAGTTAGTTAACTTGTGTAAATTAAAGGTTGAAGATAAATCTGTATTATCATGATAGCTTAACCTTAGTTAAAGTTGGATGTTAAATTATTGTGTATGTCTGCTTATTAGGTGTTGGTCAAGGTATAAGGTTGACAGTGGATGCCGTAAGAGGGTCGGTGTCTGCTGTCCTCACATTTTCTCCTAGGTTAAGAGGGTACTTGGAAAGGGGTGTGATAGCATATCTTTGTGATATTTTTTCCTTAATGGCTCTTGATTATTTCCTTTCATGAGGTATTTATATGTGGATAGTTTGTGTCGTCTAAGGAAAGCAACTTTTATCTCTTTGTTAGAACTCTAATCAGAAAGCTTGGTTCTGAACGTACTAAGAAAAAGGATTTTGTGTTACTCGACTGCAGTATGATTTTGAAGTTGTAGGTGGTAATGTGTTTTCATCCTGCTGACAGTGAACTAGTGTTTTTGACATTACAATCTGCATGGTGCATTACATCCTAGTTGAATGGTGATTCAACTATTGAATGAAAAGATAGAATACTAGTTGTCGCGCATCATCAGATTGAGGAGGAGCCCAATCTGATATCTCTTCTCCAAGGAGCACTATATTTAAAGGCAACCTAAACTTCCTTACTAGTGGTTATTTGTTAGACTTCTTGCTTGTAATCAAGTTGTAATAAGAAGTTGTAAACACAAAATATAACTAGTGGAACTCTTTTCATTCAGGCTCAAAGCCTCCTAAACGTAAGTGTGATTACATCAAACTGGGTTATCAATTCTGCGTGTTATATCTTTTACCTTCTCTTTGTCCCTTTTGTTGTACATTTGTTAGTAACATATTTACACATTTTCTATACCAGTTGTGCTATGCCTAAATTTCAATTGGTATCAAAGCCTGGTTGGCTTTCTATACATTGAGATATTTAATGGAGCCTATCAGGGAAGGTGGATTAACAACTCATCCTCCCGTACTCGATGGTTCAAACTATTCGTATTGGAAGGCTAGGATGACAACATTCTTGAAATCCATTGACAACAAGACTTGGAAGGTCGTCATCTCTAGATGGAGTCTGCCTCAAGTCACCGACATAGAAGGAAAGGTTTGTCCTAAGCTTGAGAAAGATTGGACAGAGGATGAAGATGGTCATCCTTAGGGTATTCTCGGGCATTCAATGCCATCTTCAATGGTGTAGATAAGAATATCTTTCACCTAATCAATACTTGTGTGTCTGCCAAAAAAGCATGGGATATTCTTGTTGTTGCACATGAAGGGACCTCCAAAGTAAAAATGTCTAGACTGCAACTCTTGACCATAAAATTTGAATCACTGAAGATGCTGGAAGAAGAGACTATAATAGAGTTTAATGATCGGCTCTTGGATGTTGGAAATGAATCATTTTCTCTTCGCGAGAAGATATCAAAAGAAGAGTTAGTGCGTAAGGTTCTTCGCTTGCTTCCAAAAAGATTTGATATGAAAGTCACAACTATTGAGGAGGCTCATGGCATTGCCACTATGAAAGTTGATGAGCTTTTTGGATCTTTGCGCACTTTCAAAATGTCGTTTGATGACAAGCATGATAAAAAAATCTAAGAATATAACATTATAGTCAACCTATAAAAATGATGCTTATGTTGTCAAAATTAAGGAATCTGATGAGAACGTGGCTCAATCGATATCGCTTCTCACCAAACAGTTTGGAAAGGTGCTCAGAAGATGGGACAAACGTGGAGGATATCGGGATAACCATGTGCCTCCTAATCAAGATAGCAAGAGTCCCAATAGTCACTCGAACCTGAAGTCTTCTAGACTATCTGAAAAAAAAAACCGAATATTTGAAAGGATTTGGAAGTAGTCAAGAATCGGGAGACAAAAAAATTAGATGTACAGAATGTGAAGGATATGGCCACTACCAAGCTGAATGGCCGAATTTCTTAAAAAGGAAGAACAAGAGTTATTCTGCCACATTATGTGATGCTGATGAGGATGTTGAATCTAGCAACGACTCTGATGAAGAAATTCGTGCTTTAATGGGTTGTTTGTCTCCTATAAGTTCCCAAGTGACTTTTCCTTCAGACATCGTGACGGACGTGGCTTTTGAGAGGACTCGAGAAGTTAAGTCTGATCATCACCAACTCCCATTAGAAGAGGTTTATTAGCATTGGATTGAAGACGCTCAAGCCATTACTGTCTAGAAATAGATAATCGAAAAATTAATGGAAGACAATCACCCTCTCTTGAGTACTATATTCGAATTGAAGAAGGAACTGAAATCCTCTAAAGTCGAGCTTGAAGCGATGACCAAGTCAATCCGCATGTTGAACTCCAGCACCGATGATATGAATAAGATTTTGTCTTGTGGAAAGCAAGTATCAGACAAGAGTGGGGTTGGATTTTCTCACTCGGAAAAACATGTCATTAGAGAATAATCATCCTTGTCCCACCTTTTTTTTCCTGCCAAATCCTTCCAAGTGTCTACTGAAGCATCGCTAAAGAAAGTGCAGCCTACTTAGTTCTCTAGACATAAAGCTAAGAAGAGGTGGATCTGTCATTACTGTAGAAAAGAAGGGCACATTCGTCCTTTCTGTTTTTGTCTACATGGTGGATTAGTTTTCCAAAGACAATAAAAACCTTCTCATAAAAATCAAGTTGTTGTTCAGCCTGTCAGGAACACGAGGCACAACAAGTTTGAATGGAGAGTCAAACACTCTAGAGAAGCTTCCAATGCGAGATGTCTAGTTGATCTCACATCAAATTCATTCTTCAACCCGAAGAGACTGGCATTTTGACAGTGGTTGCTCTCATCATATGATAGGAGAAAAGTCCTTTATAACGAATATATAACCGTGAAGTTCAAAGCATGCGACTTTTGGTGATGGTGGAAAAGGAAAGGTGATCGACAAGGGTCGATTGAACTACCCTTGTTTTCCTATGCTTTAGGATGTCATTCCCGTAAAAGGGTTAACTACAAACTTGATCAACATTAGTCAACTATGCGACCAAGGTCTCTCAGTGAGCTTCTCTAAGGATAAGTGTATTGTGACTGACACAGATAATACTATTGTCATGACAAGGACTCGCTCTTTTGACGACTGTTATCTATGGAATTTCGATCTTTCCTCAAATCTTTGTATCTATACAAGAAACAATGAAGCATTTCTCTAGCATAAGAGACTCGAACACATCAGCTTGCGATCTATTAGAAAAGCTATTGCGGAAGTAGTTGTCCTCGAAATTCTTCCGCTCTCAGAAAACTATGACAGTGTGTGCGATGACTGCCAAGTAGGAAAACAAGTTAGAGTCTCTCACAAGAGAGCTCTGGTCTGTACTACCAAACATGTTCTTGAACTACTTCACATTGACTTGATGGGTCTAATGCAAGTGGAAAGTTTGGAAGGAAAAAAATATGCTCTTGTCTGTGTCGATGATTTCGCACGATATACCCGGGTGAAGTTTATAAGAGAGAAATCAAATACCTTTCATGTTTGTCAAACTCTTTGTTGCCAACTTCAGAGAGAACAAAAGGTACAGATTTGTCTTCGAAGTGATCATGGAAAAGAGTTTATGAACTTTTAGTTTGAAGATTTTTGTAATCTGGAAGGGATTATGCATGAATATTCATCTTCTATCAGTCCTCAACGGAATGGAGTTGTAGAAAGGAAAATTTGCACTTTGCAAAAGATGGCAAGGGCAATGCTGCATGGGAAGAATTTGCTCTTACTTTTCTGGGCAGAAGCGCTTAATACAGCTTGTCACATGCATAATCGAATCTCTCTACGCCCTGGTACTACTCAGACGAATTATGGACTATGGAGAAGGAGGAAACCCAACATCAAATACTTCCACATCTTCGAAAGCATTTGTCAGATTCTTGCAGATAGAGAGTATAGAAAAAAATGGGATTCCAAGTCAGATGTTGGAATCTTTCTGGGATACTCTTCAAACAGTAGGGCCTACAGAGTATTTAATAACCGTACTCAATCTTCCATGGAATCAATCAATGTAGTTATAGATGATCACCACCGAAATTGTGCCAGATGGAGAGACAGTATGTTGATGTTCCCATATGATACACATGTTCTTGCTGATAAAGATAAGAACCTAGTGCCAGTTGATAAAGACAGTGAGAGTAGTAATTTAGACCCTAAAGAATCTGTATCTGACTAGATAAAGTGTTCTAGCAAAATTAAGAAAAATCATCCTTTGGAGAACATTATAGGTGACTTAAACTCTGGAGTCACAACTCGAAGGAAGGATAAAGGTTGGGGAAAAGCTATCATCTTTCTGGCGAATAAAACTTAGAACTTAGTCCATTTTGCTTAATATATTTAAACTCATCACTTGTTTCCATTTATCTAATCGAAATAAGTAACTATAATCAACTACTTGAAATAGTAGGTGATTGTGGATCTCATTAAGTAAAGTAAGTAGTGTTTCTAGAAATAGAAATAACCTTATGTTCAACTAATTTTTAAGCATGCTTATCCATTGAGAGATGAGTCCTAAGTGTGATTGAGAACATGGAATGAAGTCTAAGTAGAGTTCAAATGATAGATGATAACGACCTCTAACTCTGTTTTTCCCATTCATTTCTTACTACTGTTGCTAACTACTGTGCACCTCATTTCTGCCTACATCCACTATTTTAAGTACGTTTATAGTCTTATACTTTAAAAATATTTCTAATTTCATATAGTCACTAAACCATTCACACTTACAAATTAATCTAAATCAAAATCACCGTGTTTTACCTCAGACTCACCGAGAAACCTCGCTTTTAGTTTATACTTGGGCTAAAGATAAGAGAACTTGTTTGAAACATAGCTTATGTGTTACACCTCAAGAATCAACAACACTTGTCAATGATAGCACCATTCATCTTAGCCATGTTGAACTAGACCATCATATCAAGAACATGTTCCTGAATAGAAGTTCCCTCCTTCATACGTGCGTTGAAGATGAACTTAAGAGCACCATGCTTGATTTGAGTGCAGTGTCCAAATATATCATACAATGAGTCCATGATCTAGCGTGCAGTGATCATACTCTCGTGCTTCTTGGCCAAGACATCAATTATGTTTGCCAAGATGTAGAATTTGGCCCTTATCATTGGCGTTAGTCCACTTGTCATATGCATCATGAACAATTCGTGATGCGTTCAAGCCAGGGACTTGAAGACACTCCTCAGTTAAGACAAACTTCAAGTCGTCAACCACCAATATTGTGTTTAAATTGTTTTCTCATGTTGAATAGTTTTCACTATTCAACTTCTCGGTAGCTAATAGAGATATTATTGAACTTGACATATTTGCTAAAAACAACAAAATTATTTATATTAGATTTTGCATAGCGCTTTACAAATCCAATCATATTTTAGCAAAAATTAATAATGAACCCTAAAATCATTTATTTTATAATGATACTTTAGTAATTTAGAATAAAAGCCAATGAAGGGTAGTTAGTTGCTTCTTCACTGAATTGAGACACTCTCAACCAACCATTACACGAGAATAAGTCTTTTTTCTATAATGATTAATTACCATTTATTTGCTAAAAACCATTAACTTATTTAATGATTTCTTATGAGTGTAACCATCCATTTTAGATTCTATAGTTCCTGTTTCGTCCGAATAAGCCGGTCGAAGGGAAGGACAATATTGGTGCAAAAACTATAGCGACCCTATCCATCACTAGAGTATGCCCAAATATTTATTCCATGCAAACACCATCCAAAGGGGGATGCTCCCAGGGTGCCACGAGGTTGAGCATGGAATCCCACTTTGCAAACTAATGAAGGAGACCGTAGGATATGTTGACACATGTTCTTCTTCCACTTAATATAAATACTTTCTCCATTCACCTTAATATTGACCCATGCAAACATCTTCTGAAGGGAGGAAGTGCCTAGGCGCCACGAGGCCAAGCATGGATCTCATGAAGTGAACTTATCCGGAGAGCATGAGAGAAAATGACATATCATATATATCTTTTCTCCCACCAAGTATTTTAAGAACTATATTTTAAAAACTAGAGTTTAATTAGGTAAATTCCACTAATTAATTTATTTAAGTTTGTTATTTTGCCCAACATAACACTTATGTTGGATAGCTAAACAATATGTGATTAACCTTTATTAAACATTTTAATAAATTTAATCACATGATTGCATTCTTTATAAAATGTTGACTAATGCAACTCTAGGTTAGTTTTCAGGTAGGATGTTCCCTTTGGTCAATTTAAATACCCCAATCTTAGATAGAACCTTCCTAGACAGAGTTTCATTATAGTTAATGTTTTATAATTAATCTTTTATTCTCTCATTTTATACCTATTGAAAATAAAATAAAATATTTTTATTTCTAATCATATTAGAAAATTTTAATATAAGTTAAAGTTTAATTAACCAAATTTTAAACCCTTTAAGAAATAATTTAATTAAAACCTTATGTTATCCTACAACTCTTTATTATAAGTTATCTATTCATTAAGACATATAACTTTTATACTCTAATGAAATCAAGACTTATAATCATGCATCTAATGACATTATTAAGTACAACAATTATATTTTAAAAAATAATGTCATACAACATGGAACATACTTTTTCATTAATAAATATAATACTTCTATTAATATTAATGAAAACTATAGAACATGTCATCGTATAATGTAACAGTTATATTTAAAAAGATGCATGAACATACTTAATCATCATGCAATCATATAATAGAACATGCTTAACCTATGGTGGGATTTTAATTTATATGGCATACATTATGCAATATATAATTGACATAATTAAACATACATCTCATGCAATTCCTCTGAATGCTATTGGTCTTCAAGTTTTCTGCATTTTTCCCTCCGAATTTCGATCCTCTTCCACAACAACTTCTTTGCCACGAACGACACAGACTTGACAGACTCAATTTACAGATTTAAAGATCCATCAACGAAATAAAGTTGTAAATCTTATGCCAATATTCGAAAACATCTATTATTCAATTTCTCATACATCACATGTACAGTAAGCAAAAACCCACCATTCTTTTTTGTGTAAAATGCAAAAAGAAAACAAAAAAAAAAAAAAAAACATTTGCTCTAATACCAATTGAAGGGATAAATCCTGAGCAGAAGTGTGTGATCGCTTTGTTTCGATTTTGTTTAAGAATTCAAGAACACAAGAGAAATAGTAACAACATACATTATATAAAATTACAAGTTAAACATGAAAATAATACACGGAAGTAAGAAGTTACCTTTGAAGAACCTTTCTTCTTTCCTTCTCCATAGTAACTCATGAATTGATCTTACAACACGTACAATGACATCTTCAAAAGACCTTCCCTCCTATTTTCTGGCAAGGATCGGTTGTGTGGGAATCTCTTTTTTGAAAGAGACAAGAAAAAATGTAAAGAAAATTCTTCTATGTATGTTTGTGTAACTTGGAGAGCTTGAAAGAGAATGAATCATAGGGATATCAGTTAGTTCTTTTTTTTTTTTTTTTTTAATGTAAAAAACTAGCTCTCTACATTGCTTAAAGAGAAGAAAGGGAGAGTAACTCTGTAAGCCCTACTTTTATCTTGGGAAGATGGCAAGCTTAGTAGGTAGATGGTTGAGAGAGAGAAGGCTAAGAGCCTTTGGCATGGTTGGTGTGTTAGGCAAGTGGCTATGTGTTCGCTTGGTTGAGGTATGTATCCATGAGAGTGAGCATGGGTGATGGTAGGTGCTATGCGTTTGTTGAGGCCGTTGGGCAAGTGGCCATGCGTTGGTTGATGTTAGTAAGGGGTTGCATTGGTGAAGCATGCATTCAAGAGAGCCTTTGGGACAGTCGGCATGGTACTATACATCCAAGCTAAGTGTTCAAGTTTGCCAAGGAGGGTTGCCTGCATATAGTGAAGGATTTACTTTGTTTATTGGAAAATAAAATAAAATAAAATAAAAAGAGAAAGTGGAAGTAAGTCGGCAGCTCGTTTAAGTGTGTAAAGCTGAGTTTTCGATCATTTTTTGCATTTTCAAAAGCTTCAACCGATTCCATTTTTTAGTTGAGCGACGAAGAGAGGTAGAAGAAGGAGTCTAGAGCAAATTTGTGTAGAATTCTGGTTGGTTTCGTGGTGTAATTGAAGCTGGAATAGAAGATCTGGTTGTTGTCGTGCAATCTGAGCAAGGTTTGGTATTTAGAGGATAGCGAGCTGTGGAGATCGAGTTTCGGGCTAAACATTTGAGGTTAGTGCATTAACTCAATTCTTAACAATTCTTGTGAAGGATAGTTGAGCTGAATATGAAGAGAAACATGTTAAATATTAGATGGAAGTGACTGATATGGATTTCCTGAATGATTTGGAGCAGCTCGAAGTAATTTGGGAATATCTATCGAACAAAGAGAAGTTAAGCTCTGAAATCTTGAGGTAAGCTAGAAAACAAATTTCTTTATAAGTTTGTAGAAGGGAAGAAGTTCTAATTTGAGCTAGAAATACGACTTTTAACAGATAGAAGTGAAAACAGAATTGAAGGCAGAAGCTGTAGGAGATGGGTATTGCTGGAAACGCAGCGAAACTGAAGGTATAAGGGTGAGCAGCGAGACGAATGTCACTGGTGTCGCTGGAGGGTTTGCGTCTCACAACTCTCGCTCGGTATTGCAGGATATCGCTGGTCTCGCTGGTACAATTTCGTTTGCAGCTCAGTTTCGCTAGTCTAGTCTCGCTGGTTGCTTGAGTCTCGTTTATTAATGATTTTCCTTATGGAATTTGGTCTTGGTGGTGAACAATTGGACAAATATAAATGTTTAAAATTTGTTGGTTATGTTAAAGGGAATTTTAAGAAAATCTAACAAAGAGAAATGTATTATTACAGGCCGAGAAGAGCTAGGGAAGGTGTATAACCCACTAAAAGCCTAGAGACAAGTAGTGAGTAACCCTAACGTTTTCAATTATGAATGTTTTCTCTGTGAATAATATCAATAGTTTTGGAAATGAATAACTCTCTATAAGAAATACAGTAGTTTTGAAGTGAGTATTATTGATGTTCCTTGAAATGATTGGTTTATACACAAAGATGAGATTTCTAAATACGAATGAGTTTTGATAAAGCATGAATATCCTTACATGAATTTGAATATCCTTTTACGTGGTTTTGAGTGTGGAGCTCTATGTTATCGAGTTTGATGGAAACGTGCTGTTTGAGAAATATTCTGAGAACTTTAAATGATTTGATACCCTAGTTTATGAATGATTTAGCATGCTATCATCTGAATATAACCCCGATACCGAAGAACCAAGAGAAGGCATCTAGGTAGATTTAATGGTCCCCAATGTCGAAGGACTTGGTGAAGGTACATATGATTCGCTACACCGAGGAACCAAGAAAAGGCATTGGTTTTCCATGCTGAGGGACTTGGTGAAGGTAGGTATCACTAGCTATACCGAGGAAGCAAGAGAAGGCATCGGTTTCCCATGCCGAGGGACTTGGTAAAGGTACGTATCACTAGCTATGCCGAGGAACCGAGAGAAGGCATTTGGGTAGATCGAATGGTCCCCAATGCCGAAGGACTCGGTGAAGGCTTGGTACGGGACCCTAATACTTAAGGACTGAGAGATGGCATATGGGCAGCTCGGGTTATTAATCCTTTGTGCACATAGTGAATAGTTGAATGAGGTGATGTTAAAAGGGTAAAATCCTAAGCATGCTTAAAAATACTAATGTGTTTTATGTATGACGATTTGAAATATATGATTTGACAATGCTACTTGAGCATGTTTGCATGGATATGACTTTGAATTGATGTTATTTACGCATTGTTTTATAATGTTTACACTATGATTAGTTTCCGAGCTAAAGGAAAGTTTTTACAAAACAAGTCACTCACTGGGAAACCTAGCTCATGCTTTCCTTGTTTTTCTGTTTTTCAAGTAGCAAGCGAGTCTGGGGTGCTTAGCCTACACAGAAACTCATCTGGGCCCACGATCAATGTCTAGTATTTTGAGAATTGTAATTATTTGAACCTAAACATGTGTTGTACATATGGAGGGTTAAGGGCGATGTTGTGGAACTTATGTAAATATATGGTTTGAGTGAAAATCAATGTCTGTATGATAACTTAACCCTGGCTAAAGTATGTTGTTCAATCATTGTGTATATATGCTTATTAGGTGATGGTTTTGGGAACAAGGTTGGCAGTGGATGCCGTAAGAGGGGCAATGTCTACTGTCCTCACATTTTCTCCTGGGTTAAGAGGGTACTTGGGAGGGGGTGTGACAAACTCCCTCTCCCCACTCCTTCCACTCGCCTACAATGCATAGGAGTTACTTTAAAGGAAATTATTTTAAATGATAAAACTGTTGACAATATTTACAAATAATAGTAAAATATCATAGTTTATCTGTGATAGACCCCGATAGATTGCGATAGACTACTATCTATGTCTATCATGACAGAGATAGTAGTTTATCGCTGTCTATCACAGATAGGTAGTAAAATTTTGCTATATTTGTAAAGATTTTTATTCAAATAATGAAAATTGAATTGATTAATCAAATTTCAAATTTCAAATTAATAATATACATATTTGAATCATATTCAAATACACATCCTCTTATAAACTATAGTTTCAATATGAATCCCATTCATAGTAATTTTAACCTATAGTTTTAATATAAATCTCACACATATTAATTTAATATTTGAATCTTATTTAAACATTATTACTCTCATATTATATAGTTTAATTTCTTAATCTCATTCAAAATTAACTTTATATTATAATGTATCTTTATACATTATATTAATTGAATCTTATATAATTAACATAAATTTTCCTTAATCAATTTAAACATTTCAAATTCTTTCAAAACTCTTGATCCTTGTTTTACCCATTGTGAGCTATCAGATAGACCTAATGAACCTATAGATTATAAGTTCCAATGATCCAAGGCTGCCATATTCGAACCCACCAATAAGCAGTGGGAGAGGCACCACCACCGCTTAATCCACGAAGCAGATAGAATGAAGTAGAAGATCAAAATCCAGTCGTTTATCCAATCTATTGATGAAGAGGTGACCTCATGCTCTTCAAGAAATGAAGGCAAAGGCCTCCCCGAGCCCGAGTTTACCGGGGATCTTAGAGGGGCACCCAATCAAGGCCGCCACCCTCGCCCTTTAGAGATAACCATTTCCTTTCTGACAAGGGGTACCATGCATTTTCTTAGCTTGACCATGCGTCCAACATGGTCTTTTCCCTACCAAGTTTGTGTCCAACTCACAACTAACTCCCAGCTATGCTTTCAATTCTTTCCAACACTTGGTGAGATTCCCTTTCTTCTCCTTAGATCACGCTTCCAAGCTTACTATTCTAATGGCATAGTTGAATTCTCTTAGTCTAGCTGCGTTACTTAGAAGAATTCTTAACTTCAAGAGTTATTTCGAAATTCAAGGTCTGAAAATCGTAGGTTTCTTCCAAACTCACCCACGGCTTATTCTTAACCCAAAACTCAAGTTGATACAAAAATATTCTTCCCTTAAGTTCAACGCATACCTGTACCTATTGCCAAAATTTGGCTAACTCCACTAGTCCAGATTTTCTGTCTCAATAATTTTCTAACTCCACAGGCTTGTGATCCAAATTTACCTCTCTTATTTTACTTCTTTCCTTATAAGCCCTTAAGCACTTAGGTTTAAAATGTAGGGTGTTGCAAGTTGGTTGCTATCCTAGGCAACCATGCACATAGCCTCCCTTGGCCAACTTGGATGCATAATTTCCAAACGCACCCTACTTGCTAACCTTAACCACGCAAGGCTTAACTCACAAATGCAACACCCTTCCTACCAACCTCAAACGCATAGCTAAGCTTGCCCAATGCACCAAGCACCACCCAACGCATCATCCCTCATGCTTGGGGCTCGGCTACCACCTAGCCAACCCTTCTTGCAGCCCACTCACACACTTAAGCCAAAGGCTCTCAGCCATTTCTCACTCAATCACCCACCTATTCAGCTTGTCATTTTCCAAAGATAGAAGTAAGGCTTACACTCAAAATTTGACCCTAGACATTCTATGAACCATTTAAAGAGTTGTAACTCTTATTGAAGGAATTGAATCCTCAGTGGAAGCGAGTGATAGCTTTGTGCCAAAAAAAAATTCTTTTGGAAAACACTAAAAAACAGAGAAAAAAAAAATAAACAGGATAAACATCTACAGAATTTTACAGCATGCTTTGATAATGAGGGAGAGAGGAGAAATTCAACCTTTGAAGACTTTCTTCCTCTTGAACAAAAAAAAAAAAAAATCTCATTCGCCGGAACTCATATACACCTAATACCTTCTTGGAAGTCAATGTACAGAGAATGCTCTTGGGACACCACCAAAATAATCTTCCTTACTATTCTCTAGGGAAGAAGAATCAAGAAGAAGTGGTTGGCTCTTCTAGATTTTCAGTGAGGGAATTAAATTGAGAGAGAACTTTTTCCTTGAGAGAGTTTCCTAGAGTAAACTTATGTGTATTCTTTTATTAGAACTTAGAGAAATCTTCTGAGTATATCCTACCGGGAGAGAAAATGTGGGATAAGATTTATTTCTAACTCCTCACCAACACGTCTAAGAATAACTCCCTTAATTTAATTTAATTATATTAAATTTATTTTATTTTATTTAAAATATATATTAAATCATATTTAATATATAATTAAATAAAGAAATTAAATATCATATATTTAATTTGATTTGAATCGTATTCAAATAATGTTCTCTCACATAACCTATAGTTTTAATGTGAATTGTATTCATATTAAATTTAACCTATAGTTTTTATATGAATCTCATTCATATAATTAATATTTAAATCTCATTTAAATATTTATCTCTCTCATAACATGAAGTATAAAATTTGAATCTTATTAAAAAATAACTTTATATTATAATGTATCTATATACATATATTAATTGTATCATATACAATTAATTTCCTTATAAATTTTGAACACTTCAAAGTAATCCTAAAAATAACTAATTCTTATTAAACCTGAGCTAGCAAGGGGACCTTATGGACCTATAGAGTAGAAGCTCCAATTATATGAGATTAAATAATTAAACTATTTAATTAAATTAATTAATATTCATCAATTGCAGGTCACTCCACTAAAGACCTACAACTGTACTCATTGCACTATAGATATATTTATGTGTCCACGGATATAACCAATTAACAGTAAGTTGACCCTTCACAATTGCTCATAACTATAGTTGGGTCAATTACCGTTTTAGTCTTGTAGTTACATCTAGCTTCTTAAGTACCACTAATCCCTCTAATCAACAAACAATTTATAGTCCAACTATAAACTAACTTCTTTTGGGCAAGTGAAAGGGTGAGGCCTTATTGTTCAAAACCCAAAATCAATCCTTAAGGGAGCAATTTATCTACTCACCCAAAAGACGGGAAGGAGTGAATTCCATCTTATGAAGATATGTTTCCAACTCCTTACTTAGAAAAATCCCTAAAATGGTAGGCTGATTGAGTCAACAATCTGGTCACTCTCACCCACACAAATCAAAAGATTATTGTCATAGATAGGAGTTCATAACCCACTCAAGATTACGATCGCGTCACCTATGGTCATACTATGAAATGTTAATTTCTTAAATTAACGGCGTTATAAAGAGAAATTAAACATTTCACGGTCTGATCTCATACAAACTTTTTGCCTAGGATACCCCTATTCACATATCTCAACATGAACAACTAGGATTAAATTGTTTGTAACACTTTACAACTCTTGTAACACTTATAAAGTGGGTCGTATCTGTAGTTTCACCAGGATAACGCACCCAACCTTATCCCTATACTACAAATCTTTTTGGTTATTACTAAAACATGATCCAACCTTGTATGTCAACCACATACATGTTTAAGTCTACATAAATAACCTTGGAATTTAGTTTATTGAATTTTAGTTAATGCAAACAAAATCGAATAAAATAACTCTTTATTTTATTGAATAAATAATTTGTATTTACAAATATTACAACTACAAGAATCCTAGAGATTTAGGATACTAATCCCAACAATCTCCCACTTGTCATAAAGCTAGTGGAGTGTACAATACAAGTAAAGTAGACAAATACAATAAACTAGGGCATAACTCATATACCCAGTAATATCTCCCACTTGCCCTAGTCAAGATGATGCATGTCCCGTAAACCCAGACTCTCCAGGTAACCCTCAAATACTTTAGTCATGATAGCCTTTGTAAATGAATCAGCAACATTGTGCTCCGAAGCGATTTTCGTGATGGTCACGTCTCCTTGTTGCGCAATTTCCCATATCAAATGATACTTTCGCTCTATGTGCTTCCCACTATTATCACAATAAAGGGTGATGGACATTGACATGTTTGGAACAACTTCCAAGTCTGTAAAAAACTTCCTAAGCCAGATAGCTTCTTTAGCAGCTTCACAAGCAATTATATACTTTGTCTCCATGGTAGAGTCAGCAATGCAACCTTGATTTGTGCTATACTAGACTACAATCCCTTGGTTAAGAGTGAACAATGATCTTGATGTGGATTTCCTAGAACTCCTATCAATTTGAAAATTAGAGTCAGTGTATCCTGTAAGGATCAAATCCTTAGCTCCATACACAAGTTTGTAATCCCTCATTCTCCGAAGATACTTAAGGATGGTCTTAACTATGGTCCAGTGACCAAATCTTGGATTAGACTGATATCTACTAACAATCCCAACTGCATAGCAAATGTCAGGCCTTATACACAACATAGCATACATTAGGCTGCCTACAGCCGATGCACACAAAATTCCTTTCATTTCCTCAACCTCTTGAGGAGTCTTATTTCATTGTTCCTTAGACAATACAATTTCATGCCATAAAAGGTAATAAACATCTCTTGGAATTGTGCATTGAATATCTAACAAGCATCTTGTCAATATACAATTTTTGAGACAAGCAAGCATTTTTTTCTTACGATCCCTTATGATTCAGATCCCTAGAACAAACTGCGTCTCACCTAAATCTTTCATTTGAAATTGGGCACCTAGCCATTTCTTGACATCTGTTAGTAAACCTACACCATTCCCAATGGGTAGGATATCGTCCACATACAACACTAAGAAAGTTACTGAATTGTTGATGATTTTCTTGTAGACACAAGGTTCATCAATATTCTAGTCAAAGTCATATGATTTTATTGTAGTATCAAATCTTATATTCCAAGATCAAGATGCTTATTTCAATCCATAAAGGACCGATTAAGCTTAAAAACTATTTACTCATGACCTTGTTCAATGAATCCTTCTAGTTGCTTCATGTAAATGGTCTTTTTAAGATTACCATTTAGAAAGGTAGTTTTGATGTCCATTTGCCATATTTCATAGTCATAAAAATGTGGCAATAGACAAGAGAATTCAGATAGACTTAAGCATGGCAAAATGTGAGAAAGTTTCTTCATAGTCCACTCCCTCAACTTGGGTATAACCCTTTGCCACTTGTCTAGCCTTAAAGGTTTGCACCTTTCCATCTACACCTTTTTTGCTCTTGTTGTGACACCCAACACCCTGAACTAACTCTCTTGTAAAGAGTTGAAATGTGTCTTCTGGAGTTAGGGAGAATTTGGAGAAATTTTTATGTGAAAAGTTGTGCAAGCCTGTGGAGTTAGAAAAATTTGAGGATGGTTAGTGGGATGAACATCTAGGCTTGTGGAGTTAGAATTTTTTTGGGGTTATAAGAGGCACCATGCATTGAACATATCATGGGAGAAAACGTGTGTAATACCCTATCTCCAAAAACCTAAGTATTCATATGACTAGTAAGGATAAAAGGATAAAAGTATGTGGACTAGCGAAACTTTTAAACGAAAAGTTAAGATTGTGTAATTACAAAATTATGGCCAATAAATTCTGTGCGTTGAGATGAATGGTATTAAGAAAAGAGTAGACATATTTCTGGAAATCAGGCTGACGCATAAATGGATAAGTTATAACGCATGTAATAGTTAATATTGAGGATTTAAAAAGGGACACAAGAATTAGGAGGAAGAGGAAAACGCATAGTTATACTTAATTTTAGAAATTGTTAAGCTATGAGAATAGTTTTGGAAGGTGGTAAGTTAAATGGGGTGATATACCTTGCGTTGACGAAGCGAGGTTGGTCAGAACCACCAGATGTAGGAAAGTACCTTACGTAGGAAAGGTTAGCGTGCGCGAGAGAGATAGTTATTTAAGGAAAGTAATGCGTTAAGTGTTGTATAGAGCAATAGTGAATGGAGGTGAAGGAACAAGAACTGAGTATGGATTACGGCTATGTGTTGGTAAGTCTAGCATGGGAAGCTAGTGTAAAGAGAAGAAAGTAGACTGTTACCATAGCTAGATGGATGAGTCGTTATTTTGATAGGTATGTCACGTATTGAAAGGTGTTATTATCCGTTTGGAAGTAAAGATGGAGCCTGACCAAAGGTTGTATTCAACTTACGTTACGTTGAGAAGAATACCTTGAATTGGAGAGTAGTTGGGAGAGTAGTTGTATGCGATAGGCTAAAGGTTAATAATAAATTGATAAGCCACGAAATGGACAACAACTATGCACTGAAGGTTTACTATAAAGGATCATTGTGATGATCGGGAAGTTCTTTAGTACAGCAAGTGCAAAAGAGGTCGCTACGCGTTATAAGTGCTATGAGATGTTAAACGTTAAAGGATTATTATATGCTAGTAGGACTTCAGTGATTAGTAAGGTCTTACTATGCGTTGAGGAAGTTATGTGGTGAGAAACTATTAGCTATGCATTGAGGAGTTCTGTGTTAAGGACAACTATTAGCTATGCGACGAGGGGTTTATGAGTCGATGGTGGTTACCATTGGTTATTAAGTTATACGCTGAAGAGCTTAACTTCATGATAATGGAAAATGTTACCACGATCTCGGGTAAACACATAGGAAGAAGTTATCAAGGTAAAAATTTGGCTAAGTACAAGAGCCATTGGACGCATACCCTAATCAAGGTGAAATTTTGGTTAAGTGTTAAATAGTTCATGTAGGACAAAAAGGTGACATTAGAAGCATACATCTTCGAAAAAAAAGTTGGGCGCATGGTGAACCCTAGATGGACACATAGTTGGAGGAAATCGAGCCTAAATGGACGCATGGAAGGTATTAGAAAAGGCTTAAGTGTGCATCCAAAAGGTTGAAATTCAAGGAGGTGGCTAACTTCGAGGTGAACACCTTAATAGGTGAAGTGTTAGCATAACATGAATTTGACTAAGTGCCAAAGTAGGAGGTCTTCTGCTATAAGGTGAGTTTCACAATAGTTGGACACTTAGACAAATCTGAAGAAAGAGTTGGCAGCATGCATGTGTTGGTCATGCATGGTGAAGACACCTAAGAGTAGAAGTGTCAAATTTAGGGGAAGATTTGGATGAAGGATAAGTTTTCAAGCCTATAAATTGAACTTGAGGCCATCGAAGTTCACACAATTCATTCTAAGCAAAGTTTAATCTAGAGAGCTTAGAGGAGAGAAGGAATTTTTCTCGAGAAACAACTAATAGGACTATGAGGCATCCAAAAGAAGTAAATCAGGAGTCCAAGTCAGCTTCTAGGTGTCCAAGTGTTCAGTCTAGGCATCCAACACTGCTTTAGGCATCCAACAAAATTGGTTCCATGCATCCAACTTGTTGTTTAAGGACCTGTTGATGTCTCTTTTATACCTAAAGCTTAACCGTGTGCTCAAGGGTGGAGAACAAGCTAAGTTTTGGAAGGGCAAAGAGTAAAGAACGAGGTTGAAAGAATTTGAAGGCCAAAATTCTTTTCTACTTTGAGTGGGTCTCTTTTAAGAGTTAATGTTGTTTCCTACATAATAGTGTTGTTTGTATGGTGAGAAAAGGAAACGCCTCACAGGATAGTTAAAGGATCTTCAGATCTAGTTTCTGAGCTTGTGACAAAACTACGCACAAGATGGTCGAAGGATATAAGGATCTAGAATCCGAGTTTGGGGCAGGATCTCAGAGGATGGTTAGAGGTTCACAGGGACCTAGATTCTAAGGCTGTGAGAAGAATCTCACGTGAGATGGTCAGAGGATCGGCAGGTTTAGCTTATGAGTCTATAAGAGGTAGGTCTATATGCACATAGAGGGAACTACAGTCAGCTTCCCAAAGTAAAGCTAGCATGTTTGTGATATTTGATGTGCACAAGGGTCAAAAGGAACCACATACTTATATATTGTTCACCACTCACTAGGCTTCTAGCTCATTATTTTCTTTATCTTTTTCTGCTCATGTAGTAGAGAAGTCCTCGTTGTCGTGTGAATTCGAGGTCTGCCACAGAATAGTTTATCTTTTCAGTAGATAGAGTTGGAGTTCGAGATGTGTTGTAACCTTTCTTAAGGATTTGTTGAATTTATACACATGTTAACTTGTTAAACATGAGTATGGGTGAATTTATGAGAATATTAAAGGTCGAGCAGTAAGCGTTACAAAGGGTGATGTTTGTTGTTTTCACATTACTTTCCAGGTTAAAGAGGTTCATTTGGAGGGGTGTGACACTTGTAAGTCCATTTGCAACCTATAGCTTTTATCCCATCGGGTTGATCTACAAGATCCTAGATTAAATTGAAGTACATAGACTCTATTTAAAGATTCATGGCTTTAACCCATTCATCTTTGTTGACATCATTCATTGCCTGATTATAGGTCAATGGATCTCAACTTCATCATATGGTATGATGTTTTGAGTTTCTATTAAACCCAAATAACAAGTAGGTGGGTTTATAACTCTCCCACTACGTCGAGGCTCCCTCAACTCTTGAAGGGAATGTGCTTAACTTGATGAAGCTTCATCAATAATTCTTATTGATGTTACCAGCTTCTTCAACAACTCTTATTGAAGTTTCAGTAGTTTCATTTTAAAGCCCATTTAGCACGATTTTAATGCACAATTTATGCTCTCTTATGTGGTCTTATTCCAAAAATGCAACATTTGTCGATACAAATACTTCATTCTCTTTTGGATCATAGAAGATACCACCTCTCGTTTTCTTTGGGTAGCCTACAAATAGGATACTTTTGAACAAGGTTCCAATTTTTTTGGATTTGTCTCAAGCACATGTGCTAGATAACCCCAAATTCTAAAGTGTTGTAAACTACCTTTACGACCTCTCAATAATTCCAAAGGAGTTTCAGAAACGCTTTTGAACATAACATTGTTCAAAATATATACTGGCCAAAAACTTGATTGGCCACTTACACTGTTAACTGCAAGTGTACGGGTCAAGTTATAATATAAGACGGTAAAGTCCAAATATCGTTCCACAGAGGATCCAATTGTGAAGGTTAAAGTTACTTAGCTATTCTAGAGTTGAATCAACTTTATTTGAGGATTGGAATTGAAATTGTGATTTATGGAAAATATAAACTAAATAAGGAAAGTAATAAAGTGAGAAACAAAAGAGTCGAACAGAGTTCTAGGGTAATGAATCCTTGTTTATTTCATCATGCAATATTATAGAATTCATGGATTTTATTGTAATTCATATGCCTAAGTCTAGAAACTTAATTCCAAGTTATTTTCTTTCAAAAACAACCATTTCTCATGCAACTCGATTGATTACTAATCTCTTGAAACCAATACAAATTACATGACATTAAGAATAGTCTTTAACAACTTTTATTGTCAACCTAACTACTCTCGTGATAGATTAACAACAATTCATTGTTATAGATCAAGTTAAACATACAATCTCTCAATCATACATCTAACCTAACATGTGAAGGTGGCCAATCCTCAAGAATTAAACACAATAACAATGAAAAGCATAATCATTCCAACAAAACCATGAAAGTCCACAATATCAACATGAATTCATAAACAATTCATCAAAACCCTAAAACTAAAGAGTTTACTCATAGCTTGAAGCAACATGTTCAAACAATATAGCAAAGAAATAGTGTAAAGAAAAGGAAACTCTACAGAAAAGTGGCTCTTGATTGAGGTACCACCGTCACAATCTCCTTGGCTCTCACGTCGGAACTCGAATAGCACCACAACTCTCTTGAACTCTTTTCTTCTTCCTTGCAACTAACTCACTCTTTGAACTCTTTTATGAACTCTCACTCAATTCTCTCCTTCTTGTGACTCTTTTGGTCTGTAATTTCGTGCTTTTGTTCATGATTAGGGTTGTTGAAAACCCCCAAATTTATAAAGTTGGCCGCCCAAGAAAACTTACCAAAAATACAAATTTTACAAAAAAGGAAACTGGCACCGCATCGCTACCAATTATGGAAAGAGAGCGCCGCGACACTGCCCCAATTTTGGCAACTTTGTTATTTTCTTCTCTTTTTCACCGTATTCTTGCTCGGTTTTGATCTTTTAGTCATTTCTTCTAATTTTCCTCATTTTAACCTGAAAACCACTAGCAAACAAGTGAAATCTAATATAAACTCCTTTAATTTGAGAGAATAGAAAGCACTTTTCAAGTGCTTATCACAGTCATTACTATATAACCCCAAAACAAGTTTAGTAATTGAGCATAACTCATTATAAAGCAAACCATGTCTAACAAGGTTCTATTTCTCCTTCTTGATACACCATTTTTCTAAGATGTACTAAGTGTCGAGAGTTGGGAGGCGTCGTAAGCACGGTCGATCCACAGGGAGCTTGTGACTTGTCAAATCAATTTTTGAATTCTTTTACGTTTGAGGAGGGAGGGGGTTGGTGATCATGCTAAATTCAAAAGCACGAAAGTAAAATAAGCAAAGAAATCGATGCAAGTGAGCTAAAGAGGTCGAACGAAGGAAGAGAAATTAAATTAAGGGAATACTCGGGGATAGGAATGGATAATCTATGTCATTAAATACTAAACGTCTAGACAAATTACTAATGAATGCACAATTAAATGACATCAAATGTCACTAGATGCTCCTAATCATCAACTTAAGCAAGCCTAATTTGAACTAAACTTGATTCAATTATGTAGAACGATAGCGCTTTCAACAACGACCCAAATTTGCATTAAGCAAAGTGGAGTTTAATTGTGACGAATGAAAGGTCTGAAAGCCTAGGCTAACATTCAATTATAGATTGGAATTAACTCATAAAAACTTAATTGATGGAAAAGTCCTCAATTAAAGCGTCTACTAATTAATCATGCAACCTAATTCGTAATCATGCTCAGCACCATATGAATTTTGCAATTAAAGAGGAAATTATCAAGAGTGGTCAATTCAATCAAATAACCTCAATAAAGACTAAAATCATAATCCAATCAATTCAAGGTAATCAATCTAATACAATTTGAAACAAATCATCAAGAAATTCCAGCCTAAAATCCTACCCCCAAATATACTTATCTTAGTCGATCACCCACATTAAGCACAATCTACAAGTCTTAGGATGATTACAAATGGAAATGAAGAAGAAAAATGGAAGAGAAGATGAAGAATGACAGCAAAACTGATATGAAATGGTGGCTAAAGGTCGGGTTCTCCTTAAAAATGACCTAAAAATCACGACTATATATAAAATCTATCGGAGCATCGCTGCGCTCTAGCAACGTTGCTATGCTCGACAAACAAGTGGAGCGCGGGTCTTGAGCGTAGCAATGCTGAGGGCTACACTGTGAGGCGCGTGTGTGCGTTTTGTTTTCCGTCAAACTTTGGAGCGTCGCAATGCTACGACCATTTTTGCTCCTGGATCTTCAGCGTAAAGCTCAGCGCAGCTGCGCTCTCAAGGGGTATTTTGGTCATTTTGACCCCCTCACTTGGTTTATGCTTGTAGAGCTACCTTAACGCTCATAGCCTGCAAATTCAGGAAATAACATGATAAAATGACAAAGCAAGCCCAAATAAAGTTGGGAGAGAGCTCTTTTTAGGAGCTATCAAATCACCCAACCTTATTCCTATACTACAGACCTTTTGGTTACTACTTAAACATGATCCAACCTTGTATGTCAACCACATACATGTTTAAGTTTACATAAAATAACTATGGAATCTTAGTTTATTTGATTGAGTTGATGCATAAGATAGATAAAATAACTTTTTATTTTATTCAATAAATAAAATGTATTTACAATTTACAAAAATACAAGATCCAAGAGATTTAGGACACATCAGTTCCAACAATCTCCCACTTGTCCTAAAGCTAGTGGGTGTACAATACATATAAGCACCTCCCACTTACCCTAGACTAGATGTGGCATGTCTCGTAGACCCAGACTCTCCAGGTGACCCTCAACCACTTTAGCCATAAGAGCCTTTGTAAATGGACCAACAACATTGTGCTTCGAAGCAATCTGCGTGATGATCACGTCTCCTCGTCGTAGAATCTCCCGTATCAAAGATACTTGCACTCTATATGCTTTCCACGTTTGTGGCTTCTAGGCTCCTTGAAATTTTCCATAGCACCACTATTATCACAATAAAATGTGATAGGCATTGACATGTTTGGAACAACTTCCACGTCCGTCAAAAACTTCCTAAGCCAGACAACCTATTTAGTAGCTTCACAAGCAGCTACATACTCTGCCTCCATGGTAACGTCAACAATGCAACCTTGTTTTGTGACTACAACCCCTCCGTTAAGAGTATTGATCCTGATGTGGATTTTTTGGAATCCTTATCGGTCTGACAATCAGAGTTTGTGTATCCTGTAAGGATCAAATCCTTAGCCCCACACACAAGCATGTAGTTTGGGTATGGGGCTAAGCCTCTCTTGGAATTATGCATCGAATACCTAGCAAGCATCTTGTGTTGGGTTGTATGTCCTAAAACTCGTAGTTTTTGTAAATAGGTGATTTTTAGTATATATGAAGTTATTCAAGTGAATTAATTATTTATCAACTCTAAATCCAATTAAACTACGAACCCTTGGCTACTATCATGAGTACTTGGACTTTATGTGGAGACAAAAACAGGATCAAGTTCGAGTAAGTAGCCTCAATAGTCTATAGTACATGGATTAGGTTGGGTACCTCTTCCTGGAGACACTATTGAATACGGCCCGCTTCATGATTGTTACAAATATTGTAAAGTGTTATAAATGAATTGATTCTGATTTGATCATGTAGAGACATGTGAGCGGGGGTATTCTACATAATGAGATTGTGTAAGATTGACCCTGAAATAATTACGGTTACGTATTAACACCGTTTACGATTAGCTAATTAATTTCACTCAATTTTCTTTGGTGGGGTTTAATTCATGAGTAGAATGTTTATGGGAGCTAAATTGGTTGTTCTGGTTTTGGCATTTTTTTACCCTTCAATTTGTGGTCAATTATTGTAATTAATCTGAGCGTTTTGCTTGTTAATGAGTCGGGAAGAGTCTGTAATTTTTTCGGGTTTTATCGAGTTGTAATTTGGCCAATTTTCGAAGAAAACCGAGAAGTGTTCATGAAGAAAGAATGAAGGTTGGGAAGAAGATGAACAATGGATAGAATTTTGCAAAATTAACCCTTAATTTCACAAAATTCTTAAACATTTTTATGTCAAAATCATCTCTATTTATTAAAGAATAACATGCAATCCAATTGCATCAAAATTTGACAACACAAAATGGTTAATTTGTTGGTTAATTGTGAAGAAGACAACCAAGCTCCTAGCTTAGTTAGTGGGAAAATCCAATCTTCAAAAATCAATTTTAAAATCAATTTTCAATGAATTTCCAAAATTGAATTAAAATTTATTTTTAATTTCAAAAAGATAATTAAATAATTAAATAAAAAATAATTTAATATTTAATTAATTAAATATTATTATTTTAATATTAAATAATAAAATAATATTATTTTTCCCACTTGTCCCGATTTTTCTAAAAAAAACCGATATGAATCCCTTTTCATATGATTAATATTTAAATTATATTTAAATATTATAATTAACTCTATTTGTACGTTTAATTCGTAATTAAACGTCGATATATCGTATATATCTAACTTTCATTCCTTAAGCCAAGATTTGAACGATTCAAACTTATTCACCACATTATCTAAGATTTTAGTCCATTTATAAGCTAGTAAAGGGACCTAATGGACCTACAGATCATGAGCTCCAACGATCCGAGATTAACCGGCCAAACTCTTTAACCTAGTTAACCAACATTCGTTAACTAACGGGACACTCCACTAAAGCCCGTAGTTGCACTCTCCTCACTGTAGATATATTTGTGTCCATTTGATATAACCGTCATCGATAAGTCAATCCTTCACAGGTTGTTCATAACTTCAGCTAGGTCAAATACCGATTTACCTCTGAGTTACATCTTTTCTCCTTAAGTACTATTGTCCGTCTAATGAACAATTAATTTAGGATCTAATCACTAAATCAATTCCCTCTCGGGCCAGTGAGAGGATGGGGGCCCCTTGTTCAAGTCCTGGGAACAACACTTAAGAGAACAACCTCTCTTCTATCCCTAAGTTGGGTAGGAGTGAATTCCGTCTTGCAAATTCTATGTTCCCAACTATCTACCTTGTCTTATCCCTGAAATAGGAGGAATGTTGAGCAGCGCTATTGAGCTTACTCTTACCTATGTAGATCAAGGGATAATTCGAAATAAATAGAAGTTCATAAATAGCTCAAGATTCAGATCAAGTTATCTAGGTCATCGATAAGTGAAATTAATCAGTGTTAATCGTAAACGGGTTAATACGTAACAGTAATTATTTCAGGGTCAGTCTTACACAATCTCATTATGTAGAATACCCCCGCTCACATGTCTCTACATGATCAAATCAGAATCACTTCATTTATGACACTTTACAATATTTGTAACAATCATGAAGCGGGTCGTATTCAATAGTGTCTCCAGGAAGAGGTACCCAACCTAATCCATGTACTATAGAGTATTGAGGCTACTTACTCGAACTTGATCCTGTTTATGTCTCCACATAAAATCCAAGTACTCATTATAGTAGCCAAGGGTTCGTAGTTTAATTGGATTTAGAGTTGATAAATAATTAATTCACTTGAATAACTTCATATGTACTAAAAATCACCTATTTACAAAAACTACGAGTTTTAGGACATACAACCCAACAAACTCCCACTTGGACTAAAACTCCTAGTGGGTTACAACAAAGTTGAGTACAGTAAGAGAAATCTAAATACAATAAACTAGGGCATCCCATACCCACAATTTCTCCCACTTGCCCTATTTATTCTACTCGTAATCCTAAACTCTTCAGGTGGCCCTCAAAAACAGTAGCCGGGAGGGCCTTTGTAAATGGATTAACAACGTTGTGCTCAGATGCTATTTGTCTCACAATAATGTCTCCTCTCTGCACAATTTCTCTGATGAGATGGTATTTGCGCTCAATATGCTTTCCGCGCTTATGGCTTCTTGATTCTTTGGAGTTCGCTACTGCCCCACTATTATCACAATGTAAAGTGATTGGTAGATGCATGTCTGGAACAATTTCCAGATCGTTGAGGAACTTCCTAAGCCATACTGCTTCTTTGGCTACCTCACATGCAGCAACATATTCCGCTTCCATTGTGGAGTCGGCAATGCAACTCTGCTTAATACTTCTCCACACTGCTGCTCCTCCGTTAAGAGTGAATACCGATCCCGAAGTAGATCTCCTTGAGTCTATATCGGTTTGAAAATCGGAATCAGTGTATCCGGTAAGGATCAAATCCTTATTTCCATACACAAACACGTAGTTCCTCGTTCTCCTTAGATACTTGAGGATATTCTTAACGGCAATCCAATGTGCAAACCTGGGATTGGATACCTACTGACAATTCCTACTGCAAAACATATGTCTGGTCATGTACATAGCATTGCATACATCAGACTCTTGACAGCTGATGCGTAGGGAACTCGTCTCATATCCTCAACCTCTTGAGGTGTTTTAGGACATTGTTCCTTTGACAAATATATTCCATACCTAAAAGGTAGAAGACCTCTCTTGGAATCTTGCATCTTAAACCTAGACAACACTTTGTCTATATAAGATGCTTGAGACATAGCTAGCGTTCTATTCTTACGGTTCCGAACTATTTGGATCCCGAGAACATACTGAGCTTCTCCCATATCTTTCATTTGAAATTGAGTTGCTAGCCAATTCTTAATGTCAGTAAGATATCCTACATTATTCCCAATAAGTAAGATATCATCTACATATTGAACAAGAAATGTTATAGTAGAATTGATGATCCTTTTATATACACAAGGTTCATCAACGTTTTGTTCAAAGCCATAAGATTTGACTGCAATATCAAATCTCATATTCCAGGATCTGAATGCTTGTTTTAATCCATAAATGGATCTATTCAGCTTGCAAACTTTTTGCTCCTGACCTTGTTCTATGAACCCTTCTGGTTGGACCATGTAGATGTTCTCTTCAAGATTGCCATTTAGGAACGCAGTCTTGACATCCATTTGCCAAATTTCATAATTATAAAAAGTGGCAATGGATAAGAGTATCCTTATTGATTTTATCATAGTAACAGGTAAAAAGGTTTCTTCATAATCTACCCCCTCTACCTGGGTATAACCCTTTGCTACTAACCGGGCTTTATAGGTCTGTACCTTCCCCATATGGTCTCGTTTACGTTTGTAAATCCATTTACAACCGATAGGTCTTACCTCATCAGGTTGATCTATAAGTTCCCAGACTGAATTGAAGTACATAGACTCCATTTCGAGGTTCATGGCTTTGATCCACTGATCTCGATCAACATCATTCATTGCCTGTTTATAGGTCAATGGATCCTCTAAGCCATCATCAAGGATGGTGACTTCGGTTTCAGCTAAACCTAAATAGTGGTCGGGCTGTCTAACAACCCTCCCACTACGTCGAGGCTCTCTCAACTCTTGAGATGGACGTGACAGACTAGATGTGCTTGGTCTATTAACAACTCTTGTTGATTGGCCAGTTTGATCAGCAATTTTTTGTGATCTATCTGTAGCATCTTTTGAAATCTCTTCCAACACTAGTTTACTACGTGGTTTATGATCACGTATGTGGTTTTCCTCTAGGAATGTGGATTTGTCGATACAATTACCTTTTCATCTTGAGGATCATAAAATAGACCACCTCTCATTTCTTTAGGGTATCCTATAAATAGGCATAATTTTGAACGACGTTCCAATTTTTTAGGATTTTGCACCAACACATGTGCTGGGCAACCCCAGATCCAGAAGTGACGTAAACTAGCTTTATGCCCTGTCCATAACTCATAGGGTGTTTCTGAAACACTCTTAGAAGGAACATTATTCAAAATATAAACCGCAGTCTCCACTGCGAATCCCCAAAACGAGTTGGGCAACGATGCGTAACTCATCATTGAACGAACCATGTCCAACAAGGTTCTGTTTCTCCTTTCAGATACTCCGTTCTACTGTGGCGTACTAGGTGTAGAGAGTTGAGATTAATTCCATGTTCTATCATATAGTCCTGGAATTTTAAGTCCATATATTCTCCACCTCGATCAGATCGAAGTGTTTTAATAGTTTTTACCTAATTGGTTCTCAACCTCGGTCTTAAATTCCTTGAACTTTTCAAGGGTTTCAGATTTATGATGCATTAGGTAAATATAACTGTACCTTGAATAATCATCAATAAAGTTGATGAAATATGCATACCCTCCTCGAGCCCTTACATTCATTGGTCCACAAAGGTCCGAATGCATGAGTTCTAAGGGTTCTTTGGCTCGAAGACCTTTTCCAGAAAAAGATCTCTTTGTCATTTTTCCTTCGAGACAAGACTCACATGGTGGTAGAGAGTTATCTTCTAACTTGTTTAGAAGTCCGCTCTTAACCAATCTCTCAATCCTATTGAGATTAATGTAGCCAAGTCTTAAGTGCCAAAGATAGGTACTTTGAGAAACACGTCGTCGTTTTGTTTGAGTTTCGGCTGTTTTAAATATTTCAGTATTGTAAATAGCCTTAACTCTGGTTGGTTTTAACATATATAAATTATTATTTAAGTTTGCAGAACAAATTTGTACACCTCTTTTAGTAATGAACGCTTCATTAATTTCAAAATAAACTTTGTACATATGTTCAATCAAACAAGAAATAGATATTAAATTCCTCTTGCAAGAGGGTACATACAGAACACTTTCTAAGTATATATATCTATTTCCAAAAAATAACTTTACATCTCCCACTGCCAAAGCTGAGATGAGCTCTCCTGATCCAACCCGGAGAGTTATCTCACCATATTCTAGTTGATTCCATGAACTAGTTTCCTGAAAAGAAGAACAAACATGATTAGTGGCTCCTGAATCCAGTATCCAAGTAGAATCATTATTCTCTACTATACATGTTTCTAGAACCATTAAATCGTATTTACCTTGATTCTCTTTTCCAGCCTTCTTATCGGCAAGGTACTTTGAGCAGTTTCTTTTCCAGTGCCCATCACCGCTGCAATAGAAACATTTTCCTTTCTCTACAACGGACTTTTTGCCTTTTGCAGTAGTAGTAGGAGGTGTTTTCCCTTTCCCTTTTCCTTTCTTCTTCTGAATACCTTTATTCTTTGGGACAGATTTATTTCCAGAGGTAGAGCCCTTTTGGAATCTCCTTTTTGAGGTACTAGCAACATTTGCCTCTGCCTCAAAACCCTTATTTTTCAATAAGGACTGGTAAATCTATAACTCATTAAGAAGGGTGGTAAGATTATAATCTATTTTGTTCATCATGGCATTAGTTCTGAACTGGAAAAAACTCTTCGGAAGAGACTCCATGATGAATCCTACTTGGCTTTTCTCGTTCATGACAGCCTCATTTACTTTCGCGATGTTGAAGTGGACCATCATGTCCAGAACATGTTCCCGAACATTCGTTCCTTCTTTCATCCGGCAATTGTAAACATATTTGATAGCATCATGCATAGCTGAGGAGGACGGTTGTCCAAATAGAGCTTGCAGTGAGTCCATGATCTCCTTAGCAGTGACCATTTTTTCATGCTTTTTGGATAGTATATCTGATATACTTGCCAAAATATATGTCACACCCCCTCCCGGATTACCTACCTATCCCGAAAGGGAATGTGAAGATAATAAACATCACCCCTCTTGTGACGCATATTTTCTCTTCTTACATATCTTCCTGTACACACATTTTATACATATACATTCATAGAACTCAATTATACTATACATGCTCATAACATGGCATTACTCCCGGTACAGGGTACACTGTTATCATATAACATAATTTAAACTTTTATAACCGCCATACATTGTACAAAACTTCACTACAATCCCCACTCGAAAACTACTAGATCTACATGCCATCCACATAAGGTTATATACAACGTACAACTCATAGACTTGACTGTATTTGAGAACTTGAGACTTAGGCAGGGTGAGCTGAAGTAGGCTAAGCACCGGGAACGTCCTCGCTACCTGGGGGGAGGAAAGGAAAACATTGAAAAACATAAGCTACCAGCCCAGTGAGTGACTAATCTTTGTAAAACGAACATTTATAAACAAACAGGCATGTTACATATAACAGATAAACAAGGATTTAACATATTATTCAACTATAGCATACTTTCCACAAACCATCAATCTCATAAATCCAATTTCAAATCATACATGATTGTTTACCAAAGGAAGTGATACAGTAAACAGTTTGGTTTTTCAAACTTTTCCTTTAGTTGAGGCGAAGCAACGCTCAACGCACTCAACGTTGAAATCATTCCTGGCTCAATGTGGAGCAAACTCGACGCACCAGCCAAATCAACCTCTATGTGCACATAGGAATATGACGGGTTGCCCAAGTACCTTCTCCATGTCCTTCAGTACTGGGTCCTAGGGAAACTCACGTGCCTTCTCGTGTCCTTGAGCACTGAGCCTCCTCTAAAACATTTTAGAACCCGTTCACATAAATAGTTCATATAGAAATCCTTTCATAGAAAATCATACAGATCGTTATTCAATAATATTTCATAAAAGAAAATGCTTTCTATCATCTTTAGAAAACGTATAACATGCCTTGTAAATAGTGCAACCAAACATTATGCATTTTGAACAGTTCATCGCAAAATCATTTTCCATAAGAACATTTCTAATAAAAATCAAATTGAAGAATAAAGGAGTCACTCACAACTCTTCCTAGGTCTTGCGCGGGTTATATGCCTTCCCTATCTCTTCTTGGCCTGCAATTAACATTTTACCATGCGTTACTTAACATTGAACCTCCCCCTTTTTCAAACTAATGTCATAAGCGAGAATTCTAGCGATACTACCCAACAGAAGCTGTTACTAGCGATACTAGATTGAGCGACACTAGCGTTATCTTACCTTAGCAGCGACACCTAGCGATATCTAGCGAGTTTTGTGAGACGGAAGACTCCTTTGCGTCTTAGCGACACTCGTCTCGCTTTCAGTACTTAGACAGCACGCCGATACTTGGTTCTTAGCGGCACCCCACACTGTAATTTCTTCCTTTTCTCTTATTCTTACTTCAATCTATTAAAAGTCATAATTTCAGACGGATTTAGAACTTCTTCCCTTCTACAAACTTATAGAGAATTTAGTTTTATAGCTTACCTTAAAATTTCAAGGTTAAACTTTTCTTCGTTTTCTCGTTATTCCAAAATCACTTCATGCTGCTCCAGATTGTTTAACAATCTTGTAAGTGCTGCTTTTCCCTAAAGATTCACATAATTAACTTCAATTTCAGCTTTACCATCCTTCATAAGATTTGTTAGGAATTATGTTAACTTACTGACCTCCAAATTTCAGCTCTAAACTTGGCTTCCTCTATACGTTCTACTCCGAATATCAACCACTGTTCAGTCTGTGCGACTTCAATCAATCTTCTGTTCCAGCTCCGTTTTCAACACTAATATGAGTAGAATTTCGCCCAAAATCCGCAAGAACACCTTCTTCAATCTTCTCCTGAAGTTTGTCTGAAATATGGAACCAACTTAAGCTCTCGAAAATGTCTTAAAAATGATTAAACATTTAATTAATCCAACTATGTATACTACCGACTTAACCTTCACAAACACCAAGATTTATGTTGCCGACTTACCCCTCACCCGCAAGCTGGCGCAGGATTCTCACCTCGACGCGAGGCACTCATGTTAAACTTCTCCTCCAATGCCTTTAGCAACTATCCACACCCAATGCATGGTGTCGTCCTCAACGCCTCCTATTTTTGACGCATACATCCCAGTCATACACCTCTATTTTCGTCGCGTCAAGACCATTCTGTCTTCGACGCGGAACGGCTTCAACGCATCTGTCTTCAACGCATCGACTTCAGCGCATGACTGTCCTCAACGTAGAGTGACTTAAACGCATGGTAAAGTACATTTCTTTTCCCGCCAAAATTACTTATCCTTCGACGCGGGCAGCTACTTCAGCTCACAACCCTCCGTGAGGCAATCAACAACGCAGGGGCCTGGCCAACACTTAGCCAAAATTTACTTTCCAAAAATTCTTTGCTCTCACTCACAACTACTCCTCCCCTTGCAACGCATAGCCACAATCGCATTGCCGCACCCTAACATTTGGTATCACAAGTCAGTGCTTACAATATAGACTTCGGCTTTTTCATTAGCTTTGGTCCATCTGTCATGAATGTCCCGAACAGTTCGATTCGCATTTTGAGCAGGGACTGAAGAACATTCCTCCGTTAAAACAAACCTCAGATCGTCGATAACTAGTATAGTGTTTAAATTAGATTTCCAAGTTCCATAGTTATCGCCGTTAAGTTTTTCCGAAGCTAATAGTTGAACTATAGATGTATTCATTGCTGGAAAAAAAATGAACAAGTTTAATTAGTGAATGTACTTTAAATTTTAATCCAATTTATTTAGCAAGTAATAATGTACCCATATTTCATTATTTTATTTTGCAACGATACTTCAGTGAGTCAGAATGGCCCCTACCGAAGGGTAATCGACCACTCCTTCACTGAATCAAGATACTCTTGACTAAATACTAATACCAAAATAACTCTTATTCTTATAGTATTTAGTTACCGTTTCTTTGGTCAAGAACTTTACTAACACTTAGTAAGTCTTGTAAGTGTATACCCTCCATTTTTTAATCACAAAGATCAGAATCAAACAAGCCCTCGAAGGAGTAACAATTGCTTGAAAACAGATCTATGTAACTTTATCCATTTCTGGAGTTCACGGAGTTCCGAATCCCATGTTACAAACCCTCCGAAGGGATATGCGCCTATAAACGCCAAGCAGGTGCAACATAGGAATCTCACGGTGTGACCTAATGGAAGAGACCATAGGACATGTTGACACACACCCTTCACCCACTTATTATGAACTACTTCCCCTATTCACCTTGCTATTGACCCATGCAAACACTTTCCGAAGGGAGGTTGCCCAAATAGCAACTCGAAGCCGAGCATGGGATCTCACGTTGTGAACTCTTAGGGACGTGAGAGCTAATGATAACGTATCGTATACATTATTAATCTCCCACTGAAGTGTTGTAATTTTAATTGGGTATTTACTTGGTTATATTTCGGCTAAATCTATACAACCTAAGTCTAGGTGAACAATTCAAGTATAACGTTTATATTGGTTTGTTTTAACCTATGATGTTTAAGTGATTTAAGCTAATTTAACTCACCTTACACCGCTCTCACATACTCATAAAATCGGGTTAACTCAACTCAAACGCCAACTCTATCCCCAGGTAGGAGGTGTTCCGTAAACCATCAACTTTAAATACCTCCGGCCTTAGACAGGATTTTGTTGGGTGAGTTTTGTAAACACAATTTTACAAGATATCTACCTAATTTTAACTATTAAAAGAGGTTGATTTGAGTTGCACCAGTTTTACCCTAGGTGAGTATGCAATTATCTTTGTTATAGATTTTAAAATTCTAATTTATTTTATAACAATTATAAAATAAACAATTCAAAAAATCATAACATATATATACATTTCATCAACTAATATAACTAATTTATATTAATACTCATGAAATTAAAATAATCATGCATACTATATATTATAACATTTATAACATAAATAAAATGCATGAAACATGCTTATCCTATGGTGGGGATTTAAATCTATATGGCATACTATATGCATAAATAAATTTAAATTAATTAAACATACATTCATAACGCATAAATAATTAAAACACACTAAATTGGACTAGTTTTGGCATTTTTTACAAGCAAAAAACTAAATTATTACAACAATAATTTAAAAAACTGCTCAAACAAGTCCCGAATACTTCGAACCAGCTTGAACTGGCTTGAAACACCTCGAACACGGGCTGAACCGGCTAAAAAAAATCGAACCGGCTGAAAAAGGGTTGAATCGGTCAAACTTTGACTGAACCAGTCACACTTTGACTGAATCGGTCAAAGGTTCACCGGTCAACTTCATCACCTTCAATTTGGCACGGAAGGAAGAACCAGAAGAGAGAGAAAAAAAAAACTGCTGCTTCTCTGTTTTCCTTCTTCATGAACACTTCTCGGTTTTCTTCGAAAATTGGCCAAATTACAACTCGATAAAACCCGGAAAAATTAAAGACTTTTTCCGACTCATTAACGAGCAAAACGCCCAGATTAATTACAATAATTGACCACAAATTGAAGCGTAAAAAAAATGCCAAAACCAGAAAAACCAATTTAGCTCCCATAAACATTCAACTCATGAATTAAACCCCACCAAAGCAAATTGAGTGAAATTAATTAGCTCTAATACCAATTGAAGGATTAATGAGCATGCAGCAGAAGTTAATTTGATCAATTTTCACTCTAAGATGCTCAATTTAGAGGATTAAACATGCAATTAAGAAGAAAAACCAAAGTTTCAAGAACACTTACCCTTGAAGCTCAAAATTCTTCTTCAATTCTTGATGAATTTCAGCACCACTTGGTTGTAGACCACCACAAGAGTCTTTTCTACTATTCTCTAGGCTTAGATTGGATGGTGGGATCTAGTTTGTGGTGAATTTGAGAAAGAATGAAGGTTGGGAAGAAGATGAACAATGGATAGAATTTTGCAAAATTAACCCTTAATTTCACAAAATTCTTAAACATTTTTATGTCAAAATCATCTCTATTTATTAAAGAATAACATGCAATCCAATTGCATCAAAATTTGACAACACAAAATAGTTAATTTGTTGGTTAATTGTGAAGAAGACAACCAAGCTTCTAGCTTAGTTAGTGGGAAAATCCAATCTTCAAAAATCAATTTTAAAATCAATTTTCAATGAATTTCCAAAATTGAATTAAAATTGATTTTTAATTTCAAAAAGATAATTAAATAATTAAATAAAAAAATAATTTAATATTTAATTAATTAAATATTATTATTTTAATATTAAATAATAAAATAATATTATTTTTCCCACTTGTCCCGATTTTTCTAAAAAAAACCGATATGAATCCCTATTCATATGATTAATATTTAAATTATATTTAAATATTATAATTAACTCTATTTGTACGTTTAATTCGTAATTAAACGTCGATATATCGTATATATCTAACTTTCATTCCTTAAGCCAAGATTTGAACGATTCAAACTTATTCACCACATTATCTAAGATTTTAGTCCATTTATAAGCAAGTAAAGGGACCTAATGGACCTACGGATCATAAGTTCCAACGATCCGAGATTAACCGTCCAAACTCTTTAACCTAGTTAACCAACATTCGTTAACTAACGGGACACTCCACTAAAGCCCGTAGTTGCACTCTCCTCACTGTAGATATATTTGTGTCCATTTGATATAACCGTCATCGATAAGTCAATCCTTCACAGGTTGTTCATAACTTCAGCTAGGTCAAATACCGATTTACCTCTGAGTTACATCTTTTCCCCTTAAGTACCATTGTCCCTCTAATGAACAATTAATTTAGGATCTAATCACTAAATCCATTCCCTCTCGTGCCAGTGAGAGGATGGGGCCCCTTGTTCAAGTCTTGGGAACAACACTTAAGAGAACAACCTCTCTTCTATCCCTAAGTTGGGTAGGAGTGAATTCCGTCTTGCAAATTCTATGTTCCCAACTATCTACCAGGTCTTATCCCTGAAATAGGAGGAATGTTGAGCAGCGCTATTGAGCTTACTCTTACCTATGTAGATCAAGGGATAATTCGAAATAAATAGGAGTTCATAGATAGCTCAAGATTCAGATCAAGTTATCTAGGTCATCGATAAGTGAAATTAATCAGTGTTAATCGTAAACGGTGTTAATACGTAACAGTAATTATTTCAGGGTCAGTCTTACACAATCTCATTATGTAGAATACCCCCGCTCACATGTCTCTACATGATCAAATCAGAATCACTTCATTTATGACACTTTACAATATTTGTAACAATCATGAAGCGGGTCGTATTCAATAGTGTCTCCAGGAAGAGGTACCCAACCTAATCCATGTACTATAGAGTATTGAGGCTACTTACTCGAACTTGATCCTGTTTTGTCTCCACATAAAGTCAAGGTACTCATTATAGTAGCCTAGGGTTCGTAGTTTAATTGGATTTAGAGTTGATAAATAATTAATTCACTTGAATAACTTCATATGTACTAAAAATCACCTATTTACAAAAACTACGAGTTTTAGGACATACAACCCAACAAACAAATTCACCACAAATTTGGATCCCACCATCCAATCTAAGCCTAGAGAATAGTAGAGAAGACTCTTTTGGTGGTCTACAATCAAGTGGTGCTGAAATTCATCAAGAATTGAAGAAGAATTTGGAGATTCAAGGGTAAGTGTTCTTGAAACTTTGGTTTTTCTTCTTAATTGCATGTTTAATCCTCTAAATTGAGCATCTTAGAGTGAAAATTGATGAAATTAACTTCTGCTGCATGCTCATTAATCTTTCATCTTGTCAATATATGATGCCTAAGATAAGGCTAACGGTTTGTTCTTACAATCTAATTTGGATCCCTAGAACAAACTGTGCCTCACCCAAATCTTTCATTTAGAATTGGGCAGCTAGCCATTTCTTTACACCTGTCAATAAACCTACATCATTCCGAATGAGTAGGATATCATCCACATAAAACACTAAGAAAGCTACTGAATTATTGATGATTTTCTTATAAGCACAAGGTTCATCAAGATTTTGGTCAAAGCCATAAGATTTGATCGTTGTATCGAATCTTATATTCCAAGATCGAGATGCTTGCTTCAATCCATAAATGGATCAATTAAGCATGCAAACCATTTGCTCTTGACCTTGTTGAATAAATCCTTTTGGTTGTTTTCATGTAAATGGTCTCTTCAAGATTACCACTCAAGAAGGCAGTCTTGACATTCATTTGTCTTAAGCATGACAATAGGTGAGAAAGTTTCTTCATAATCCCCTCCCTTAACCTAGGTATAACCCTTTGCCACTAGTCTAGACTTAAGGTTTTGCACCTTTGCATCTACACCTCTTTTCCTTTTGTAGATCCATTTGCAACCTATAGGTTTTACCCCATCAGGTTGATCTACAAACTCCCAGACTGAATCGAAGTACGTGTCCATTTCAAGATCCATAACTTTAACCCATTCATCCTTGTCTACATCATTCATTGCCTGATAATAGGTCAATGGATCCTCAACTACATCATTTAGTATGGTGTCTTGAGTTTTTGTTAAACCTAAATATCGAGTAGGTGAGTTTACAACCTTCCCACTACGACGAGGCTTCCTCAACTCTTGAGGAGGATGTGTACGACTTGATGAAGCCCCATCAACAACTCTTGTTGATGTACCAGTTTCTTCAACAACTCTTGTTGAAGTTTCAGTAGTTTCACTGGAAAGTTCTTTTAACACTACTTTACTGCACAGTATATGCTCTCCTATGTGGTCTTGTTCCAAAAATGTAGCATTTTTCGATACAAATACTTTAGTTTTGGATCAAAGAAATGACCATATCTCGTTTGCTTAAGATAACCTACAAATAGGCATGCTCTTGAACGAGGTTCCAATTTCTTAGGATTTTTCTCAAGCACATATGCTAGACAACCGCAAATTCTAAAGTGGCATAAATTACCTTTACGGCCTCTCCATAATTCCAAAGTAGTTTTAGAAACACTTTTGGATGGAACATTGTTCAAAATGTATAATGCAGTCGTTACTACAAAACCCTAGAACGAGTCAGACAATTGAGCATAATTCATCGTAAACCCAACCATGTCTAATAGGGTTATGTTTCTCTTTTCTAATACACCATTTTCTGAGGTGTACCAGGTGGTGAGAGTTGGAATGTGATTCCATATTCTATTATATAGTTTTGGAGATTTAAATCCATATACTCTTCACCTCGATCTAATTGAAATGTTTTAATGACCTTACCTAACAAGTTTTCAACTTCAGCATTATACTTTTTGAACTTTTCAAGAGCTTGAGACTTGTGTTGCATTAGGTAAAGATAATCATATCTTGAATAATCATCTATGAAAGAGATGAAATATTCATACCCTCTGTGAAACCCAAAAACTTTTACCTGGTAACTTAGATGTCATTAAAAGAGGAAACTAGGGAAAATAAGGGAGAACTTGATTACAAGCCAAATTCATTGGAGGACAATGGAGTTAGCCAAACTCTAGCTAACCTAGGAGGACTCTGCATTGAGAATGGGTTGAGGAGGAATAGTGTTTGACCAAACTTGAGTTGTGGGAAGAGTAGTCATAGATGAGTTTGGGAGAAAACCACGATAGGTGATTTTTCGAGTTTTGGACTACAAGGAGGTAAATAGATTGTGAAATTTTCTAAGTGTCACAACTATGCATGGAAAGCATAGCATGGACTCATAGTGCCTTGAAATGAAGGAGAATTTTCCTAAAGTGTCGTAGAGGAGTGAGTTGGTAGCATAGTTTTAAGTTTAAAACACACATTTTTGAAGAAATCACCAGGTTGGACGCATGAAGTGTGAGTTCAATGCATGGTAGACGACTTTAGGAAGATTTTGATTAAGTGTTGAGGTGCTTAAGATTGTTGAAAGGAACATGTAGGCCATAAAGAGTAGGTTGGACGCATAATCCATACTCGGATGGCAAAATTTCACGAAGTGCAAGAGGTCAACGCATAGCACATATTTGTGAGGATTTTTAGCTAAGTGTTGGTGGAGTTTTAGGAGTTGAAAAGCAACACTTAGGGGGAAGATGAGAGCGCAAAGCATGGAAGGTCTTATACATTGGAATTTGGCTAAGTTTGGAGGACCAAGTCTAGGTTAATTGGAGAGCAAATGGAGGCAAGTTAAGGGAGAGCATAAGAAACGCATAAAAGGCTTCATGAGTAGAAATTTGACTAAGTGTAGGAACCACGGAGCTAGGTTGGATGCATACTCCATAAAGGGAGGGGAATTTTGGCTGTCTAAGACTTCTAAGGCAAGTTGGACACATACATATTGTTGGAAAGAAAGTTGGCTAAATGTTAGATAGTTTGGATGGAGTAGAAGGAAACAAAAGAGGACATACCCTAAACTTTACAAGTTGGATGCATAGTGATGAGGGGTTGGACGCATGGACCCTATTCCGGGAAAGGGGTTGGATGCATGGTGAGGTGGAAAAGGTGTGTTAAATGACATACTACGAGTTGAACACCTCACAAGTAGGAGGTATCATGATGCATGGCCATAAACGCATGTTGAAAGACATGTACAAGGATATGTGTCAAGCCAAAGGTTAAAGGACTGGTAACTAAGGTTCTCTTGAACTTCTATAAATAGGCTTGAAGGATCACTTCTTCATTCACTCAGAAATTGTTTTTCTAAAGCTTGTTAGAGAAAGTTGGGGAGCTTTTCCAGGTAAGACTAAGCATCCAACTTCAACCCTAGGTGCCCAAGGGAGACAAGTGAGCGTCCAACAAGCTTCACCTTGCGTCCAGGAAGGTTGGTTGCGTCCAACAGGTGCAGTGTTGCGTCTAGAAGAGCTGCCTTGCGTCCAAGGGTGGGTTCCTACGTCCAAAGGGGTACTTTTAGGCATTTCAAAAGGCTTTCTAAGACTCCAAAGGGCTTCCAATTGCTGTTTTATTAGTTTTAGAAGCTTAGTAAAGAGTTGTGAAGTTCAATCAGGTTGAACTTGAGCCCAAAGAAAGGGAAGGAAACTTTGAAGAGTTAGAACTCCATTAACGGTTAGTGGTTATCAATAGTTCTCTTATGTCATGTGATGTTCTATGCGTACTATTATGGGATTATGATTATTATCTATTGCTTACGAGCTGTGATAGATTTTTGAATTGTAATGTGTGTTAAGCATTCTAAGATGACACCGGATGGTTAGAAGATCTGAGGATCTAGTTCTGAGCTTGTGCTAAATTTTTTGCCTCACAGGATGGTCAGAGGGTGTCAGAAACCTAGTTCCTGATCCTGTGAAAAGTATCTCTTGTGGGATGGTCAGAGGACCAACGGGTCTAGCTTCTGATCCCTCAAGAGGTAAGGTTATGTGCACATAAAGCTTTAGATGATATTGCTGTGCCAGAGTATGCCGGTAGAATAATCTGATATCGAGTTAAAGAAGATTCGGAGGTTGAGTTTACTTTCGTTATAATTGTACCTATTGATGGTTACTTATAGCAGTTGTTATGTTTAAAGGGTCGTGTGTACCCTAGTTATATGTTGATCACTCATTGGGTTTCGTGAAGCTCATTCTTTCTTTATGTTTGTTTTTTAGGTAGTAGCAGAGACCATTTCTCATATGCATCACGAACATTTTGTGACACATTCTGAACAAGAACTTGAGGACCCTCCTCAGTGATGGCAAATTTAAGGTCCTCTACGATTAGTACAATGTTAATTGTATTTTTCCATGAAGTGTAGTTAGCACCATTCATTTTATCAACACTTAACAAAGTAATAAAAACTCTCGACGTTTTGAATATGCTAAAACATACAAATTATTTCTTATTAGAAACATGCATAACTCATATAACTCAATAAATATTTAGCAAAATTTTAATGTACCCAAATTTTAACATCTAATTTTACAATGATGCTTTAGTGATTTAGGATAAAAGCACACTGAAAGGTAGTCAGTCACCCCTTCTCTAAATTGAAACACTCTCAACTAATTATTACACCAGAATAACTCTTATTCCTATAATTATTAGTCACCATCATTCGATCAAGAAATCATTAACATCCTTAACAATTTCTTGTAAATGTAACCCTTCATTTTAGATCCTCGAGTTTCGCCCCAATGAGCCAACCGAATGGAAAAATCGATTGGGGCAAAAACTAAAGTGAACCTATCCTTAATAGGAGTTTGAGATAAATTTCATGCAAACACCATCCAAAGGGGGACACAAATCGAGGTTCCACGAAGTCAAGCATGAAAGTTATCTAGCAAACCAATGAAGAAGACCGTAGGATATTGACACACGTCCCTCTCCCACTTACTAGAAAGCACTCTCTCCATTCACCTTGATATTGACCTATGCAAAGACCATCCGAACGGGGACACAAATCGAGGTACCACGAGGCCGAGCATAGATCTCACAGTGTGGACTTTTAGGGAGAAACATGAGAAGAAAATGACATATCATATGTATCTTTTTTCTCCGACTAAGCATTTTAAATCTAAGGTTTATTACTAAGGTAAATCCGACTAATTAATTTATGTTAAGTCCTTTGTTAATTTGCACAATATAACTCTTATATTGTATAGTTTAACAACTTTGATTATTATTTATTAAACACTTCAATAAAATCAAATCAACTGTTGCATACTTATAAAAAAAAGTATTAATATATATATTTAAATCTCATTTAAATATTCATCTCTCTTATAATATAAAGTATAGATTTTGAATCTCATTCAAAATAAACTTTATATTATAATGTATCTACATACATTATGCTAATTGTATCACATACAATTAATTCCATTTATTAATTTGAACATTTCAAATTAAACCAAAATGTTTGATTCTTATACTAATCCTTTAGGAGCTAGCAAGAGAACCTCATGGACCTATAGTTAGAAGCTCCAATGATATGAGATTAATCAATTAAACTCTTTAATTAGATTAATCAATATTCATAAACTGTAGGTCACTCCACTAAAGACTTACAGTTGTACTCTTCGCACTATAAATATATTTCTATGTCCACAAAATTTACCAATCAACAGTAAGTCGACCCTTCACAAATTACTCATAACTACAGTTGGGTCAAATTACAGTTTTACCCCTGTAGTTACATCTAATACTTGTACCATTGATCCCTTTAATGAACAAACAGTTTATAGTCCAACTATAAACTAACCCTTCTCAGGCCAGTGAGAGGGTGAGGCCTCATTGTTCTAGACCGGAATCAGCCCTTGAGGGAGTAATTTATCTACTTACCCTAAACACGGGAAGGAGTGAATTCCATCTCGTGAAGATATGATCCCAACCCCCTAATTAGATAAATCCTCAAAATGGTAGGCTTATTGAGTCGGCAATTTGGCTACTCTCACCCATACAGATCAAATGATTGGGCTCATAAATAGGAGTTCATAACTCACTCAGGATTTATGTTGAGTTACCTATAGTCATCCTATGAAATGTTAATTTCTACAATTAACGACGTTCCAAAGGGAAATTAAACATTTTGCGATCTGCTCTTATACAAACTCTTTGCATAGGATACCCCCACTCACATGTCTCCACATGAACGATTGGGATCAAATCGTTTGTAACACTTTACAACTCCTTGTAACAATTACAAAGTGGGTCGTATCCGTAGTGTTACCAGACACTCAACCTTATTCCTATACTATAAACCTTTTGGTTGTTACTTAAACATGATCCAACCTTGTATGTCAACCACATACATGTTTAACTTTACATAAAATAACCATAGAATCTTATTTCATTGGATTGTGTTAATGCATAAAATAGATAAAATAATTTCTTATTTTATTCAATAAATAAAATGTATTTGCAATTTACAAAACTACGAAACTCAAGAGATTTAGGACCAGACCCAACAAGATCATCTTCAATCAAGTACGTTGGAGTATATGAAGTGGATGAGGTAAGTTCTTTAAAAGCTCAATTGGCTTCTCTTACTAATGCCTTGTCTAAATTGTCTCAAGGAGACCAAGCCCAAGCAAGTCCACCATCCATAGCTACCCCTATGGCCACGACAAGTCAAAAAGAACAAAGTGAGTTGGAGATGGCCAACTATGTGGATAGAGGACGATACCAAGACCAACAACAATTTCCAACCCACTACTGTCCTAACTTGAGAAATCATGAAAAAATTTCATATGCTAACAACAAGAACGTGTTGCAAGCGCCTCAAGACTTCAATGGTACGTGGAATGCAAAGACATCATCTTTGAAAGATTTAATGATTGATTTTGTCAAAGAATCAAGATCAAGGACTACCACATTAGAGAACTCGGTACAAGCCATTGTTGACACCGTGCAAAGCAAAGACAAAGAGATTCAAGGCTTGGAGGTTCAAATTAGTCAAATTGCCACCTCTCTCCACACAATGCAAAAAGGAAACTTTCTAGGTTGTCTAAAAAAGAACCCCAAAGAAGAGTCTAATGTTATAACTATGAGAAGTGGCAATGAGTTGAACAAACCTACATTGAGTGATGAGCCAACACAAGAGGAAATGGAGGCCACCATGGAGGATGCACCAACAAGAAAAGAGTTTGAACCTACAGTAAAGGAAAAATCTAAGTAGAATACAGGGAGTACCTTTAATTCTCTTCCTTTTGTCCCTAATACTTTACCTTTCCCTCAATGATTTCAAAAGAAAAAGGTTGATGCTCAATTTTCTAAATTCCCAGATATATTCAAAAAGTTACAAATTAACATTCCTTTTGCAGAGGCATTAGAACAAATGTCGAAGTATGCTAAATTTATGAAGGATGTTTTGTCTAGGAAGAAGAACTATGGGGATTATGAAACGATAGCATTAACCGAAGAGTGTAGTGCGGTGCTAAAAAGAAAATTGCCTCAAAAGTTAAAAGATCCAGGGAGTTTCTCTATTCCTTATTATTTAGGCAACAATTTAGTGACTAAAGCACTTTGTGATCTTAGAGCTTCTATTAACTTAATGTCTTTATCTATGTTTAGGAAGCTCAATGGTGGTGAAGTGCAACCAACTACCAGTCCTTGCAAATGGTTGATTGATCAATTGCTCGTCCCTATAGTATTATGGAGGACGTATTGGTCAAGGTGGACAAGTTTATCTTTCCGGCGGATTTTGTGATACTAGACATGGAGGAAGATGCCGAAATTTCCATAATTCTTGGGAGACTATTTTTGGCAATCAGAAGGATCCTCATTGATGTACAAGACGAAAAGCTTACATTCCAACTTAATGATGAGGAGGTAACATTCGACATTTACAAAGCCCTTAAGCATGGAGATGTAGTAAGTTATGAGCAACATGTACCAAGTAAGACGATAACACTCTCTCCTTCTTCTAATTTGGTGAATGTTTCTAGTTCTTGCATGCCTCTAAAATCTAAGAAAGAGTACGAAAGAGTCATGGAGAAGCATGCTAAGGAAGATATGGCTAGTCTGGTGAAATCCCATAAAGATGATTCTTTAATGTTCCTTGAATATGCTAGGAAAGGTGACATAAAGTTGGAGGAATTAGACAATGTTTTAATTAGCAAGATAACTATGAATGATAATTTTTGTGAGTGCCAGTGTGGGCAAAAATTGAAGATTCAAGGTGGTTCGAAGTATGGAATGGAGAAACTATCTTAGGATCCGGCTTGACTTGTGAGTCCCGTCTAGCTAAAAGATGTTAAACATAGTGCTTATTGGGAGACAACCCAAGTTTATTGCTTTCTTTAATTTTAGTTTGTTTGATTGTTTTGTTTTCTTTTATAGGGAGCCACACATATGCCTTTAATTATTTTTTAGAAAATTGGTGCAAAGTACTCATTCCGCCAAGCCTTTTGGTAGACTCCGTACGCTCTCAAGCTTGTATCTCTTTGCTTTATTCTTTTATGCATTGAGGACAATACATCGTTCAAAGTTTGGGGTGGGAGGCGTACTACATATTTTGGTGTGATTTTATCCTGCTATACATGCTAATTTGTTCTCAATGATTATATGCATGTTAATTGGATTTTGGAAATTTTTGAAATTTTTTTTATTTGAGTTTAAAAGATGATGGGAATGTTTTATGGTTGTGTGCTTTTTATGTTGATTGGCTATGATGAGACTTGAATAAACATAATGGATAACTTATTGTGGAAATAGGATAGCATTATCAGGATTTTTTATCTGTTTAAGTCCCTCTTGAAGTCTCCCATATTCTTGAGCACGTAGCCACTTTAATTTAGAAACTTTGACTTAGAAAAAGATTAAAGTTGAGTGTATTTGGTTGTCACTCCGAAAGGATCCACTGATTAAAGAGTTGAAATGCATGATGGTTTGTAATGTTAAACTAAGGAAGAAGAAAAGATTATTTATGCCTTTGAAAAAGTGCGCACAAAAATGTATGAGCTCTACATGCCTATCTTTTGCACCATTTAAATTATATGTTAAACTCGTAATGTGTATCCATGGATGGGAGTAAAAAGAGCTACATTTGTTGTGATTAGTAAGGACGCTTGGGAATTGACTAGGTACGAGTTCCTACAGTGAATGTGTGAAAGCTAGTGCCCCTAGGCAAAAGAATGCAAGTTTAAGCCAGCTATAAAAAAACATTATTGAATAGTAAGGTACTGATGCGCACTTTTAGTGTTAACCACAAGTGTACGGGTCAAGTTATAATACAAGACGGTTAAGTTTGAATATCGTTCCATTGGAGATCCAATTGTGAAGGTTTAAGTTACTTAGCTATTCTAGAGTTGAATCAATTTTATTTGAGGATTGAAATTGAGTATTATGAGTTATGGAAAATACAAATCAAATAAGGAAAGTATTAAAGTGAGAAACACAAGAGGCAAAGAGAGTTCTAGGGTAATGAATCCTTGTTTATTTCATCATGCAATATTATAGATTTCATGGATTTTATTGTAATTCATATGCCTAAGTTTAGAAACTTAATTCCAAGTTATTTTCTCTAAAAAACAACCCTTTCTCATGCAACTCGATTGATTACTAATCTCTTGAAACCAATACAAAATTACATGGCGTTAAGAATAGTCTTTAACAACCTTTATTGTCAACCTAACTACTCTCGTGATAGATTAATAACAATTCATTATTATAGATCAAGTTAAACATACAATCTCTCAATCATACATCTAACCTAACATGTGAGGATGGCCAATCCACACAATTAAACACAATAACAATGAAAAGCATAATCATTCCAACAAAACCATGAAAGTCTACAAAATCAACATAAGTTCATAAAAAAATCATCAAAACCCTAAAACTAAAGAGTTTAGCCACTCATAGCTTGAAGCAGCATGTTGAAGCAAAATAAACAAAGAAAGACTGTAAAGAAAGGGAAACTCTACTGAAAAGAGATTCTTGATTGAGGTAGCACCGTCACGATCTCCTTGGTTCTCACGTCGGAATTCAAAGGGCACCACGACTATCTGGAACTTTTTTCATCTTCCATGCAACTAACTCACTCCTTGAACTCTTTTATGAACTCTCACTCAATTCTCTCCTTTTTGTGCCTCTTTAGGTCTGTAAATTTAAGGTTGATTCCTCCTTGGTTTGATTTTATCATCAGGGCTGCTGGAAACCCCCAAATTATAGAGTTTGGCCACCCAAAAACTTACCAAAAATAACAAATTTTCATTTAAGAAAAACTAGCGTCGCGGCGCTGGTCTATAGCGCCGCGACGCTATTGAAGATTTTGGAATGGCGTCGCGACGCTGTTGGAGAGCGTCGCGGCGCTTGGGCTACAAGAAAAATTCTTTGCTCTCAGGTTTTGGCGGCACAGCGCTGCCCCAATTTTTGCCATTTTATGTTTTTCATCTCTTTTTCGTCGTATTCTTGCTCGGTTTTGATCTTTTGGGTTTTTTCTTCTAATTTTCCTCATTTTAACCTGAAAACCACTAGCAAACAAGTGAAATCTAATATAAACTCCCTTAATTTGAGAGGATAGAAAGCACTTTTCAAGTGCTTATCAACACCCCAAACTTAGAGATTTGCTAGTCCCGAGCAAAGAATAAAATCAAATAATAGGGAGTTTAGATAAAGAAGTGTGCAATTGACTCATGTCTCAGAGAATAGCATTTAGAACTTAAGTAGAAACATGCAAGTATATCTATATTGTTATAATCATTCAAGGCCAAATCTTGCTATCTCCCATGTGTGTGTGTGTAAGCCTCCTTCAATTTAAAATACTAGAACTTAAATTAGGACTTAAGAGAGTTTCTTTAGTTTTCCCCCTACTCTAGCTCATGCACCAATCTTCAAGCTTCCATACATTTCAAGTGAGTAATATGTCCACTAAGGTGCCTTTCAATCATATATTTATTTTTTTTTTTCATGGGCCTTAAACTTGCATTTTTTTACTTAGAGGCACTAGCTTTCACACATTCACTGTAGGGACTCGTACCTAGTCAATTCCCAGGCGTCCTTACTGATCACAGCAAAGGCAGCTCTTTTTACCCCTATCCATGCATACTCGTTACAAGTTTAACATTTAAAAAGATAGACAAATAAAGCTCATACATTTTGTGTACACTTTTTTTTTCTTTTCTCAAGGCATGTATACTCTTTTCTTTTTTCTTAGTCTAAGATTACTAGCTATCATGCATTTCCACTCTTTAACCGGTGGGGCCTTTCGAAGTGACAACCAAATACACCCAACTTAATCCTTTTTTTCAGTTAAAGATTATAAATTAAAATGGCTACGTGCTCAAGAATATGAGAGATTCTAAGAGGGACTTAAATGAATTTAACTCAAGATAGTGCTATTCTATTTCCACAATAAGTCATCTATCATGCAAATTCGAATCTCATCATGGGCAATCAACATCAAGGCACAAAACCATAAACAACATTCCCATTAACTTTAAAAGCTCCAAAATTTTCAAAATTTTTCAAAAATTGACATGCATATGATCATTAAAACCTTCACTAACATGTATGGCAGGATAAGAAAACACACAAAAGTACGAAAGACACCTCCCACCCCAAACTTAGAATCATGCATTGTCCCCAATGCATAAGAGCATCTAACAAGGAAAGAGCAAGCCTGGGAGCAAGCGGGAAGCCACCAAACAGGGTTGGTGTAAGGAGTACTTTGTGTGATAAACCAAGTTCCTAGGAGATAAAGCATATGAGTGACTCCAAGATTTATTGAAAATAAAATAAAAAGAAAAGTAAAGAAAGCAATAAAATTGGGTTGCCTCCCAATAAGCGCTTGGTTTAACGTCTTCTAGCTAGACGAGGCTCACGAATCACGGTTGATCCCAAGGTGGTTTCTTCCTTTCATGCTTTGGATCACCTACATTTTTTAGTATTCGCCCATACTGACACTCACAAACATATTCATTAGCATTTAGTGAGTTAGTCAATAATTCATTATCAAGTTGGACATCATCTTTTCTAATATAGTCAAGACTTATTAAAGAATCATCATGCTTAGATTTTACCGGACTCACCACTTCATTTTTAACATGCTTCTCCATAATTTGTTCATAATTCATTATAGGTTTGGGAGGCATGCATGAAGAACTAGGAGAATTATCATAACTAGAAACATGCTTCATAAGATTTTCTATTTTAACATCAAGCATGCTATTAGTCTTACCATTCAAAGGAGGCTTATCATGCATAGAGTTTTTATTTGAAGAGAGAGGTGATGTTACCTTTGTGCTTGGCTCATGATGCTCATACCTTTCTATATCCGGATGCTTAAGGGTTTTATAAATGTCGAATGTTACCTCCTCATCGTTAAGACGGAATGTGAGCTTTCCATCTTGCACATCGATGAGGGCCCTTCCGGTGGCCAAGCCAAGGATTATGGGGACTTCGGCATCTTCCTCCATGTCTAATATCACAAAGTCCGCCGGGAAGATAAACTTGCCTACCTTGACCAAGACGTCCTCCACAATGCCGTAGGGATGAACAAATGATCGATCGGCCAAAAGCAAAGATATAGTAGTTGGTTGCACCTCTCCTCCATTGAGCTTCCTAAACATGGATAAAGGCATTAAATTAATGGAAGCTCCAAGATCACAAAGTGCTTTAGTAACTTTATTGTTGCCTAAATGACAAGGGATAGAGAAACTCCCTGGATCCTTTAGTTTTGGAGGCAATTTCCTTTGTAGTGCCGCACTACATTCTTCGGTTAGTGCAACCATTTCATAATCTCCATACCTTTTCTTCTTAGACAATACATCCTTCATGAACTTGGCATACTTAGGCATTTGTTCTAATGCCTCTACAAAAGGAAGGTTAATTTCTAACTTTTTGAATATGTCTAAGAATTTTGAAAATTGAGCATCAATCTTTTTCTTTTGAAATCTTTGACGAAAAGGTAGAGTATTAGGGATAAAAGAAGTAGAGTTAGAAGTACTCCCTATGTTGGACTTTGATTTCTCCTTTTCCTTAGATGCACTCTCTTTTTGTTGAACATCCTCTATGATGACTTCATCTTCTTCTTGTGGAAGCTCATCATCTTCATCATTGATCAAGGGAGTGGATAGCTTTTTCCCACTCCTCAAAGTCACGACCTTGCACTCCTCCCTTGGGTTTATCTCGGGACCACTAGGGAACTTACCCTTTTGTATTGTTTGGAGGGAAGTTGCCATTTGACTAAGTTGAACCTCCAAGTTTTGAAGTGCCTCCTTGGCTTTGAACGGTGCTTGCAATTGTTGGGACCGAATTCTCCAATGTGGCTGTCCTTGATCTTGATTGTTTGACAAAGTCAAGCATTATGTCCTCTAGTGATGATGTCTTTGCATTTCCCGCTCCATTGAATCCTTGAGGTGCTTGCAACACATTCTTGTTGTTAGCATATGAAAAATTCTCATGATTCCTCAAGTTGGGATGATAGTGAGTTGGAAGTTGTTGTTGACCCCGGTATTGTCCTCTATCTACATAATTGGCTACCTCCAACTCACTTGGCTCTTGTTGATTTGCCATGGCCGCAACGGAAGCTATGGATGATGGACTTGCTTGGACTTGGCTTCCTTGAGAAAATTTAGATAAAGCATTAGTGAGAGAAGCCAATTGAGAGCTTTTAGAGAACTTACCTCGTCCATCTCATATCGTCCGGTGGCTTTTGGGATGATTGGAGAAGACCGTTCACATGGCCGATTGTATGATGTAGTGGCCATGTAAGCACCTAATTGGTAAGCACATTCAAAAGCTTTAAGCGAATTAATATTAATAATCTTATTTTGTAAAAAAAAAAAAGAAAAAAAGAAAAAGAAAAGGAAACCAAAAGGGAAAGAAGACAAAGAGAAGAAAAAGGAAAAAAGAAAAGAAAAAAAAAAGATAAGGATGGAGAAGTCGGTTGTGGTTTTTATTGAAAGGAAAATGTTGCCGACTCCTTTCTACTCATTTCCAAACTCATTTCTATGCTATCTTTCAGCTGCACGTCATGGAGAGGTTGAAGAAGAGTCCTAGGGCAATTTCGTGCAAGGTTTTGGACGATTTCATGGTAAAACTGAAGCTGAAACAGAAGCTTCAACTGCTGTCGCATAGCTCGAATCATGTCTGGTGTTTAGTGAATATCGAGCTGAAGAGATTGAATTTTGGGCTGAAATTTTAAGGTTAGTAAGTTAACTAAATTTTGAACAACTTTTATGAAGGATGCCTGAGTTGAAATGGAATAAAAACATGTGAACTTTTAGCTGGAAGTTACTCATACGAATTTTCTGTGCAATCTGGAGTAGCGCGGAGAAAACTTGCAATATCTGACGAACCAGGACGAGTTAAGCCACGAAATTCTGAGGTAAGCTAGACAACATGTTTCTCTACAAGTCTGTAGAAGGAAAAAAGTTCTAAATCTGGCTGGAAATATGACTTTAAATTGACAGAAGTGAGAACAAACAGGAAAGGAGGAAACTCTACTGTCGGATGTCATTTGGAAGCAGGTAACGCTGAGGAATTGGCGTGAGTAACAACACTAGTCTCGCTGGTCGAGCAAAGAAGGTTTTTCTCTCACAAATCTCGCTGGCTCTCGCTCGGTAACGCTCCTCAGGTAGTCTCGCTGGTTTCGCTTATGCTAGTGTCGCTAGTGCCGTAACCTGTTGTGTAATTTCGTTAGTAAACTCGCTAGTAAGGTGAAATCTCGTTGGTAATCTCGCTAATGCCATAGAATCTCGCTTATTATGTGTACTTTAGAAAAGAAAGGGAGTCTCGGTGGTGAATCATGATTAGAGTTTAAGTATACACATTTAATGATCATGTAAAGGAAGTTAAGGAAAACGTAACGTGAGGAATGTGTATTTACAGGCCAAGAAGAGCTCGGAAAGGCATATAATCCGCTCAGGGCTTAAGGACAAGTTGTGAGTGACACTTTTCTTTCTTTGAAACGAAATTTATTGAAAATGTTTAGTTTGGTTTTTCTTATGAGATATGGCTTTGAGATGAACTGTTTTCTTGAAGAGCATGATGTTTGATGATATTGTTCACAAGGCATGTTTTATCCGTTTCTATAAGATGTTGAATGCCATGTTTTGAAATGTTGTTTATCGTGATATATTTGATTTTCATGAAAGATTTTCATGTGAACTATTTACGTATAATACTGGTTTCTAAAATGTTTTAGAGGAGGCTCAATGCTGAAGGACATGAGAAGGCATGTGAGTTTCTCCGGGACCCAGTACTGAAGGACTCGTAGAAGGTACTTGGGCAACCCGCCATATTCCTATGTGCACATAGAGGTTGTGACGTTGGGTGTGTTGAGTCTTGCTCCACCCTGACTAAAGGAAAGTTATGAGAACGAATTGTTTTTCGTATACGATCATTTTGGCATGAACGTATGTGATTTGCTTACATTGTTGAAATTATGACTTTACAGAAATGATTATTTGAATCACGTTTACGTTTATGGCATTATTATGATTTTAACATGCCTGTTTTTGAACAAATGATAGTTTTACAAAATTAGTCACTCACGGGGCTTTTAGCTCACGTTTTCGACGTTTTCTTTTCCCCCCAGGTAGCAAAGACGTTCCTGGTGCTTAGCCTACTTCAGCTCACCCTGCCTAAGTCTCGAGTTCTCGAAATTCAGTCACGTTTGAGAGTTGTACGTTGTATATAACCTTATGTAGGTGGCATATAGATCAAGTTGTGTAAAGAGTGGGGTTCGTAATGTGGTTTTGTACTTTGTACAGGAAAGATGCTTATATTATGATCATGTGTAATAGGGCTGAGTTCTATGAATGTTTATGTATGAAATGTGTGCATAGGAAGTTATGTAAGATGGGACAATATGCGTCACAAGAGGGGTGATGTTTATTGTCTTCACATTCCCTTTCAGGATAGGTAGGTAATCCGGGAGGGGATGTGACAGGCCAAGTCTTCTAGTATGGTGTATGCCTCTTGAGCATTCTTTGAAAAATTGAGCTTCCGGCGGTTGCATCTAGTATGGACTTGGTTGAGCTTGCTAATCCATTGTAGAAGAGTTGAATTTGCAACCAATCCGAGTAACCATGTTGAAGGCACCTTCTCAAGCGATCCTTATACCTCTCCCAAGCCTCATATAATTATTCATCCTCAAGTTGGCAGAATATTCCAATCTCCATCCTTAGTCTTTGAGATTTAGCCGGTGGAAAATATTTGTTCAAGAAAGCTTGAGCTAAGATCTCCCACGTTGTGATGCTATCCGGAGGTATGGTTTCCAACCAATCCTTAGCACGGTCCTGTAATGAGAAAGGAAAAAGTCTTAGTTTAATTGCATCGTTAGAAACACCATTCATCTTTACCGTCCCGCATATTTCTAAGAAAGACCGCAAGTGCTTGTGAGGATCTTCATTGGATCTTCCTCTAAAGGCTAGCTCTTTAGCCATGTGGATCAAGCCCGATTTCAACTCAAAGTTGTTGACATTGATGGGTACATTCATAATGTCGGGTTGATTTGTCGGTAATGTCGGTTGGAAGTAGTCCCGAATTGCCTTTGGTATCTCCTCTGCCATCTCCTCGATATGATTGTGTTGAACCCTTAGGTTTCTTCTACACGTCCTTTCAATCTCTGGATCAAGAGGGAGAATATTAGTATTATCTTGAGGCATAAACTGACAAAATAAACAAAAAAATAAAATAAAATAAAATAAAAAAGGAAGAAAAAAAAATAAAATAAAATAAAATAAAAATAATAAAAAATAAATAAACAACCAAATAATATACACCTCAAATTAAGATCTATCGATTCTAATGAATATTAAGTAACAAAAACCGTTCTTTGGATCCCCGGCAACGGTGCCAAAAACATGATGCATACTTTTAGTGTTAACCGCAAGTGTACGGGTCAAGTTATAATATAAGACAGTTAAGTTCGAATATCGTTCCACTGGAGATCCAATAGTGAAGGTTTAAGTTACTTAGCTATTCTAGAGTTGAATCAATTTTATTTGAGGATTGAAATTGAATATTATGAGTTATGGAAAATACAAATCAAATAAGGAAAGTATTAAAGTGAGAAACACAAGATTCAAAGAGAGTTCTAGGGTAATGAATCCTTGTTTATTTCATCATGCAATATTATAGATTTCATGGGTTTTATTGTAATTCATATGCCTAAGTCTAGAAACTTAATTCCAAGTTATTTTCTCTAAAAAACAACCATTTCTCATGCAACTCGATTGATTACTAATCTCTTGAAACTAATACAAAATTACATGGCGTTAAGAATAGTCTTTAACAACCTTTATTGTCAACCTAACTACTCTCGTGATAGATTAATAACAATTTATTGTTATAGATCAAGTTAAACATACAATCTCTCAATCATACATCTAACCTAACATGTGAGGATGGCCAATCCACAAGAATTAAACACAATAACAATGAAAAGCATAATCATTCCAACAAAACTATGAAAGTCTATAAAATCAACATAAATTCATAAAAAAAATCATCAAAACCCTAAAACTAAAGAGTTTAGCCACTCATAGCTTGAAGCAACATGTTTAAGCAAAATAAACAAAGAAATAGTGTAAACAAAGGGAAACTCTACTGAAAAGAGGTTCTTGATTGAGGTAGCACCGTCACGATCTCTTTGGCTCTCACGTCGGAATTCGAATGGCACCACGACTATCTCGAACTCTTTTCCTCTTCCTTGCAACTAACTCACTTCTTGAACTCTTTTATGAACTCTCACTCAATTCTCTCCTTTTTATGCCTCTTTAGGTCTGTAAATTGAAGGTTGATTCCTCCTTGGTTTGATTTTATCATCAGGGCTGTTGGAAACCCCCAAATTTATAGAGTTTGGCCACCCAAAAACTTACCAAAAATAACAAATTTTCATTCAAGGAAAATTGGCGTCGCGGCGCTGGTCTATAGCACCGCGGCGCTATTGAAGATTTTGGAACGGCGCCGCGACGCTGTTGGAGAGCGCCGCGATGCTAGGGCTACGAGAAAAATTCTTTGTTCTCGAGTTTTGGCGCTGCGACGCTCCCCCAATTTTTGCCATTTTGTGTTTTTCATCTCTTGTTCGCCGTATTCTTGCTTGATTTTGATCTATTGGGTCTTTTCTTCTAATTTTCCTCATTTTAACCTGAAAACCACTAGCAAACAAGTGAAATCTAATATAAACTCCCTTAATTTGAGAGGATAGAAAGCACTTTTCAAGTGCTTGTCAGGTACCTTAGTGGACATATTGCTTGCTTGAAATGTGTGAATTTTTTAAGATTGGTGCATGAGCTAGAGTAGAGGAAAACTAAAGAAGCTCTCTTAAGCCCTAATTTGAGTTCTTGTTTTTGAATTAAAGGAGACTTGCACACACACACATGGGGGATGACGGGATTTGGCCTTGAATGATCTTAACAATATATATAAATATGCGTGAATGTTTCTACTTGAGCTCTTAATATTTTATTCCCTGAGGCATGAATCAATAGCACACTTATTTTGAATTTTCCTATGGTTTTGTTATGTATTTACTCGGGACTAGTAAATCTCTAAGTTTGAGGTGGTGAAAAGCACTTAAAATTGCTTTATTTCCCTTTAAATTAGTGATGTTTTTATTGGATTTAATGTGTTTGTTAGTGGTTTCCAGGTGATAATGAAGAAAATAACGTTTAGAAGTTAAAAGAACCAAACCGAACCAAAACCAAGTGAAAAAATAGTAGAAAAGATGGAAAAATCCTAAAAATGGGGCAACGCAACGCAGAGGACATCTACCTACCCTCTACGCTCTCCAAAACCGAGAGCTAATAATTTGGGATAGTAGGGGAGCGTAGCTATGCTCTTTGAGAGCACAGCTACACTATGACAAAAATTCCCAAAGTGTCGCTACACTCTCTAAGAGAGCAGTGACGCTGCGGCAAAAATCTTAAAGCGTAACTATGCTCTCTTAAAGCACAGCTACACTACCTTTCCTTTTAATGAAAAAATCTACAAATTTAGAAAATATTTGGCGGCCACTTCTATAAATTGGGAAGTTTTCAACAACCCTAATGATGAAACTCAGAGGAAAAGAGAGTGTAAAAGTGTGAGTTTGCTATCAAAAAGAGAGGAGAGTGTTGGAGAAGAGTTGAAGACCGTTTGAGATCTTGAGGTGCCGACCAAGTGGAGATTGAAGGAATTCAACGTCGCAAAGCAATTCGAGAGTCTTTCTTCCTAAGTTTCTCTTTCCCTTATACTTTTATGCTTGAAAACTCATACGAAAGTGTGTATTTGATGGCTATGTGTGGCTAAACTCATGGTTTTAGGGTGTTGGATGATTTAATTATGGATTTAAGTTAATGATTTAGTGTTTTTCATGGATGTTGTTGAATGATATGTTTTTTCAATGCTAGTGCTTTATTCTCTATTAATTGATCATCAACAATTGTGAGGCTAGATGTATGATTAAATGGTTGTATGTTTAATTGGATCTATGACATTGAATTTCTACTAATCTTTCAAGGAAATAGCTAGGTTATTAGAGAAAGTTGATTATGACTATTCTTAATGCTATGCCTCTTAATTTGATTTCAAAATATTAGTAATCAATTAAGTTACATAAGAAATTATTGTTCTTTAGAGAAAATAATCTAGATATTAGTTTCTAGACTTAAACATATTGGTTGCACATAAAGCATGACTTAATTAAGTAATTAATGACATCAACACCCTAAAACACTCTTATCCCTTGAAGTTTCAATTTCTTTTATTTTCTTATTTTCAAAATACAAAATCCAAACTCGATTTCGATTCCTTAAATAAAATCAACTCAATTCTTAAATAGACAGGTAAATATATCAAACTCAATCTCCAGTGGATATGGTACTCGAACTTAAACCATTTTATACTATAACTTGACTCGTGCACTTGTGGTTTTCGCACATCAACCATCATATTGAGAACATGTTCTCGCACTAAGGTGGGACTTGAGGATATTTTGCAATGCACTCTCAATTGGGACTTGAGGAACTCCTTTTTATCACAAACATTTCCCAATGCATTCTGAGCTGGGATTTAAGGACACTTCTCATTAATGGCAAATTTTAAGTCTTGAACAATGAGAACAGTATTTGTGTTTTTCCAACTTGTGTAATTTTCTCCATTCATTTTCTTGGCACTTAGCAAAGTAATAAAAATGTTTAACATGATTAAAGATGCTGAAACATACAAATTAATCCTATTAATAAAATGCATAACTCTTTTAACCCACTCAATATTTAGCAAAATTTTAATGAAGCCAATTTTAACATCTAATTTGCAATGATGCTTAAATGATTTAGGGCAAAAGCCATCGAAGGGTAGTCAATTAGCCCTTCACTGAATTAAGACACTCTTAACCAACTATTACACCAGAACAACTCTTATTCCTATAATAATTAGTCATTATTTATTCGGTCAAGAAATTATTAACTTGCTTAACAATCTCTTGTAAGTGTAACCCTTCATTTTAGATCCTAGAGTTCCAACCCCAATGATCCAACCAAATGGAAAACCAATTGGGCCAAAAAATAAAGCGATCCTATCCTTTACTGGAGTTGGAGATAAATTTCATGCAAACACCTTCTGAAGGAGGACACAAATCAAAGGTGCCACAAGGTCGAGCATGGAACTTATCTTGCAAACTAATGAAGGAGACCATAGGATATGTTGACACATGTTCCTCTCCTACTTACTATAAACACTCTCTCCATTCACCTTAGTATTGACATATGCAAACACCTTCCGAAGGGGGACACAAATCGAGGTGCCACGAGGCCGAGAATAGATCTCACGGTGTGAACATTTAAGGAGCAACATGAAAGGAAAATGACATATCATATATATCTTATTCCTCCCACTGAGTGATGTAAACCTATGGTTTATTACTTAAGTAAATCCGGCTAATAATTTATCTATGTCCTTTATTAATTTGCCCAACATAACTCTTATATTGGATAGTTTAACAACTTTGATTATGATTTATCAAACATTTTAAAAAATCAAACCAAACATTGCATGCTAATAAAATATTTGACTAATTCACCTTCTAGGTTGGTTTCCAGGTTGGGGTGTGTTGTTTCCGTCAGCTTAAAAACCTCAGCCTTAGACAAAACCTCCTTGAGACAAAGATCCCTTATAGGCAAATATTTTATAAATTTAATCTTTTAAAACATCCATTTTAATCCTATTAAAAAAAATTTTAAAGATTAATCTATTTCTAATCAAATTAGAAATATTAAACATAAGTCTATGTGAATTGATTTTAAACTATTTAAAAATCATTCATAACTTATGTTTGCATGCGACTATTTATTATAGATTTTAATCTATCCATTAAAACATAACACTGGTATATTAATGAAAAAATTAAAAACCTATAATATGCATTCTAATGATATTAGCCAAATATAACCATTACATTTACTAAGGTAATGTCATGCTCATGCATATCCATTTTTATTAAGCAATATAACGCTTATATTAAATAATGAAATTCAAGCATATCTTATCATACAATATAACAATTATATTAAGGTATGATGCATGGACATGCTAAAATACATACAAGTATAGAATATAACATTTATATTAAATAGAATGCATGTGCATGCTAATAAAATCATACAATCATATAATATAACACTTATATTAAATATGATGCATGAATCATGTTTATCCTAAAGTGGGAATTTAATCTATATGGCATACATTATGCAACATATATTATTTAACCATACATCTAATGCATAAATTCAATAAACAGCAAAATAGATCGATTTTGGCACCCCTAAGAATTAATTAAATTAATATAAAAAATTATATCAATTTAATTAATTAAAAGAAATTTAAAAAAAATACAATAATAGCTGCCAAAACAAATGAACAGGCTCGAACCCATGATCTAGCAACAGCTTGGAACACGCATACAGTCGTCGAAGCATCGTGCTGATGGAGAGTGTCGCTACACTCTCACTACAAGTATTAGGCCTTTTGTCGACGCCAATAATCGTCACCCTAGCTCCAAAAATGGATCGGCTAATCCTACACTGATGTGAAGTCTCCATCAGCCAGAATCGTTGACATAGATCCGTCGACAAAGCCTATGCCGACACAAAAAAAAAAAAAAAAAAAAAAAAAAGCATTAGCATAGATTGGAACTACCGAAGGAATTCGTCTAGTTTTTTTCCAAAAATCCTATTTTATAATTGCAGTTGTTTTTCCACCTACATCCTTTGTTCATTACTTTAGTTTATACCTAAAAGCAAACAAATTATACCAAATACTAATGAAAATTCATTAAATATTATCATAAAAGTCTTACTGCAGTAAGGTTGGAATATACACAGACAAAAAGTTTGACACATAAAGTTACATACCAATAAATATAATTTGGTCCCAAAACAAACACAGTCCAAAAAAGTTCAGACCGGCTTCTAGTTTGCTTGCTATGAAAAGTGATCTTAATTGAAAGTTGGTCCTGAAAAACAAATAACAAAAACAAAAGTTATTTAGCCTATAATTATAACCAAAAAGTATTAAAAGCACATTTAATAAACTTATATGGCACAAAAACAACTCTACATATATATACAAGAACTTGACATATTATAAACATCTAATAGCATCCCAATTTTAGCACTAATAACACAACTCAACCCACATAGAAATAAACTATTAATGAACATTTAAAACAAAAATTCAACATAGATCTAAACTTACAAAATAAACTATCAATGAACATCTTTCCCCATCTTTAAGTCAAGCAACAGATCTCAACCCACATTTATCATCCCACATTTAAGACAAAATAACAACATATAGATCTAAACTTATAAAATAAACCATAAAACATCTCATCCCAACTCTCACATCATAGTTACCAATCTAAACCACAGTTACCAATCTCATTAGGGATTTGGCCTGTCAGTTTATTCCCTTGAAAGTCAATACCATAACAAAGCAACAGTGAACATCTACAGTAATAATAATATTCAATCTTGCTAGATCATATACTCCACCATTAAATATTGCAATAATACTTAGGACACTTTATCTATCAAAATAACTTTCAAAAATTAAGCAAATAATAGCAACACTAACCATCAATTGATCGACGCTAAGTCAATCTCGAACTACAAACAAAGAGAAGCTACAACACAATACTTACTTATTTTTCAATGCAATGTTTATCTATTAATAGTCATTTGCTTTTTTCAATTGAAAAAATGAAAACAAGAGGGAAAAAAACATCTAAGGTAAGAAAACTAAAAACTCATCAAGGTGAGCTTTAAAGAACTTAGCCATCAAAGACTGATATACCAATAAAATTATGCTATGTAGCATGTGTAACAATTTTCAAGCTTAGCCAACTTTGATTTGATAATCTACTTCAACCAATTATTACTGAAGAATATGTAACTCAATATATTACAATAAAAAATAAATTGCAAAATACCTTATTATAGATTATTGCTATAATAATGAACTTAAAGATTAAAATGAGAAAAAAATATCTAAGAAAACTTACGTGTAAGATAATCGTGACCTATGATAGTAGCAATTGTGAAGCAATTTTGGCCACTTATAAGCCTCCAGTTGACATCAACATCAGCCTTAATTTCTGAACACCATGATCAACTCCAAGAAAGTTGGTCTGCTCCAACTTATAAATCCTAAAATCACTTCCCAAAAACAAAAATTAGACTAAATACTTTTTCATGAATGATGTTTAACTAGCGTAAATGTAACCAAAACCCTAACCAAACATAACCCCAAAAAAATTGGACTCTACAGAGTTGTTCACCAAAACACACACTAAAAATAAACCATTAAAAAGCAATAAGAAACCCAAATCTCACCTAAATGTATTGTCGAAAGCCACTAAATGTAGTTGGATAGTGGGAAACATGACTTTAATCATTCAAAATCAATTTAAAATTTGCAATTAAAAGTGTAAAATTAAACATTGAATTGATTTCAAGTGATTAAAGTGTCTCTCAAAGTGATTTGCACGTATTGGGTATTTGAGATTGACAAAGGAAAACTCGAAGAATTTTACTTAGAAAACCTTACCCACACACAAAAGCACAACTACCAACCACCACAGCGATCGTGAGTAGTGGAGCTCATAGATTGAAGTTGGTACAGAGCGACAAAGCATGAATGGAGATGCGGTGGAGACGAACGGTGAAGAAGGGTGGCATTGAAGTTGTGTGGTGCTGAAAACTACTAAAGAAGAGCGATGGTGAAGACAACCAGCAAAGAATATGGAGGAAGATAACTTACCATGTGGCTAATTTTTAGGAGAGAAAAATACCAAAGAAGGTTCGCTACACTAATAGAACGAAAGTGTTAGCAAGTTGTCACACCCCCTCCCAGATTACCCTCTTTAACCTGGAAAAAGAAGTGAAGACAGCAAACATCACCCCTTTTGTGAGGTTCGTTGTCCACATGTACCTGATTAACCTATTGGAAACATCATCATAACATAGCCACCCACAATATTTCTCCTCTCATAGCATTTAGCATACAAAAAACATCCAAAATAAATAAAAAGTCCTGAAGATTAAATATTTACAACAGTTGAACGTTCAGAACCATCCAGTATAAGACTTACAATACATACTTAATGTACATTCACACTCCCCAACATTTAGCTCATCGAGGTATGTTTACATGCCACACTAACCCAAAACTATTTACATGTACAAAAGCTGGAAAGGAAAGAGTGTGTTGATGCTCTGAATCTTGAGGAAGACGAGGCTTGAGTCGGTTAAGCTTCAAGAACTCTTTCGCTACCTGGGTGGGAGAGAAAATATAGAAAAATGTGAGTTGGAAAGCCTAGTGAGTGACTGCTGAAAATAGTTAGATCAATACGGATAAAACATTTTTAAATTAAGTAAATGATGCGCACTTTTAGTGTTCACCGCAAGTGTACGGGTCAAGTTATAATATAAAATGGTTAAGTCCGAGTATCGTTCCATTGGAGATCCAATTGGGAAGGTTTAAGTTACTTAGCTATTCTAGAATTGAATCAATTTTATTTGAGGATTGCAATTGAGTATTATAAATTAGGGAAAAATACAAAACAAACAAGGAAAGTATCAAAGGGAGAAACGCAAGAGTCAAAGAGAGTTCTAGGGTAATGAATCCTTGTTTATTTCATCATGCAATATTATAGATTTCATGGTTTTTATTGTAATTCATATGCCTAAGTCTAGAAACTTAATTCCAAGTTATTTTCTCTCAAAAACAACCCTTTCTCATGCAACTCGATTGATTATTAATCTCTTAAAACCAATACAAAATTACATGGCATTAAAAATAATCTTTAGCAACTTTTATTGTCAACCTAACTACTCTCGTGATAGATTAACAACAATTCATTATTATAGATCAAGTTAAACATATAATCTCTCAATCATACATCTAACCTAACATGTGAAGATGCCCAATCCACAAGAATTAAACACAATAACAATGAAAAGCATAATTATTTAAACAAAACCATGAGTCTACAAAATTAACATGAATTCATAAACAATTCATCAAAACCCTAAAACTAAAGAGTTTAGCCACTCATAGCTTGAAGCAACATGTTTAAAATAAGCAAAGAAAGAGTGTAAAAGAAAAGGGAAACTCTACTGAAAAGAGGTTCTTGATTGAGATAGCACTGTCACGATCTCCTTGGCTCTCACCGCGGACTTCGAAGGGCACCAAGACTATCTCGAACTCTTTTCCTCTTCCTTGCAACTAACTCACTCTTTGAACTCTCACTTAATTCTCTCCTTTTTGTATCTCTTTAGGTCTGCAACTTCCTTGCTTTTTCTTGATTTTTCTCCCCCCTTTTTGGGCTGTTGGAAACCCCCAAATTTATAGAGTTTGGCCGCCCAAAAATTTAACCTAAAATACAAATTTTTCATTTAAGTAACGCTGGCGCCGCGGCGCTAGGGTTTCAACCAAAAAAGTTTGCTCTCGGGTTTTAGCGCCGCGACACTGTCATGCGTTTACCAAGGATGCGTCGAGGCAGCGCCATCTCGGGGCCGCGATGCTACTATGCGTCCAGACTGATTCGTTTATGCTTCAACGCCGCGGCAGCGCCGTCTTAGCGCCGCGACGCTGTCATGCGTTCAACAAGGATGCATTTTTCAGCTCTTTTATGCCGTCACTACAAGAATTTTTGTCTGTGCCGACACTTTTTTTTGCCAACGCAACAAAAAATGTCGGCAGAAATAGTTTCTGCCGACGAATTTTTAATGCGTGGGCATTTCTTCATATCTGCCGACATAAAATATAAGCGTGGGCAAAAAGTAGTGTGGGATTAGTGAAAATTATAAAAGTTGGTTTTTGCCGATGTTTTTTTTAGTTTCTCTCCATGTACGGAGTGTGGGCATAAGTTTTTAACTTCTGCCCACGCAAGAAACGTGGCAAAAAATTGAATTCCCCCCTTTTTCACTTTCCCTCTTCTCACTTTCCCTCTTTTTTTTTCTTTTTCATTTTAATTTTAGTTTTACAAATATCAAAAAACAAAACGCACCCCCACACAAACCCATCCCGACTGCCCACGATCTACCCCCCAAGAACGCGACGCCGTCCCTCTCCTGCCACCCCGACGACGACGCTTGACGCCGGCAGACGCGACGCTGCTGCCTCCGACTCCGCCAAATGCCGCCGCTGAAGCCTCCATCGACGCCTGCTGCCTCCGACTCCGCCAGACGCGACGCCGCCGCTGCAGCCTCCATTGACGCCTGCTGCCTCCGACTTCGCCAGACGCCGCCGCTGCAGCCTCCGACTCCGCCAGACACGATTGCCGCTGCCTCCAACGACGCCGCCAGACGCAACTGCTTCTTCTTCTGCTGACATGGGTGGTTGCCGCCATCTTACGAAACGTGGGTGAGTATTTTATTGACTATTCATTTGTATATAGTTATATAGAATTGTTAATTGAGTTTTTTTTTTTTTTATCTAGAATTGTCCTCTACAAATGAATGTATCTATGAAATTAGTTGTGATCTTGGAAGATTAGTTGTCGTTTTGGAACACGTAGTTTAAATTAGTGGACTTTGCAATGTGAGACTTACCAAGTATTATAACTACCATGTGAAAATTTGAATGAAATTGTAAGGACAATGATGAAATTGCAATGAGAATGATTAATGTTGATCCTTTAGGTTGCAATGAGAATGATTAATGTTGATCCTTTAGGTTGATTTTGAGTTCGGAAGTCACACTTATATATGTTAAAGTTGTTTTGAAAGTCATTAGTGTCATTTAGACACTTTTTAGATACATTTTTCTTGCTTTTGAAACTCAAAAGAACACTTAGACGCTTAGACACACTTAGACACTTTTTAGGAACTTAAGATATTTTTAATTTAGGTTGTTTTGGGAGTTAATAAGTTTCTTGGACACTTTTTATGCACTTTTAAGGTTTGTTTTGGGAGTTGACGAGTTAAGAGGTCATAGTTATGCATTTTTGGGTTTGTTTTGGGAGTTAACGATTCTCTTGAGGGTTTACACACTTTTTAGACATTTTTAGTACGTTTTGGGACTTAAGGGGTCATTTAGACACTGTTTAGGTACTTTATCTAACTTTTTGCCCTGATTCTTACAGGGTTTAATTCTTTCATGAAGATGGATAGGGATTGGATTAAACTAAAAAATAGATTTTCAAGAGATTACATGAGAAGTTAATGAGTCAACTTGCCAAGTGGGAAGATAGATGGACTGACGTTCAAAAATTGTTGGGGCAAGGACATGGAGGCGATGGATCTTCAACTTCTTAGGTATTTATCTTTTTATTAAAGTTCAAAAATATGGTTGTGGCTATCCTGCAGTTACGGTAGCCAATTCATGCATTTAGTACATTTTTTAATATGTTTAAGTTATAATGTGTTGTGGCTATCCTGTAGTTACGATAGCCAATTCATGCATTTTGACTTGTTTTTGAGTTTAAAGATCCAAGATGTGCATTTTGACTTGTTTTGGGAGCCAAAGTGTCACTTAGACACTTTTTGTCTATTCTTTGGTTGGTTTTGTGTTTATATATCATACTTGTGCATTTTTGACTTGTTTTGGGAGCCAAAGTGTCACTTAGACACTTTTTGGCTATTCTTTGGTTGGTTTTGTATTTATAGATCCAAGATGTGCATTTTGACTTGTTTTTGGAGCCAAAGTGTCACTTAGACACTTTTTGGCTATTCGTTGGTTGGTTTTGTGTTTATAGATCCAAGATGTGCATTTTGACTTGTTTTTGGAGCCGAAGTGTCACTTAGACACTTTTTGTATATTCTTTGGTGAATTTTGTGTTTAGAGATCCAAGTTGTGCATTTGGTCTTGTTTTGGGAGCCAAAGTGTCATTTACACACTTTTTGTCTATTCTTTGGTTGGTTTTGTGTTTATAGATCATACTTGTGCATTTTGGACTTGTTTTTGGAGCCAAGATCTCATTTAGACACTTTTTGGCTATTCTTTGGTTGGTTTTGTGTTTATAGATCATACTTGTGCATTTTTTTACTTGTTTTTGGAGCCAAAGTGTCACTTAGACACTTTTTGGCTGTTCTTTGGTTGGTTTTGTGTTTATAGATCCAAGATGTGCATTTTGACTTGTTTTGGGAGCCAAAGTGTCATTTAGACATTTTATAGCTAATTTTGAGGTTGGTTTCGAGTTTGAGGTACTTTTTAGTTGGTCTTCAATATCATTTTGAGAGTCATGCAAACTAATTTGCTTTATTAATTTTGATCATGTTGTGCTTATTGGAGTTAAATATATGCTTTTCAGGTCTATATGTTTTGAAGAAGGGCACAAATGCTAATTTTTTTGCGAAGACCCAACTGATCATGGAAGGAGACATTGTTTTGTGAAGACCAACTAACGGAACTATTTTTTGTGTATTTAGTATTATTTTGTTCATTTTGTATAGCAAAATGAAAGCTAATAGAGCTTAGGAAACAAACACTAAGATAGTTTTCTAGATTTTATATGATAAAGGAATTGGGGGTTGTAATAGACAATTGGCATAGTTTATTGCAATTATGATATTATATATATTTTGTTACAGGAGATTATTTTTATTTTAAATATTGATCCCCAAGCATATATAATAATAATAATAAATGTGTTGATAATTATAAAGCTATGGCGACGTTTCATGCGTGGGAAGAAATCGATTTATGCCAATGGAAAGTAAAACGTTGGCAAAAATTGATTTCTGGCCACGCATAAAACGTGGGAAGAAATGTTATTTTTGACCACGAATATTGATGCGTGGACAGAAATAAACTTCTGCCTACGGATAAAACGTGGGCAAAAATTGAATTTCTGCCCACGAAAGCTGATGCGTGGCTAGAAACGAACTTCTACCGACGAATATAACGTGGGCAGAAATTGAATTTCTGCCCACGAATGTTGATGCGTGGCTAGAAACCAACTTCTGCCGACATTCATAACATGGACAAAAAGACAATCTTTACCCACGCGTTTCATTGCGTGGGCATTTCTGCCGACGAAATGTCAAAAAACGTGGGTAGAAGATCTCCCCACGGCCTTCTGCCGACGTTGTTTGCCCACGCAATAAAATGTCGGCAGAAGTTTTACCCACTCATTTTTTAGGATCTGCCGACGTTTTTGTGCGTGGGCAAAGACCAAAATTCTACTAGTGCGTATTCTTGCTCAGTTTTGATCTTTTAGTCGTTTCTTCTAATTTTCCTCGTTTTAACCTGAAAGTCACTAGCAAACAAGTGAAATCTAATATAAAGCTCCCTTAATTTGAGAGAATATAAAGCACTTTTCAAGTGCTTATCAGTAAACACTTTGTAAGCTTATAGCACCATGATATATCAAGAACATAATCGTGAGTAAAACAGGAAGACAAAACATCATGAAACATGCAACTTTCATCTTTTAAAAACAATGTGACTTCACATCAAACCTGCACCCCCAATTCCTTAGTTAAGGTAGAGCAAGCTCAATACACTCAACGCCATAGCCTTAGTTGATGTAGAGTAGTCTTAATACATCAATGTCGATACCTTATCCTACTGATGTGCACTTTTAGTGTTAACCGCAAGTGTACGGGTCAAGTTATAATATAAGACGGTTAAGTCTGAATATTGTTCCACTGTAGATCCAATTGTGAAGGTTTAAGTTACTTAGCTATTCTAGAGTTGAATCAATTTTATTTGAGGATTGGAATTGAATTTGTGATTTATGGAAAATATAAACCAAATAAAGAAAGTATTAAAGTGGGAAACACAAGAGTCAAAGAGAGTTCTAGGGCAATGAATCCTTGTTTATTTCATCATGCAATATTATAGATTTCATGGATTTTATTGTAATTCATATGTCTAAGTCTAGAAACTTAATTCCAAGTTATTTTCTCTCAAAAACAACTCTTTCTCATGCAACTCGATTAATTACTAATCTCTTGAAACCAATTCAAATTACATGGCATTAAGAATAGTCTTTAGCAACTTTTAGTGTCAACCTAACTACTCTTGTGATAGATTAACAACAATTCATTGTTATAGATCAAGTTAAACATACAATCTCTCAATCATACATCTAACCTAACATGTGAAGATGGCCAATCCACAAGAATTAAACACAATAACAATGAAAAGCATAATCATTCCAACAAAACCATGAAAGTCTACAAGATCAACATAAATTCATAAACAAATCATCAAAACCCTAAAACTAAAGAGTTTAGCCACTCATAGCTTGAAGCAACATGTTTAAGCAAAATAAACAAAGAAAGAGTGTAAAGAAAGGGAAACTCTACTGAAAAGAGGCTCTTGATTGAGGTAGCACCATCACGATCTCCTTGTGCCTCTTTAGATCTGTAAATTGATGGTTGATTTTCTTTAATTTGATTTTATCATCAGGGCTGCTTGAAACCCCCAAATTTATAGAGTTTGGCCACCAAAAAACTTACCAAAAATAACAAATTTTCATTTAAGGAAAATTGGCACCGCGGCACTAGGGTTGTGTCCAAAATTGTTGCTCTCAAGTTTTAGCGTCGCGGCAGCGCCGTCCAAGCGCCACGACTGTAACATCCCTACCCAAGATATTAAATATATTTCAATATCAATACCTAGGAGTGAGTGTTACCTAGTCTGTACTCTATTAAAGCCTGTTGTAAATGCATTAGTAAAACTAGAAACCCACAACTAGACAGTGAAACGCTCGGCCTTACAACATTATAACAAAATTACTTAATAAGATCACATCATAAGTAGGTTTTAAAGACTATGTTTAGAGTTTACAAACATATCTGGTGAATTTACATATGCTACCCAGGCTAAGTGTGACTTCTATTAAAAGTTAGGGTTTACAGATTTCCAAATTACAAAATTCTATTCTGGCACAGACGGATCTTGATGACGCTAGGCACCCCGAACACGCTTGCTACCTGGAAAAGAAACATCAAATAAACGAAATCTATGAGCTACATTGCTCAGTGAGTGACTACTGAAATATACAATCAATAACATGATAACAACAATTTAGATGTGAACTGCCTAATCATGCCTTGTATCACAATTCATAACCTTATAGATGACTGTAACCTGTAAAACATTATCAGTACATATATGTTTTTCATTTTATTAAACTTTTGTTGAAGCGGAGCGAACTCAACGCACCCAACGTCAATAAGCCTTAGCTGTGTGGAGAAATCTCAACACATCAGCGTCAACCATTTCTATTCTGCTCATGAATCTATCTAATCTCGGGCTGCCCGTGTACCTTCCCATGTCCTTCGGTACCAGGGTCCCATGGAATTAGTCACTCACCGTCTTTAAATCCTTGGGTGAGAGCTTCACATAAGTTAAAGTACTAGGGCTGCCCATATGCCTTCTCATGTCCCTCAGCATTGGGTCCCAAAGAATTACTCACTCACCATCATTAAATCCTTAGGTGAGTGTTTCACATAAGTTACATACTAGGGCTGCCCATATGCCTTCAACTAACTTTCAGCATTGGGTCCCTGAGAATCTTTCTAGAACACTAACTTGCACATCACATTCATCATAATATAACAACAAACATCATACCTCAGCATTCATAATTACTAAGGCTACCCATATGCCTTCACCCATCCTTCGACACTGGGTCTCATTCAAACACTTCTAGTGCACAGACATGCACATTACATTTATCATCATTTAACTAGATTCATAATATCCAGAATTCTCAGAACATTTATCTAGCAACTAGCTTAATAAAACTTAGGATATTAACTAATACTTTGTCAAACTTATCTCACATATAAAATACGTGCTAGCATCATACACATACGTACACTTCAATTCATGCTTCAAAGGTAGTATTAAGCACATAGAAATGAAATAATATTCAAGTTAAGCACATCTCAAACCATAAAGTCACTCACGACTGATTCCAGACTTCGAGCGGGTTATAAGCTTTCCCTAGCTCCTCTTGCCCTATAAACATACCTTTTTCGTGTTAGGTATTTCTAATATTCCTTTTATGTATTCTTTACGTTTGCTTAGATATCTTAAACATGGGTTTTCATCACTACTTTTCCTTTCTTGTTAATATCAATATGAGCGAGACTAAGAGGTTAATTATTCATAACTATGCGGCACCAGCGATACTCAACGTCGCAGGACTAGCGATATTACCTTCAAAGAGCGATACTAAGCGAGAGTCAGCGAGAGTTGTGAGACGCAATGGTCTCTGCGTTACCGGCGATACTCGTCTCGCTGATCACTCTCCAGCTCTTAGCGATACTCCTATCTTAGCGACTCCCGACGATTACTGCTCTTCTTCTTCCTCCTCTACTCTATTCTCAATCTACTAAACATTAAATCCAGTCAAAATCAGATCCATCCTTCTTCTACAAACTCATAAAGAAGTGAACTTTCTAACTTACCTCAAGGTCTTAAATCTCAACTCTTCTTCATTTGAGAACTATTCTCAAATAACTCCGGGTTGCTACAAACATTTGCAGCTTAACTCCGATCACTTCTACCTTAGATTCAGCTTCCACGACTCGTTTTTCTTCAAACTCTGATCAGCACGAGGTCTAAGTGGCATTAATCAAACTCTCCGACCCTGCTCAAGCTTCCTCCATGAAAGTGATGAGGGTTCTCCTCTGAACCGGCATAAACACTTCTCTCTACCTCCCTTTCTTTGGTTAGCTCAGAATAAGATCACCTCGAGCTCTAGAATGTGTTTTTCAAATGTTTAAATACTCAGTCCCCTTTATATACATATATCACCGACTTACACTTTATCTCTTCTCTCTGTACTTAGTTATTCAATGAATACCTTCGGCGCAGGGCTTAGCAACGCATAGTCTCGACTGGGTGTGATACAAATGCCCAATGCCCCATCGACAAATAGCCGACTAACGCACGTCTCTCTCTCGGTCACTCTTCTAATATACCAACGCATACCCATCATCAACGCATAACAGCCTTTAAAAACGCATAAGACACCCTCACTTCATTGCATGATAACTCAACGCCTCAGAGCATCCAACATATTCTCAACGTGTAGCCATACTAACGCATGATCAACTCTTAGCCACTTTTGCTCCGACGCTACTCAGCCAACTTTTCTAACCACTGCCCGTTCATAGTTCCTTCTCAACTTACCAACTCTCAATGTCCAATAGTCTTGCCGTTTTTTCCTACCGGATAATACCAGTTGCTTCAATTGCATACAGTTAAGTGATTCTGCCATGCGTCCAACATGGTTTTTCACAAAGCCTGCGTCCAACCCTACACTTCTCAACTATTCTTATCCTACTTCTTTCCTTAACAAACTCTTCTACGAAGTAATCTTAGAAAGAGGGTGTGACAACGACGCTGTGATGCGTTCAAAATTATTGCTCTCGGGCATTAGCGTCGGTTGATTTTCTTTGATTTGATTTTATCATCAGGGCTGCTAGAAACCCCCAAATTTATAGAGTTTGGCCACCCAAAAACTTACCAAAAATAACAAATTTTCATTCAAGGAAAATTGGCGTCGCGGCGCTAGGGTTGTGTCCAAAATTGTTGCTCTCGAGTTTTAGCGCCACGACGCTATGATGCGTTCAAAATTATTGCTCTCGGGCATTAACGTCGCGGCAGCCGTCCAAGTGTCGCGACGCTGTGATGCGTTCAGAATGTTGTGTCGGATTTTGGCACCGCAGCAGTGCCATCTCGACGCCGCGATGCTATGATGCGTCCAGAACGTTGCGTTTGGGTTTTAGCACCGGCGCTATCCCAAATTTCGCCCTTTTGAGTTTTTCAGCTCTTTTTCCCTGTATTCTTGCTCGGTTTTTATCTTTTAGTCTTTTCTTCTAATTTTCCTTATTTTAACCTGAAAATCACTAGCAAACAAGTGAAATCTAATATAAACTCTCTTAATTTGAGAGGATAGAAAGCACTTTTCAAGTGCTTATCACCTACGTGCACGTGGAATGCCCTCAAAAAGCTAATACTAGACTTCCCATATACCTTGTCCAATCCTTTAGTATTCGAAATCCTCAGACTTCTCGAATACCTTCTTTTAATCCTTCAGTATCAAGAATCCCTTGAACTTCTCGAGTATCTTCTTTTAATCTTTCAGTATTGGGAGTTTCTTAACAACTTGTATTACTACGGAAACATATTCATGTAGTTGCACAATCACAACTAGGGTACAAGGTATAATGGTTTATAACATCCTTTTTAAAAACCTTAGAACTCATCATTAGCAATCATAAAACATTCTTAGCATAACATATGTTTCATCATTCAAATCCTATATGCTTGCAACATTTGAGAATAAGAAAACATATAACTTTCATTTCTAAGCTTAATATTTCATGCTAGGAATTTAAAGTAAAATTAGTGAATCATGCACAATACTTAATAAAATTAACAAGAGAACACATTTTCATAAGAAATCATGGCTAGAAATCATACACGAACTCCTTTTAAAGAAAATATATGTCACTCACAGCTCGGGCCTGCTCCTTTAGGGTTATAGGCTTCTCTAACCTCAGTTTAACGTGAAACATCAATTAAGAGGTATTGAATCATCTTCTTAAGGTTCCCACACTTCCCATAATACTTAAACTTCATTCACATTGGCCTAAATCAACTTAAATTTCACTTATTCCTTCACCTTTGCCATTTAGGGATTTTTATGCAACAATTTCCAAAATTTCCTAAAATACCCAAAAATCAGTGTAAAATTCAAAATTACCGATTTTGAGGCTAAAAATTAAGAAATCAATTGGGCCTAGAAAATGCTCACTGATACCAAAATGGCTATGGGCATGCAGCATGGGTAGAAGGTAAGCATGTGTGGAAGGCAAGGGGTGTGGGGCGTGCGTGGGCAGGCGCTGATGAGCGTGGGCAGCGTCTGCCACACAGGAGCATAAGGGCGTAGGCGTTGGCTGCATACACTGCGTGCAGCTGTCGTGCAGGAGGTGGATGGTAGCCTGCTATCTTCAAACTTCGGCCAGCAGTCCCCTATTTTTAACTTTATTGTTCAGAGCTCCAAACACAATCAAATAAACTTCAAATAAATTTTATGGAACTCAAGAGAGACCTCTTAAATTACTTACCAATAAATTTGGGTGCTTAAAGCCTTCTAAAATATCCTTGAAAAATTCCTCAAACTCAAGTGCTTCAGTTTACCCAATTTCAACGACAACCTCCACTTTCTTCAAACTTTCTCAAGCTTCCCAACTTCGATTCACTTCGGTAGCCGTAGGGTGGATTCCTGACTCATTTAGCTTTCATTTGGTACAAAAATGACAAAAATGACACGAGGGGATTGGGAGAACCAAACACTTTTAGCTGCTTGCTTCCAGCCAAAGCTGCTGCTTTTACCTTACAATCATCTTTGGCATCCAGCTGCTTGCTTACCTTCAACGTTGCATCTCCTCTCTTCTCCTTATCCTTATCACCCTAAACGAAATTATCTCTTTTAATTTTTATTTAATTTATTTATTTGTTCATTTATTTTAATTTTTCTTATTTATCTAACCTATTTATCACTTAGGAAAAACTCAAACAATAAATCTAAAGTGCCAAAAATTGAAAACATCTATTTGCAATCTCCACATTCATAATGAAAAAAAAAAAAAAAAACACCCACCTTTTCTCTAATTTTTCTTTCCAAATTGAAAACTAGAGGCATGATTTGGCTCTAATACAAATTGAGGGAATTGAATACTCAGCAGGAGCGAGTGACTGACTTGTGCTAATAATTTTTTTTTTTTTTGGAAAACACTAAAAAACAGAGAACGAAAAAAAATAATAAATAGGACAAACATCTACATAATTTTACAACATGCTAGAGAGGGAGAGACGAGAAATTCAACCTTTGAAGACTTTCTTCCTTTTGAACAAAAAAAATCTGATTCGCCGAAACACATGAACACCCAATACCTTCTTGTAACTCCTATACAGAGACTGCTCTTAGGACACCACCAAGACAATCTTCCTTACACTCTAGTAGAATTTTTGTCTTTGCCCACACACAAAAACGTCGACAGATCTTCAAAAATGAGTGGGCAAAGCTTCTGCCAACGTTTTTTTGCATCAGCAGAAGGCCGTTGGCAGATCTTCTTCCCACGTTTTTTGACATTGTGTCGGTAGAAATGCCCATGCAATGAAACACGTGGGTAGAAATAGCCTTTTTGCCCACGTTATAAACGTCGGCAGAAATTGATTTCTGACCATGCATCAACATTCGTGGGCAGAAATCACATGTCTTGACCACGTTTTATGCGTAGACAAAAATTGATTTCTGGCCACGCATCAACATTCGTGGGCAACAATTACATTTCTTCCCACGTTTTATGTGTGACTAGAAATCAAATTTCTGCCCACGTATGACTTCCATCGGCATAACTCAATTTCTGCCCACGCATGATACGTCGGTAGATAGTGTTTCATGCCTACACACAGGTAAACGTGGCCAAAAGATTCATTTTTTTCCACGCACAAAACGTCGCCGTAACTCTATAATTGCCAACGCATTTATTATTTTTATATTATATGCTTAGGGATCAATATTTAAATAAAAATAATTTCAATTTCCTGTAACAAAATATGTTTAACATCATAACAATAAGTTTAGCCAATGTATTCAACCCTAATTCCTAGACCATATAAAATCTGAAAAACTATTCTTAGTGTTTGTTTCCTAAGCTATTAGCTTTCATTTGGCTATACAAAATGAACAAAATAATGTTATATACACAAAAAATAGTTTCATTGGTTGGTTCGTCTTCACAAAAAATGTTTCGCTTGGTCGATTGGTCTTCACAAAAAATGACATTTATGGCTTTCTTCAAAATATATAGACCTGAAAAGCATAATATTGAAGTCCAATAAGCACAACATGATCAAAATTAATAAAACAAATTCAAGCTCACAACCAACCAAAAAGTACCTAAAAAGTGTCTAAATGGCACTTTAACTCCCAAAACAACTTCAAAATGCATAAGTATGACTTTCAAGCTCAAAACCAACCAAAAAGTGTCTAAATGGCACTTGAACTCCCGAAACAACTTCAAAATGCCTAAATATGACTTTCAAACTCAAAATCAACAAAAAAGTACCTAAAAAGTGTCTAAATGACACTAACTCCCAAAACAACTTCAAAATGCATAAGTACGACTTTCAAGCTCAAAACCAACCAAAAAGTGTCTAAATGGCACTTTAACTCCCGAAACAACTTCAAAATGCCTAAGTATGACTTTCAAACTCAAAACCAACCAAAAAGTACCTAAAAAGTGTCTAAATGACACTTTAACTCCCAAAACAAATTCAAAATGCATAAGTATGACTTTCAAGCTCAAAAACCAACCAAAAAGTGTCTAAATGGCACTTTAACTCCCGAAGCAACTTCAAAATGCATAAGTATGACTTTCAAACTCAAAACCAACCAAAAAGTACCTAAAAAGTGTATGAATGGCAATTTAACTCCCAAAACAACTTCTAAATGTCCAAGTACGACTCTCAAACTCAAAACCAACCTAAAAAGTGTCAAAGTTACACTTTCACCCTCAAAACAACCCAAAAAGTTCCTAAAAATTGTCCAAGAGACTTGTTAACTCCCAAAACAACCTAAATAGTTCTTAAGTGTCTTTTTGATATTCAAGACCAACTAAAAAGTATCTAAAAGTGTCTAAATGATATTTTACCTCCCAAAACAACTTCAAAATGCCTAAGTATGACTCTCAAAGTCAAAACCAACATAAAAAGTGCTTAGACACTTTTACCCTCAAAACAACCTAAAAAGTTCCTAAAAAGTGTCCAAGAGACTTGTTAACTCCCAAAACAACCTAAATAGTTCTTAAGTGTCTTTTTGATATTCAAGACCAACTAAAAATTACCTAAAAAGTGTCTAAATGACACTTTAACTCCAAAAAACTAAGTATGACTCTCAAACTCAAAAATCAACCTAAAAAGTGTCTAAGTGACACTTTCACCCTCAAAACAACTTAAAACATGTAAACCAACATAAAAATCCAACCAAACCTAAGATGTCACATCCCCTCCCAGATTACCTACCTATCCTGAAAGGGAATGTGAAGACAATAAACATCACCCCTCTTGTGACGCATATTGTCCCATCTTACATAACTTCCTGTGCACACATTTCATACATAAACATTCATAGAATTCAGCCCTATTACACATGATCATAATATAACCATCCTTCCTGTACAAAGTACACTTTTATCATATAACATAATTAAACTTCCATAGATCCATCATACATTTGTACAAAACCACATTACGAACCCCACTCTTTACACAACTTGATCTACATGCCACCTACATAAGGTTATATACAACGTACAACTCTCAAACGTGACTGAATTTCGAGAACTCGAGACTTAGGCAGGGTGAGCTGAAGTAGGCTAAGCACCAGGAACGTCTTTGCTACCTGGGGGGAAAAGAAAACATTAAAAACGTGAGCTAAAAGCCCCGTGAGTGACTAATTTTGTAAAACTATCATTTGTTCAAAAACAGGCATGTTAAAATCATAATAACGCCATAAATGTAAACGTGATTCAAATAATCATTTCTGTAAAGTCATAATTTCAACAATGTAAGCAAATCACATACGTTCATGCCAAAATGATCGTATACGAAAAACAATTCGTTCTCATAACTTTCCCTTAGTCAGGGCGGAGCAAGACTCAACGCACCCGATGTCGAAAACATCCTTAGCTGAGGCGGAGTAAAACTCAACGCACTCAACGTCGATAACAATCCTTAGTTGGGGTGGAGCAAGACTCAACACACCCAAAGTCACAACCTCTATGTGCACATAGGAATATGGCGGGTTGCCCGAGTACCTTCTACGAGTCCTTCAGTACTGGGTCCCGGGGAAACTCACATGCTTCTCATGTCCTTCAGCATTGAGCCTCCTCTAAAACATTTTAGAAACCAATATTATACGTTTCACATGAAAATCTTTCATGAAAATCAAATATATCACGATAAACAACATTTCAAAACATGCCATTCAACATCTTATAGAAACGCATAAAACATGCCTTGTGAACAATATCATCAAACATCATGCTTTTCAAGAAAACAGTTCATCTCAAAGCCATATCTCATAAGAAAAACCAAACTAAACATTTTCAATAAATTTCGTTTTAAAGAAAGAAAAGCGTCACTCACAACTTGTCCTTAGGCCTTAAGCGGATTATATGCCTTTCCGAGCTCTTCTTGGCCTGTAAATACACATTCCTCACGTTACGTTTTCCTTAACTTCCTTTACATGATCATTAAATGTGTATACTAAAACTCTAATCATGATTTACCACCAAGACTCCCTTTCTTTCCTAAAGTACACATAATAAGCGAGATTCTATGTTATTAGCGAGATTACCAACGAGATTTCACCTTACAAGCGAGTTTACTAACGAAATTACACAACAGGTTACGGCACTAGCGACACTAGCATAAGCGAAACCAGCGAGACTACCTGAGGAGCGTTACCGAGCGAGAACCAGCGAGATTTGTGAGAGAAAAACCTTCTTTGCTCGACCAGCGAGACTAGTGTCGTTACTCACGCCAATTCCTCAGCTTTACCTGCTTCCAAATGACATCCGACAGCAGAGTTTCCTCCTTTCCTGTTTGTTCTCACTTCTATCAATTCAAAGTCATATTTCCAGCCAGATTTAGAACTTTTTTCCTTCTACAGACTTGTAGAGAAACATGTTGTCTAGCTTACCTCAGAATTTCGTGGCTTAACTCGTCCTGGTTCGTCAGATATTGCAAGTTTTCTCCGCACTACTCCAGATTGCACAAAAAATTCGTATGAGTAACTTCCAGCTAAAAGTTCACATGTTTTTATTCCATTTCAACTCAGGCATCCTTCATAAAAGTTGTTCAAAATTTAGTTAACTTACTAACCTTAAAATTTCAGCCCAAAATTCAATCTCTTCAGCTCGATATTCACTAAAACCAGACCTGGTTCGAGCTGTGCAACAGCAGATGAAGCTTCTGTTTCAGCTTCAGTTTTACCATGAAATCGTCCAAAACCTTGCACGAAATTGCCCTAGGACTCTTCTTCAACCTCTCCACGATGTGCAGCTGAAAGATAGCATAGAAATGAGTTTGAAAATGAGTAGAAAGAAGTCAGCAACATTTTCCTTTCAATAAAAACCACAACCGACTTCTCCATCCTTATCCTTTTTGTTTTTTTTTTTTCTTTTCTTCTTTTTTTTTTCCCTTTTTCTTCTCTTTGTCTTCTTTCCCTTTTGGTTTCCTTTTCTTTTTCCTTTTTTTTTTTTTTACAAAATAAGATTATTAATACTAATTCGCTTAAAGCTTTTGAACGTGCTTACCAATTAGGTGCTTACATAAGATGCATGAATTGGCTACCATAGCTGTAGGATGACCATAGACATTACAAATCAAGCATATAATAAAGGCACTAAATGTATGATTGACTACCATAACTGGTTTATATATATAAAAAAGAAAGAACACCTTCAATATAGAACACCTTTGATTCAAAAGCTAATTAAATCCTAATAATACAATTAAGATACAAACTGATCTACAAACCTCTTGGTTGCTAAAGCATCCGTATACCAAAGTGAGTTATGCTCACTTGGGTCTCCAATAATTTATCTTATTTTTCATATGTAATATTTATCAGGTGAACTCTTCTTGCTTTCATCATATTGGATTTGCTGTCAAAACAAATACTAAGGTTGGCTTTAAAATAGTCCCAATAACTGAATAACATAGTGATATGATAAACAATTTATAGATAGTGTTTATAGTCACTAAAAAATAAATTGCTTTGTGAACTATATAGATGTACAAGGCCATGTTAAAATAGACACAAAGAGTGAAGTTACCTCCATGATCTTTCAAACTGAGGCTATCAGCAGCTCGTGCACCAGGATCCCTATTAGAAGACCTGCAGGAAGAAGGTCTTAGAGGGGAAACAAAATTTGTTGTTAGTCATTCAGCTTTGCAATAATGTTCAATTTGAATAAAACTTGGTACTTCGTAGTGGAACTTACATGCGATATAATACCATGAAAACACGACGACTTAATTCATATTCTCCAACTATGACCCCTGCAACTATTCCATTTGCTCCACAATGTGGAAAATCATACCATCTACTCCTGCATTTTAGGAAGCTATCCAGAAATTCACGCAATGAAGTAACTTTTAGTTGGTCTATAGAGCACTTACCTCAGCAAAAAACGCAGCAAAATTCTGATGGCGGCGAGCAGGCATGTGGGTGCGAAAGTGGTGTTGCGACGATGTGGAACAAGCTGAGAGGTGAAGTGTTAGTGTGGAGCGAGCTAAGCGATAGTGGGCATGAGTCTGAGACTTGTGCGAGGCATGGATCGCGCTTAGAGGTGAAGCGGCGGCATGGAGCAAGCTGAGCGACGGCATGGAGCGAGATAAGCGGCAAAGTTCATGGTGAGCGTAGGAGGTGCATAGTAGTGAGGTCATGAGAGATGGAGATGGAGAAAAGAGATGTGAAAATGGGGGAAGAATGGGAAAGGGAAATTGAAAAAGAGGAGGGGGGGGGGGGGGGGGGGGGGGGGGGGAAAGAAAATAAAATGTGGGGGGAAAAGAGGGGGAAAAGAAAATGTGGAGAAAATTGGGTAGGATTTTAAAATATAAGGATTTAAAAGGTTTCTACCCACACACCTAACATGGACATAAACTGAATTTTTCTGCCCACGTATGTGTGGGCAAAAATTAAAAAAAGGCGTTGGCAGAAATTTAATATACTGTGTTTTCTTATGACCACCCTCAAAACAATTTAAAAGTTCCTAAAAAGTATCCAACAGACTTGAGGTTAACTCCCAAAACAATCTAAATAGTCTTTAATAGTCTTTTTTATATTCAAAACCAATCATGAAAATTCATATATTTTGTATTTTTGTGTGGAGAGGAAGAAATAAAATGAAAAAAAGGAAAATAAGGGGCAAGTGAGAGGAGGGAAATGAAAAAAAAATGTGGGTACAAATAAAAGTGGGTAGGATTTAAGAAAATGTGAAGAAAAAGAACATATGAGATTTAAAATGTTTTTGGCCACATAAATTGTGTGGGGAGAAACTAAAAATTTATGCCCACACTCCTTGTGTAAGGAGAAACTAAATTAAGCATCGGCAAAAATCAACATTAATGATTTTTATTAATACCACAACTTTTTTCCCACGCATATATTTTCGTCGGCAGAAATGATGTTATGCCCACGCATTGAAAATTCGTCGACAGAAATTAACTCTATCGACATTTTTTGTTGCGTTGGCAAAAAAAATTGTCGGCAAAGACAAAAATTCTTGTAGTGACTCTAAGGAAGAGGAATCAAGGAGTGGTAAGCTCTTCTAGATTTTTGGTGAGAGAATTAGATTGAGAGAGAGCTTTTTCCTTGAGAAAGTTTCACAAAGAAAACTTATGTGTATATTTTTATTAGAACTCAGAAAAAACTTTTTGAGTATATCCTGCAGTGAGAGAGAAGGTGGGGTAAGAGTTATTTTTGTATCCATGGATATAACCAATGACTTACAGCTGCACTCTTCACACTATAGATATAGTTTTGTGTCCATAGATATAACCAATCAATAGTAAGTTGACCCTTCACAATTGCTCATAATACGGTTGGATCAATTACTGTTTTACCTCTATCATTATATTGAATTCCTTAAGTGCCACTAATCCTTTTAATGAACAAACAGTCTGAGAGGGTGAGGTCTTATTGTTCAAGACCCAAAATCAGCCCTTAAGGGAGCAATTTATCTAGTTACCCTAAAGATGGGAAGAAGCGAATTTCATCTTATGAAAATATGTTTCCAGCTCCCTACTTAGACAAATCTCCAAAATGGAAGACTTATTGAGTCTGCAATCTGCCACTCTCACCTATACAAATCAAAGGATTATTTTCATAGACAAGAGTTCATAACTCACTCAGGATTAATGTCGATTCACCTATGGTTATACTATGAAATGTTATTTTTTTCAATTAATGGCGTTATAAAGAGAAATTAAACATTTCGCAGTTCGATCTTATACAAACTTTTTGCATAGGATACCCTACTCACATGTCTCCACATGAACAATTAGGATCAAATCATTTGTAACACTTTACAACTTTTGTAACAATTAAAAAGTGGGTCATATTTGCGGTATCACCAGGATACCCCACACACTCTTCACGCTATAGATATATTTCTGTGTCCATGAAATTTACTAATTAACAGAAAGTCGACCCTTCACAAATTACTCATAACTACAACTGGGTCAAATTACTATTTTACCCTTGTAGTTATATCTAACTTCTTAAGTACCACTAATCCCGCTAATGAACAAACGGTTTTATAGTTGGACTATAAACTAACCTCTCTCGGGCCAGTGAGAGGGTGAGGCCTCATTGTTCAAGACCCGGAATTAGGCCTTAACTGAGTAATTTATCCACTTACCCTAAACATGGGAAGCAGTGAATTCCATTTTGTGAATACATGTTCCCAGCTCCCTAATCAGACAAATCCCCAAAATGGTAGGCTCATTAAGTCAGCGATTTGGCCACTCTCACCCATATAGATTAAAGGATTGCCCTCATAGATAGAAATTCATAAATCACTCAGGATTCAGGTTAAGTTACCTATAGTCATCCTATGAAATGCTAAGTTCTACAATTAATGGTGTTACAAAGTGAAATTAATCATTTTGCAGTTCGGTCTTATACAAACTCTTTGCATATGATACCCCCACTCACATGTCAACACATGAATGATTAGGATCAAATCATTTGTAACACTTTACAACTCCTTGTAACAATTAAAAAGTGGGTCGTATCCCTAGTGTTACCATAATAAGGCACCCAACCTTATTCCTATACTACAGATCTTTTTGGTTATTGCTTAAACATGATCCAACCTTGTATGTCGACCACATTCATGTTTAAGTTTACATAAAATAACCATGAAATCTTAGTTTATTGGATTGAGTTAATGCATAAAATAGATAATTTTATTCAATAAATAAAATGTATATACAATTTACAAAACTACAAGACCCAAAAGATTTAAGACACACCAGTTCGAACAATGTAAGTATTCAAATCACACTGATTCAAGGGATTAATACTAACCTATTGAGGGCTCCTACGTGGTTGAGTCTACATCCGTTTTCATCAAAATCAAACAGCTCGTTGAATTCTTTTTTAGTAATACAATTCAAAGATTTAGAAAGGGTAAGGAGATTAGACGGATTTACAGTGGTTACAGCATTTACGTTCTCCACATGGGGTTCGGGTTGGGCTGGGAGCTTACCACTTTGAGTGTCTAACTTGTTCACTGTGGTGGCCAACTGAGTGATTTGGTTGGCTAAGTGTTGCATACCCATTCTCGTCTCTTTCTAGAATATGGTGTTTTCTTCCTAGACCTTCTTTGTTTCTTGTTGGATGGTCATTCCATCCTTTTGGAACTTTATCATAGAGTTTGCCATGGACTTCACGACATCCTCAAATGATGAGTTAGGACTGTAGGATGTACTCACCTGGTGGTCTCCTTGACCTCCCCAACGAAAGTTGGGATGGTCTCGCCATCCAGGGTTGTAAGTATTACGTTATGGATCATATTTTCGTCCTCCTTGATAGCCACCATAGCTCACCTCCTTCACGGGGATTGAGGGTTGAACTTGAGCACGGGCCATTGTTTTACCAAAGCAGTTAAGTCAATTAATTGAGAACGTTACTCTTTTACCTCTTGTGAGTCGGTTGGGGTGACTCGCACGTTTTTATTTCTGTGTTTTTGCCAAACTTTTTTGGGGATATTTGTACAGATGGCCCATTTGAGAGGCCCACTCGAAATTTGGTCTTTTGCTGATATCATTACTATGCGAAATTACCACTTTAACCCTTCTTCTTACTCTTCTTCCACCATTTCGTTCCCATTGTTTTTTTCTTCTTTTGTTCTTCATTTTTTCTGCTTTTCATCTTTCTTATTAGCGTCGTTTTTTTCTTCTCATTCTGATTATGAAAATCTCGCTGGGAAAATGAAAAAAAAAAATAGAGTGACATCTCCGGAAATCGTCTCGCTGGGAAGATGCATGAAAAAAGACGAAGAAGATGCCTGAAGAAGGACGACGAAGAAAAGCAGAAAAAACGATGAACGAAAAAAAAAAACAGCGAGAGCGAAATGACGGAAGAAGAGAAGGAAGAATGGTTAAAGTGGTAATTTCGCATAGTGATGACATCAGCCGAAGGCCAAATTTTGAGTGCTTTTGAATTTGAGGCCAAATTTTGAGTGAGCCTCTCAAAATAAGTCATTGGTACAAATATCTCATTTTTTTGCCATATTTAAAAATAATTGGCACTTTTTGCCATTTATAACAATTTCTCAAAAAGAAAATAAGTAAACAAAATCAAATTAAACTGATTTATGCATTATTTACTAAAAGAAAGGCCCGAGTTTTCGAATCATTTCGAAAGTGCCCCTTTTGAAGAGATATTGCGAAATCGTGCCAGCGTTGTAGAAACCCCTCAGACCCAAAGTAGGGTTTTAGCTTTAACCCTCAGCAGCCAAGAAGCAAGAGTCCGTTCTTGTTCATATTCCGTACCAAGAACCACCTTTAGAATCTATCATTTCTTCTCATAAACAATGGCTTCCATCGGTGCCAGGTCTGTTTTCCGGTCATTCTCCGGTTCGGCACGCCGTGCTGCTGCTCACATCGGCTCTCAAGCTAAGCCGTCATCAAGCTCTCCCTTTCGCATGGCAACTAGCAAGCCCCTCTCTCATCGAACTTTCAGGTGCGTTTCTTAATGCTTTTGCATCCATATTAAGTGCGAAAAGTTTCTGAATCTAGAGCTCTTTGAGTTTTTTCCCCTCCCCAAAAGGAAATCAACGGTGTTCAATTTTAAACTTTATTTCTCTCCCCAGTGTTTTAGTTGCGAAAGTGCGCTCTAGAATTTTGAAATGACAACAAGATAGCCTTTCCCTTTCCTCTGCTTTAAAATACAAAGTTTGGCGAAACGTTTCAGCAAATAAGGTAATGTATTTTGCTTGAAGGTGTGCGCCTGAGATGAGCTTCTGTCTGGAGTCGATGATGCCATTTCACTCTGCGTCGTCGTCAGCTTTGATGACTTCAATGCTCTCTATCACCCGCCACAGTTGCGGTTGGCTTCCCGAAGGTGCATAACTGATAATTTAATTCATAACTTTCTTGATCTGTCATGAGCTAGATTGAAAGAGGGAAGAACAATTTTACGTATTTGTATAGTTCGGAATTTAGACCATATCTATAATTTCAGAATGACTTCGTACGTGCACAAGAAAGAGAGTTGATAATTTTCTGGAAGTCGATCTTCTATTCGCATTGGTTCTTCGTTGGATGAATTTCAGCTTTATAATTATTTTCATGAATCAAGAAAGAGAGTTGTAGTTCGAGTGCGGATAGTGATCCATTGTATGTAGAAATAGTGATATCTTTATTTCGATTTAGCCACAGTAATCGGATGTTTCTGGAGGATGAAATATCTATGCTAGTATGCCATTAAAGTAGTTAATGTCTATGAATCATCAGAAGCTGCACCATGAAAAGCTTTCTTTTGGGTTAATTTAAGTACTGATATGGATTAATATGCCAGTAACTTATAACTGTTCATAAGTCTTTCCTGTGTGCATGAATCTTGTGTTGTGATATCACTTCTTGAGTTTTTTTCCTTACTTTCTGGTTTCTTCACTTGATATAAAACTTGTAACATAGACATACCTGATCCAACTCCGTAATTTCCTTGATTTTTTGTTTTGAAAGGAGAAGTGGATCTGCTTCTAGGCTGTCTAACTAGTGGATTTTTTACTCTTGAATTAGGTAGCTAGCACACTTAATAGGCCCATTGATGTTCTTCTTGCCTTCTTGTTGCTCTGGTGAGTTGGTGCCTATAAACTCATATAGGACTGATAAAATTGAACAGAATTGTATAATAGCATGCATGCACAACAACTCGATCATTTTTCCCCTAGTAGCCAGTTTATTGCTTCAAGTAGATACTCTTCAAATTAGGATGCAAACAAGCTTATCAGATAATAACGATTCATTCTCTTTCCTCCACGTCCCATGACTGTTCATTGATAAGAGTTTAAGTCTTTTTACTGAACTCGGGTGTTACAAATCTTATTCTTTCATATGCTTACTAGAATGAGCCATTTATGCGAAAACCTTCCATTTCTGATTCAAATTGTTATTTAAAAAAGTACATTCCCCTGTTTTCAATGTAGGCAAAGACAAGACTAGATGAGGATCGAGAAGCAGGAAGGAATGACTTGCTTTGTTTTTTCAGTTTCACCTTTTAAGTCCTAGCGATGCTATCCCCCTTGGCCCACCCCCCAAGACAATGAAATGAAAGAAAGAAAAACTTCTAGAAGATGATTCCATCGATAGGTTAAATGAGATGATTGTATTTGGAACGAAATAATAAACTATGAGATTCTATTTCGTTCACTTTGTTTGTAGATGATCGTCTTTTAAAGTGTTGAAATATTATATTCAATTTAATTCTGCAATTATATTTGGTTACAGACTACTAGATCATTGCAGAATAAATTTGGCTTCTACATTGTTTAATTATTTTCCGTTTTGCAAAGTTTACTTTGTTTATCAAGTATTTGGCACTGTTAATTTGTTGTTATCTTCCCAATTCCACTACTTCATAAAGATGGAAATTACAAATTCAATAATATATTGGTCTGACCATAAGTAGCATGCAAAGGAATTTGAAGAATGTCCGATGAAAAATTGAAGTCTTCTTTTTGAATGATACATTGAAATATCCTTTGGAAAATTGCTTCCAACTAGAATGAATGTTTTGTAGTTTCCATAACCCAAAATTAGGTCCGAAATTTCCATCTTTCAAGTTTAAACTTGGAAAATGTCAATCTACATCTCTCTTTTGATGAGCATGCTTATCACATCCCAAATTGATTCTTGTTATGATTGGAATGTCAAATTTACACTAATAACACACTGGTCACTTCTTTTCATCAGCATGCAATGATGATCTGTGATAAATGACAAAAGGATCTGACGAAGTTCTATATCCAATCCTCTATACGGACAGTGACTTCTATTAAGTAGAAGCTTCCAAGCTCCAAATGGTGGTTTGTGAAGAAGAGCTTCTGATCAATGGCAATGGTTTATTGTTATTTGAAGACTGATTTAATTTTTAGTGCTCAAAATGTTCATCATATACTTGATTCGTTATGTAGTGTACTGATTGATTGTTAACATTTGTATGTGATCATGTTAACTTTTTCGTCGAATGTTCGTTGAGCAATTGAAAGCTTCATGATCTTGCTGGAAAAGTGGGTTTGTATTTGTAGAAGCTTCGACAAAAGTGACTTGAAATATGTGCTAGTAATGCATGGTTGAATAGGAGAGTTTTGAATATTGGTTAAGGTATCAAAGTGAATTTTCAGACCAAACACCGCATTTTTTTCTACTGGCCCCTCATTGATCATTATAGGGATCATAGTATTGCTATCAACCCCTTATCTTAGCCAACTTCGCTTTTCAGTTAAGGCGTCGGGTCCATTGTGAACCTTGCCTTTACAATGTTCCCGTTCTTGCTGTCTGACTGCCTCTTGTTTTGTTTTCTAGGGCGGTGATATTCAATCAGCGTGTCTAGCATGAAGGTTTGCAACAATGTTGAACTAGCCATTTTCGTTGCTCGTCTGTATCTGAAGTCCAGATTCATGTCTTATTTTTGCCTATATTTTATGAACTCTGTTTCCAGGCTTTTCATCGGACATGATTCAATATAGATCCATCCGAAACACACCATAACTTTTTTTCTTTTCCTTCTCCTGTTAATCAGTAGTTGAATTATTGGTATAATAACCAAAATCAGAATCTAGATTGGAGAATGCGTCCAGATAGTGATGTGCTAAGTTAGCATGAGAACAAATCTCGTCCATTTGTTTTTCGCTCAACCATGTTCTAATTTTGTAGAGTATGAAGCTTCATGTTGAAATTAGCTTTTCACAAGCATTGAACAAACTAGACAAATTGCTCGAAAATTTTATAGGAATTAGTAAATCTATGAAGTCAAATTGAAATGACTAGTGCCAACCAAAATGCACTAAATTAACCTAAAGCAAATTGGTTCATATGTATTTTGTCAAACTGAGTTGATGGTATGGTTTGATTGGTTCAATTGAATTTCTTGATGTCTTTTTCGTTTTCGTTTGCATTTGAATTTAAAACTAATCGTGTAAGAACAAAAGTATTCTCTATAAGTGCATAGGGAGGAGAGACCTGTGTGTAGAGGGCTAGATGTGCTATGAATTTGATAGAATTTGGTTAACAATGTGACTGACACTTACATTCATCCGTTGCAAGTGGATGGTTAGGTTGACAAATCAAATGGTCTTTATCATTGATCGCACAACATGGAGAAATTACATGGTCCAAAGTGCATTTTCTAAATTACATGGTTCAAAGTGCATTCAAAAGAGAAGCAATCACCTAATTCCTCCTTGAACAATTAATCTAATAAAAACGTTACCTTTACATATTTCATATGTACAAAGAGAAATCCATAACAAGCGGTTTACGGGTGGCTTGGAACTAATGTCAGCCAAAAAATAAACCCTGTACAGAGATTCAACGTGCTTTCTTCTATGCCTGAAGTTTACAGAACATTTGAGGACTATCATGTTCTCTATCTAAACAAGTTGTGAAGATGATCAGGACTATGTTCCTCTGTCCATAAAATGTCACTGCGAACCATAATTCTCGAATTAGAGCTGATTACTTCAGCGTTTTGAAACATGAAACCATGAATGACGGGCAGTGGGAGCCCCTTCCGGAGATACGCATTGGCATTAGGCAACAACGTAGTTTTGACTAGAGTCTGCGCAACTGGCTGCAAATTTGCAAATGTAGAGAGCTATGATAAGTCGACTTGAAACAAAACAACTTTTAGAATGTTCATTCTGTAGGATAAATGGAATGGTAGTCTACCTTAATTAGGTCCATATGCAGATTGCCAATATTGCTCCATTTCAGTGACATCTCAAAATCGTTCAAATCAATGCTGCCCACGAGGTTGTTCCCCAAGACGTCAGCAGTACTGGAGGCATGAGCCAACTGAAATGCAAAGATGGGGAAGAAGGTCGAATCTTGATGGAAAAATTTTACTTCACTAAAAGATTATGGGAGGGGACATGAAACTATTAAAAGACAACTTCATGCAGACAAGAAACCATCATATTTGGCTAGGGATATTTTAGCCTGAGAATGGTTCTTAGGAAAGATAATTCATTGAAGCATCCAAAATTCAAGAGAGCTCTAGTGCATGTATGGGAGTGATTTAGAAATGGTTAAAATCACTTTTGTCATGTTTAAAATCACTCCAAAACACACACTTAATCACCCAAAATCAATTTAATGTTTAATTTTACACTTTTAAACACAATTTTCATACTATTAAAACTCATTTTGAATTAACATGCCATTAAATAGGTTGTGTTTACTACCTTCCATTCATCTCCTGAGTGGACGAATAAAAATTATATTTAAAAGGTGACAGGTTTACATTCTACAACATGCATGTTATGTAGCAACTCTTTAGCATCATTCCAAGCCATAAACAAAGGTATCGTAGGCCTTCAAGATCTGTGCACTAATGTACTTACTTTATAGTTTCCCTGTAAGCTGATAACTATTTGATCAGTTTGATAGAATCCAAAACAATGCACTGAAATATAAAAGGTAAAGAAAGATAAACAAGTAAATCGAGGTACTTGCACTCTCACCCTCTTGCGATGACTCCAACTCTAACCAACTGAATCAATGTTGAACACTTTCTAGCCACTTCTTTAACCAATTACTATTATACCCTTAAAATCCCAATAATATCCCTAATCTTATTGAACTTCCATTCCTATCAGTTTTTCCCTTCCCTCCTGTCCCTTCTTTTTGAAGAGTGAATAGAATGTTTAGGACTAGAGATGACTCACTGTCAAAGTCTAGTTAAGTTGAGGTGTGCATCTAGAATTTGAATCTTTTCAAAATAAAAAATAACAACAATAAACTATATATGCATCGATGTGTGTAATGCTATTCCAATTCTGAACCAATAAACTTACCAATGAGATGCATGCAACTGGTATTAGTTCACTTCCTTCTGCTACGTCAATTATCAGACAATAAACTATAAATGCATGCATGTGTGTAATGATATTCCAATCCTGAACCAATAAACTTACCAATGAGATGCATGCAACTGGTATTAGTTCACCTCCTTCTACTACGTCAATTATCAGGTCTATGTTCATGGTTGCAAAAATCTGGTGCTCTGAAATCCTTATGACTGGTGCAGAAGGTAAAGTGATATTCAAGCTCATGTCAGCATTAGGATATTTCTTGTACAGTTGGAGAACAATAAATCTCCATCCAGCAGTGTTTAGAAGCGGCTGGTTGGACACTTCATTCAAACTCCACTGCATAAAATCTGCCTGTACATATAGATGATGATTTTAGTTTTGTAGGTGTAGCTAAATAACACAATGGCAGAAAGTTAAATGTACAGAATAATATCTGAACCCACATTGTAGTATAGGGCCAATGCAGAGTTAAAGACTGCTTCATCTATTGTTATTCCAAACATTTTAGAAGGATCTGTACAGGAAGCTGAAGCTGAAGGTGAAGTTTCGGAGTGGTACTCAGGTATTGGGAGCTTTTTGCTTTCCCTAAACAGCCCATTGATCTTTAGACCAATGGAGGAGTTGCTAAGTAAGGGTTTTTCCGCAAAAGTAATATCAAAAGAAGTATTATCATCCACTTGGACTTCCTTGGGAAATGCTTGCAAGATGGAATCAACCTTCAAGATTCCTTTTCCTAGTTTCTTACAAATCGCCTTTTCAACTGCAGAACTTATCTGTTCTTTGAATGCATCAACCAGCCTAGGATAAAACACAATAAAAGAGGATTATTAGTACAAAGGTATTATTATCCTATAATTTAACACAGAAGTATGGGCAGTACCTACGCATAAAGGCAGAAGAGCATAATTTCAATTGATCTACTTTACAATTAATCATTTGTCAAGGATTCCGTCTTAAACAAACAAACAAAAAAAGGAAGAAAAAAAAAAGCTATGTTAAGGCATCTGTATGTTCTGAGCACACAGCTAACTGCCATTATAGCTAACACGAATGAACCAACCTTGCTTCTTTTGAAAGCTGAGGGAATTTAAATGGACAAAGGATTATAAGGATAAGATGATCATACTTTTGAGCATATATAACAGTGGGAATGCTAGCGATGTAAATATTTGATCATGTGGAAGAATGAAGAATAATTAGGGCAATACTGACTAAACAGATCAATCCCATAATTAGAACAATACTGACTAATGATGCCTTGGTGATTTTTGTTTAGTTAAGCATGTTAAAGATGAAAGTAGATGAAGAATGACATCCGGATGAGTTCCTCTACAATCATGAAAGAGTTACATACCCTTGATAAAGCCAAGATGCTCCTCCATCCAACTTTATAGATATATCTTGGACAGAACAACCGCACTCAAGAAGAAATAGTTTTAGAGTTTCTTCTTGAAGCTCCAATCCTAAAGTAAGTCGAACTTCCATGCCATCAACCTGTTTCATGAGTAATTTTATCTCATAAACTATTTAATGAGTAAACAGACAGATGGAGATGGATTTTCAAGCAAAATGCATGTGATCGATATATATGGAATTCTCTTTGTTAATTTTATTGATCAATCTCAAAACAAAATAGAGAACATTATGCTTATCTAAACAAGCGTGAAGAGAGGAGTCAAAGTAAAAACCACCAAAGTATTGAAATTTGTTTTCAACTCATTCAAGTTGCAGAAATCTCCTTCATTAAGCCATAAATTTACCTGGAACTATTAGAATATCCAACTCGCATGCTTTAAATACAGTGCTCTAGGGAAAAATATACTCTCCCATGATCCAACATCTTTTTATGTAAATAAATAACTATATTTCTAAAAAAAGACTTAAGTAGCTGCATTCTTATACAGTTAACCAATTTCGTCTCCTTTACTCATGATGTCAATCACAATTTAGTGCAAAAAAAGCTACAAAGCTCCACCACAGACCTCATTGTTAACAAAACCAGATAACTTATACAAACTTGGGACTGAATACTGACAGCATCCGAAACCTAGTGATAAACCCTACCAACGAGGCATATACCTGAACAGAAGCACGTCCTTTATCAGAAATCTCCGCTGGAACAAGCCAAGTACTGTAGGAATAACGCCAATCCATGCTCAAGTCGCAGGTAGTTCCTGAAGCAACAATAGAAACACCCGACTCACCCGTCTTGACAACCGATGAAGGAACATCAACTTGGTATATGGTAGTGTTGGATAACACCATATGAACGTTTCCAACGAATGGGATTTTGACAGATTTTTCGGATTCAGGCAAATTAATCGGAATCACAGAAGAAATTGCCTTGTCTATGAACAAGTCTTTGAGGAAATCAAGACCCTTTTGCGATATGACCGCAGATGTGAAGGATTGGGTAGGTGAAGGATGAGCATCTCCCGGGATGAGAGAAGATACCCAGAGAAGCAAGAAAAGTATTGGAGCCATAGAGAATTCGAGCATGGAGAAGCATGAGAGAAAATCAAATGAAAAAGGCAACAAGGGCAGCTTGGAAATTTGGCATAAATGAAATGTCACTATTGCCCACCTTGAGCCCAGAATGAAAGTAAGTCACTTATTTAGTTATTTGCCATGGCTTCTTGTTCTTCCTTTTGTGGGGTTTTTACAATTACTGCCCCTTTACGTTTTATCATTACAACCTTCTCGTTTTGTGGTCAAAGTTTTGACCTTGGCTATTGGCCAATCGTCCCCGTCTGCGCCTACCGGTTAAAAAGAAACTTCTTTCTTCTGTCCAATAAAGGGTAATCGACGACATTCCTTCCCCATCTCCAAGCGCGCGAAAAAGCAGATGGCATTACAAACTGGGGTCTCAACCTCCAAGGTTCTCATCCTCGTTGGAGCAGGTTTTTTCACATTTGCCTTTGCTATTTTTTATCAGTCATCTCTATTCAGCGTTTAGCTTTTACGATCTTATTTATAGTAGTCTCTGGATATTGGGAAACCCCAATTTCATTGGTATTGCACAATCCTTGAATCTGATTACATATTTTCTTGTCGAATTATGTTGTTTACTTGGAAATAGGATCACAACTTAAAAGTTTCATCTGTCCCGTGTTTTTTCTTTTTTTTTTCAATACCATCCAATGTTCCTCTCTGATTGTTGGGTTTCTCTATCATCTATTAGGGTTAACTGGTTCTGTTGTTTTAAGAAGTGGGCGATTGTCTGATCTGATATCACAACTTCAGGAATTACTGAAGGGTGTGACTGAGGAAGAACTCTCTCCTAGCCCTTACAAGTATGATACTGCTGTTCTTGCTGCACAGGTTTGTATTATGTACATGTTACTTTACTCGGTCCAAGAAAATGAGTGAAATTTTCCTTCCGTTTGGTAATTGGGGTTAATGGAAAAAGTAATGATGGAAGATGTATTGATAATTGATGTACCAAAAATATGGAGAAGCAACTTGAATATGAACTATTCCTCTGGTTAAACTCCAAAAGAATGCAGATGGTATTCTTATGGTGAAATCAAAATAATCAACAATAATCAGAATTTTCTGCTTTTTTAAGAATGCATACCATCTTTATGTTGGATCCATTGCTTTAAAAGCTCCAGTTAATTTAAAATATATTCTGGTTACGAATTTGTAAACTCATTCAGATTCGGCAACTGACACAAGAGATCAGGGAGTTGACATTATCTGGTCCTGTAACTGTCTTCAATGGGAACTCTTCTAGCGGTATGGATAACATTTCTGTGGATTCTATGTTTGAAGATTATGATATTTAGTCTTCTTTCTTTGAATGCTCTTATTGAAAAGTCTCAAGCTCTTGTTCGTTAATACTTAATTCCTATATTGACCTAATGGGCACCCATTGTCAGTGAAAACACTGAAAAGAAAGCAGTGTATTGTTTTAGAAAAAAAAAATGAAAGAAAGCAAACATTCTAGTATAGGTGGATATTATACTCTGAATTTGCTTTCTCTGATTTTTACTTGTCCTATTCACCTTTTATCAATTCCTGAAACTTGGCTCTTTTGAGGTCTCAATAAAGAGGAGTATGTTTGTGTAAATAAAGTTTATGAAATTTGGCTGCAGGATATCCATATTTCTTAGAAGTCTGAACTGTTTGTTTGATATTTGGAAAGACAACTGTTGGTTTCATAGTCTCTCACCCAACCACATCATGTATTTTTGGAACCCAAACTTCTAGACTTTTTGGACCCACGTTGTAGAAGTTCACATAAATTTCATAAGGAGCAAGCCATGGATGAATACTGGGGTTCTCTTAATTGAGTCTCTAGGTGGCGTTCAAGTAATTGATTGCAATAAGATCAATGCATCTTATGAAGTCCCATACAAAAGCATCTATTTTTCCTCTCTCAAATAACGTTTTTGACCCATGGATCGTGAATTTATATCTTCACTGCTGTGATAAGCAATATAGACAAAGATAGAAAAATTCAAGTACTTTGTACTCCGAAATAGAAAAAGAAAATAATATTTAATTTTGAGTTGGTAAACTAAAAGCCAAGTTTGGTGTATATGGAAATGCACAGAAATTACTTGTAATGTAGACTTGGCATGCTGATCCTTTCTTCTTTCAGGGAATTATGCTTCTTACTTGGTACCTGCGGCTGCTGTTGGAGCAATGGGATATTGCTACATGTGGTGGAAGGTAAAACTTTTTTTTTTATTTCAGTTGACTGAAAAAGGGAAAATGTATTTTTGTAGCATGATTGCGTTGGTTACAACATTTCTTCCTATGATAGCAGGGATTGACATTTTCTGACATAATGTTTGTGACAAAGCAAAACATGGCAAATGCTGTCTCGACTGTCTCGAAACAACTGGATCATGTGCATGAAGCACTCGCTGTAAGTGACTGGTTAGACATTGTGTAAACCTTAAAACAGGAAAGTTAGTTCATGGTTAATGCATTACTTTAATTTTAAACCATATTTTGCCTCCAGTCAACCAGGAGGCATCTGACAAAGAAGTTGGAGAACTTGGATTGGAGGCTGGATGAGGAAATCGAAACGACAAAACTCATCGCAAATAATGTAGGAGCTACACTCTTCCTACTTTCAAGTCTTGATAGATACAACATTCTAAGCTTTTCTTTTTTCACGCAAAGATGTTGACATCCATAACCTGTTTTTTATTGCATGCGATCCAGGATAGATTTTTTGACTAGGATTGGTAAGAAATCATACAAGCTTTTTTTCTTTCATGGCTATTAACAAGACTAAAATCAATTTATGTCCTTCAAAATTTCCTGTTGAAGCATCCATTCCTTATATAAGCCTTTCAACTAGCTGAAATTTCTCTTAATTCTGAGAGAAGAGATCATGTGCCTTGTGAAATGATTTTCATCGAGTGTATAAGTGAATGCAACATCCTTTGAAGTTTTGTCTGCGTGCAGGTGGAGGAGGTTAAGTCCAACCTTTCTCAGATTGGTTTTGATGTTGAAATGATCCATCAAATGGTCTCACAATTGGTGAGTCACTCACTACCTTAAAACTCTTTTCTAGGATGCAAACCACAGTGCAAGCTGTTCTTGAATGTCTCCACTGACCCAAACGACAAACAGGAAGGAAAACTCGAGGTTCTTGAAAGGAAACAGGACATCACAAATTCTGGTCTCTGGTATCTATGTCAAGCTGCGGGAGGTGTCAAAGACCGCATAAGTGAAAAACTCTTCCCAGTGAGTAGTTTCACTCATCATTATCACTTTAAGCTGAAAGCAATCCTTCTCCCTCTGAAGTGGATGTTTGTTTTATTAATGTTTGGCAGGAAGTTGAGGCAAAGAAGATTGCAACGATTAAATATGAGGAGAATCCCCTCAAGGTATGAGAATGCTGCACAAATGTTGCAGAAGCTGTATCTATTAGACTATTCTGGACAGCATTTGATTTTGAAGTGCCCATTATTTGTACAGGGACTGCAGTTCATTGCTGATACTAAAGACTCCATTGTCACTGCAATGCCAAATGGAGTGAAGGGAAATAGCTTTGACAAATACAATAGTGAAAAAGTTGCAGTAAGAAGAACAAGATTGCACAGATCATATCCTGTTGGGATGTCTTTGGCACAAGGCATTAGGGGCTGTCATACGTAATGTTTTCCTCCTTAAAAATTAGTTTCCTTTTTTGTTTGCTAATGAGTCCATGAATATATATATCTTATTCAATTGTTCTTGTTATTCAATATCATTTTCATATGAGAAGCATTTGGGATTTGCATATAAAGTAATGCCTTCGTGGTAAGGTTTACAGGTTTTATGAGAACACTTACATTTATTGTGTACATTGTTTGAACTATGACAAATCAAATGATAAATATTGCACCTCGCTATGAAATTTCCTGATTTTTTTTTTCTAATTTCCTGATTCTTTTAGCCCCACGCTTTATATATATATATATATTTAACGAGAACATAACTTCATTAGATAGAAATATTACCCAAAGGGCTATAACCAAGGATCTCCTTGGTAATGAAGGGAGAAAGCCAATTTGGAGACACAACATTCCATAACCTCCTCCTCCAACATTTCGCAGTCCACCCAGCTAATGCATGGGCAACTGTATTTTCCGAATGAAAAATAAAATTGAACTCCTCAATATGAGTCTTGATCATCCAATCACGCATCTCTCCCAAAATGACTCCTTGAAGAGACTCGATCAGTTCATTTTAATCATGGCCTTAATAAGAGTTTGAGGTTTAGATTCCACTCAAAAATTTGTTAAGCCTCGTTCATTGGCCGCTTTTAACACAACAAGTAGAGCCATGGACTCGGAAAATAACAAATCCGGCCCCATCAAGCACTTCAAAAACGCCGACACCATTCTGCCCTCATAGTCCCCAACAATTCCTCCCAGCTCTCGTTCTTTTCCTTTCCACGCAACATGGAACATCCACATTTGATTTTAGAACATTAACTTCAGGTGACCTCCAACACATCTCAGGGAACTCTTTCAGTTCCCCCATCTCTCGCGAGCCCCTCCACATTTGAAGAAAGCTACAAACTGTCCACCCTCCCCTTTAGCTGCACCTCACCATATTCCCACACATACTTCTAGATCCATTAGGCTTTCAATCCCATTGGAGTGACTTGTAAGTTCTTGGAAGCTTTGTTCTGTCCCATTGGAGTGACTTGTAAAGTCGTAGTGATTAGTTTTGAGGAAGCGACACTTGATTGGTTTGGATGCAAGGAGGAGGGGGAGCCTTTCAAAGATTGGAAGGAGTTAAAGGAGTGGCTATTAGTTCGTTTCCACTCATCGAGGAAAGGATCAATGTGTGCCATTTTTGGCGATCAAACAAGAAACGACGGTGGAGGAATATTGAAATTTATTCAATAAGCTAGTGGCGCCTCTTCCCTAACTTTCCCATCAAGTGTTAGAAGAAACCTTCATGAATGGGCTGACTACATGGATTAAAGCCGAAGTTGAATGTTGGGAACTCGTCGGGCTGGCTGGCATGATGAAGATAGCCCAATTAGTCGAAAATCAGGAGTTGACAAGGAGTGAAGCGGGCCTGGGGGTAATTCCATAATTAAGGCCCAAACTCACATCTCTATTGTTAAGAACATGTTGACGGGCTTGGCGAAGGAGGTACAGAAGACCCAGAATACGCCGACTACAAGGACGATCACCTTACACGGCGTAGCGACAAGAGGAAATCGAAGATAAGGATCGGCAAAACGATTGACGGACGATGGTGAGGTTGACAAATCCAGGGACGATGAAACTCCGAGGGGTCATCGGTGTGATGAAAAATATTTTGTGGTTCATCGGTGTAAGGTATGTGATGAGGAGTGGGACGTTTTAAAGGATGAAGACATGGGGGCGATTGAACTCAAACAAACAGAAGTTGAGCCGATAGTGGAGTTGTGTTTGAACTCGGTGGTGGTGTTGACAAATCCAGGAACGATGAAACTCTGAGGGGTGACTAACTAAGAACCGGTTATATAATTGAGTAGATTGTGGTGCTACTCATAACTTTGTGTCCTAAAGAGTAGTCGAGCAGTTGAAAATTCCATTGGTTGAAACTGGAAATTATGGAGTTATAATGGGTACGGGAACGACGGTCAAAGGGAAAGGATAATGTGAGGCTCTTGAGCTCGATCTGAATGGGTTGCGAATTGTTGACAATTTTCTACCATTAGAGTTAGGAGGTGTGGATGTGATATTGGGAATGCAGTGGTTGCACATGCTGGGAGTAACTGAAGTGGATTGGCGTAATCTGAAGTTGAAGGTGAAACAAGGGGGAAAGACAATCATATTGAGGGGAGATCCTAGTCTGACCAAGGCTAGAGTAAGTTTAAAAAGGTTGATGAAGTCTTGGGATGTGAATGATCAAGGATACTTGTTTGAGTGTCGGGCCTTGGAGGGTGGTATGTCGTTAGCATAGTGCTATGGGGTTGATGATGTACCCACCCAGAATCAATACCTCGATTGTTGGACTGGTTTTTGGAGGTGTTTGAGAAACCCAAAGAGCTACCACCTATGAGGGGAGTCGAGTACCATATACATCTAAAACCAGGGACCCTGCCGGTAAACATGAGACTCTATAGATATGCTTATCATAAAAAAAGGGAAATGGAGAAGTTAGTGAACGAGATGTTAGCTTCGGGAGTAATCAGGCCAAGCTCCAGTCCTTATTCAAGCACTTTCTTCTTGGTCAAGAAGAAGGATGGGGGATGGAGATTTTGTGTAGACTACCGGGCCTTAAACAATGTTGCGGTACCAGATTGATTCCCCATTCCAGCTGTGGAAGAATTATTTGATGAGTTACATGGATTGACACTATTTTCGAAGATGGATTTAAAGTCTGGATACCACCAAATAAGAATGAACCCAAAAGGAGGTGGAGAAAACTGCCTTTCAGACACATGGGGGCATTATGAATTCCTCGTGATGCCATTCGGATTGACCAAGACCCCGTCCACATCCAAGCTCTGATGAACAAGGTATTTAGACCCTACCTTAGGAAATTTGTATTGGTTTTTTTTATGATATACTCGTGTACAACAAGGATTTGGAGGATCACTTGAAGCACTTGGAAACGGTTCTTATAGTATTAAGAGACAACGAGTTATATCCCAATAGTAACAAATGCCAATTTGCCAAGGAAAGGATTGCTTATTTGGGCCATCTAGTATCAAGGAAGGGTGTGGAGGCCAACCTTGAAAAGCTGAGGGCAATGTTGGAATGGCCAGTACCGACGTTTCGTTCAACACTATAGCAGCGTAGCAGCCCCACTAACCTAAGTCTTGAAGCAAGGAAATTATGAATGGAATGAGGAAGCTCAAATTGCCTTTGAGACATTGAAGAAGGCGGTAATGACATTGCTCGTGCTTGCTTTACTCGATTTCAATCATCCCTTTGAAGTAGAAACCGACACCTCAAGACACAGGGTGGGAGCTGTCTTAGCTCAGAAAAGGAAACAGATAGTGTACTTTAGCCATACATTATCCTTGCGAGACCGTGCGAAACTAGTGTATGAAAGAGAGCTCATGGTAGTGGTTATGGCGGTTTAGAGATGGAGACCGTACCTAATGGGACGAAAATTCGTGGTGAGAACAGATCAAAAAGCTTTGAAGTACCTTTTGGAACAAGTTGTTATTCAGCCACAATATCAGAAATGGGTGTCAAAGTTGTTCGGATATGACTTTTAGGTGCAATATCGACCTGAAGCTGAGAACCAAGCGGCTGATGCCCTGTCCCGAGTACCCCCTACGGTGCATATGGCCTATTTGATGACCCCAAGTCTAATAGACATTCAAAGGATCCGCAAAGAGGTATCAGAAGACCCCAAAATGAAGGAAATCATTGAGAAATTAGCTTCGGGGGAGGATAGCACATCAAAATTTGATCTGCATCAAGGAACTCTCAAGTACAAAGGAAAATTGGTGATTCTAAAGTTGTCAGCCTTAATTCCCACAATATGACACATGTACCATGATTTAGTATTCGAGGGACACTCAAGTTTTTTAGAACCTACAAATGATTCACCGGTGAATTGTATTGGGAGGGCATGAAGGTGGATGTAAAGAAACATGTGGAGGAAGTGCAATATACCAGAAAAACAAGACTATGTCTGTCCCCGACAGGGCTACTTGTTCCCTTGGACATACCTCATGTTGTGTGGGAGGATATCACGATGGATTTCATTGAAGGACTTTTGAAGGCAAAGGGGCATCAGACTATATTGGTGATAGTGGATAGATTGAGCAAATACAACCACTTTTATTGGTTTACAACACCCTTTTACAGCCAAAACGGTGGAGGAGGTTTTCATTAAGGAAGTGGTTAAACTACATGGGTACCCTTATTCAATTGTGTCTGATAGGGACAAAGTTTTCCTCAGCCATTTTTGGAAGGAGTTATTCAAGGCAGCTGGGACTAGATTGAATAAGAGCATAGCCTATCACCCCCAAACCGACGGACAATATGAGGTTGTGAATCGGTGCCTCGAAACGTATTTGTGCTGTTTTTGTGGGGAAAGACCAAAGGAGTGGAATAATTGGTTACGTTGGGTTGAATATTGGTACAACACAACTTTCCACAACTCCATAGGGATGACACCATTTCAGGCATTATATGGTCGTGTACCACCCCTTCTAATAATGTATGGTCAAGGATCAACAACAAATTCGACAGTGGATCAATTACTCCAAGAGCGAGATAGGATGTTGGGAGTGCTGAAGGAGAATCTGAGAACAACACAAGATAAAATAAAGAAAAATGCTGACTAGAAGAGGAGAGAGGTTGAATTTATGGTGGGTGATTTGGTCTACCTCAAGCTAAGGCCCTATAGACAGACATCACTGCGGACAAAGAGGAACGATAGGCTATCACCTAAGTTCTTTGGGCCTTACAAGGTGATTGAAGCATTGGACCAGTGGTTTACAAAGTAAAGCTGCCACTTGAGGCAACAATTCATCCGGTCTTCCATGTAGCTTAGCTGAAGAAGGTGCTTGGGGAAAATCATCAAGTCCAATCCACGCCTCCAACTTTTTTTTATTGTTTTGAGTGGGTAACCAAGCTAGTGAAGCCTTCGGTTACAAGAGGAATCCATCAACCGCAAGTGTGGGAAGTGTTAATTGGATGGAGAGGGTTACCAGAATATCATGGGAGGTCATGGAGGATTTTCAGCAACAATTTCCCAATTTTCACTTTGAGGGCAAGGTGTTTCTAGAGACAGGGAAAATGATAGGCCACCAATATTATTAAAATATCTTAGGAGGGATGGAAAAGGGAATGGTCTATATAAATTGGTAATGTGGGATCAGCATCCAATAGTGAAAGGATGGGCCCCACAGTTAGTTAGAGGGGGGTCTATAGAAGTACGAGTGAAGGGGAATCAGAGGTATGCTTTTAGTAGTGAATGCTATTGAGAGGAGGCTCAACTCTATGAGGAGACTAAGAATTGTACTTGAACTCTTGAGTCCTTTGATGAGTTGAATGAGATTCCCATATTATCTTTCTTTCTCCAAATTCTATTTTCGATTCCTATCACACATCTCTAATGATGAGAGACAATTTGCCAGCCGCATGAACAAATCTTGATAGTTCATCCTTAGAACCCTGGGTAGATCCACCAATGGAACCAACGCCCTCTAAAGCTTTTTACCACGCTTACAATTAAAGAAGGTATGCTCCATTGTATCTCCATCTCTCCCATGGATTACAGATGATTTCCAACCCTTCTTTTGCTAAGATTATGATCAGTTGGAAGAATGTTGTAAAGAAATTTCAATATCATAATTTGAATTTTGTTTGGAATCTAAAGACCTACATGACTTTCCACCACTTATTCCTTTCTTATTTCGAACTTTCTATGGGGATAATGGTAGACATATATAATTTGCAAGCACTCTTTATTGAAAATGTTTCATTATTTGTGTAATTCCAAATCCAATAGTTCGATATTAAAGAATAATGCATCGGGATGGATAAAATACTCCACATCAACCTCCCAAAATAAGCTCCTAAGCAATGAAACCTTTAAGCACTTTGATTTATCTATTTGATCACAAACACGAAGCTCTTCACAATCCTCCCATTAGGGAGTAAATTGGCCGAAACAAATAAGGTCTCGGCAACCATGGAGAACCAAACACCTATGTAGTCTCACACGATTCCGATACGACGTCTGATACCCTTAGTAAGTAATTCCCTTCCCAATAACAAAATTTTCCAAACTAATAACGGGTTATGTCCCAAAGCTGCCTCCAATATATCCGAATTAGGGAAAGTATTTTCCTTTAAACACCCTTCCAATTAAAAGATTTGGGTTTTGGAGAAGCTTCCCCACTTGCTTTGCAACTAGAGATTTGGGTGAACCCTTCTAAATCATGTAACCTCAACCCCCCTCCCTCTCTAGGAAGGCATAACCTCTTCCACAGGATCCAGTGAATTTTTGTTTTGGTTTGAGTAGACCCACCAAAACTTGGCCACACATTGCTCAATCTCTTCACAAATGAATTTGGCAAATTTAGCACACGACCTCACGTATGTTGGGATGGTTGGGCTATCACCTTAATGAACATTTTCTTCCCACCAATAGAGAAAAAATTTCCTGTTCACCCTGCCATCACTTTATTCACTCATTCCACTATATAATTCAAATCACGTTTCTTCCTTCCCACATTTATACTCACATGGTATTATTTATGAAAAACTATGAATGGAGGCTATGAATGGAGGTAACTAAGTGCTATAATTTTTTTTTTATTATTATTTTGGTTAAAATACCAACTTTAAAATTTTGTCCAATTTTAAATATCCAATTTTAGTCCAACTATCAAGAATTTTTAAATTTAGTCCTTATTGCTTGTTTATTGTTGTTTTTTCTTTTTCTTTTTCTTTTTCTTTTTCTTGTTTTTTATTTTTTCATTTTTTTTATCTATTAGCATTTTTACTATAAATTTAGAAATCATACTCATATATTTTATTTTCTTTCATAAAAATTATTGTTATTATTTATCTAATTTCAATAAAAATAACTTTTTAGGAACTACATTTGATATTTATTAAAAGCACAAAGACCGAAATTAGATATTTGAAAATTGAAAGTATAAAGACTAATATTGAACAAACATCAAAGTATTGGGACTACAATGGTATTCTTACCATTTTTTTAACTATCTTTTGCACACGTGGGAAAAAGGGGAGATTATAGAGATGATACCAAGTTAAGATGGGATGGAGATGCATTTTCATCTCTAACCTTGAGGTCAAGAATGCAAACTTTTATGTTAATTATACTATGTAAAAAAAGTATGGCTAGTTACAAAATGAGCAAAACAAGTTACTAATATTAGGCATATAGCCCAAAATTTTTAGTTTTGCAAAAATAGCAAAAACAAGTTCAGTCCACGTTTCACCTTCATACTGATATATCCTTAATAAACTTGATACACCTGGTACACCATTGATATACACTTAATACACTACTGATATACATTTAATACCTTTGATACACTTGATACACTATTGACATACACTTAATATCTTTGATACACTACTAATATACACTTAGGTGTTTTAAAATTATGGTCATTTAAGTAAATAAAGGCTTGTGGTAATTTTGTAATTAAATGGATTTTCATTTAATTAGGGTTGCTTTTATGTATCACCTTATGTTGAGAAGGGGAGAGAGAGAGGGGGAGAGATAGGAGAGAGAGGGGTAGAGAGAGGAGAGAGAGAGAGAGAAAGGAACTTCCTGGCAACAATAATTAGTGATATGTTGTACAACAAAGATAAGCAGCTCCACAAATCGCAAGTCGCCATCTCAAAACCATCCGCGCACAGATCTAGTCGTTGATTTGACTCTAGAGGTCGCCACCTTCCCCCACAGTTGTCACATCCTGTTTAGCCTCTCCTTGCTCTGTCGCACGATTGATCTCATCGTCGTCGTTGGTCCGCTACTGTCTGAAGGGCCGTTGTGGGTTAGTCGCCGGATTTTGGTCAATTTTTGTAGGTGTTCTGGTTGGGTGTCATATTTGCAAAATCTCGGTAGAAGACATGGTTGCAAAACACTATTCTTAAATTATCACCCGTTGCAATTTTCCTAAAATAATTTTATCCAAATTAATTGTTAAGAATTTATACGAAATATAAATAAAAGCAAAATAAACTAAATTATATCTCAAATTTTCACTTCATAGGTTAAAGCTAAATAAGTAAACGATCATATAATTATAAATAAAGTAGATAAAGGAAAAAGAAAAGGACATTGAAAAATTATACTAATTCGCCTCAAACTTGGGACTACATCTAGTCTTCTGCTCGTAAGTTCTACATGGAAATTGCAAAGAGATCCAAACTCATACTACAAATCTCTCCCAAATAACTCAACACAAATTATAGTACATTCTCTCTTATTAAATTTTCATATTTTTTTTTATAATTAAATATTAATAAAAAATTATATTGAATTTAATATTAATGATTTAGACATTTTTTTAATAATCATTAATTACAATATATATTAATTATATAATTAATGTTGCATTTTTCATTTAATAATTTTTATTTTATTCATGGTATATATCCTTAAATTTAGGAATATGTTATGTTAGTTAAGATTAAGGCTTCTGTTCATGGTGTTCACGATTTTTTCTTTTTGAGTTTTTTTGCATCTAATGTTTTTTTTTTTTTTTTTTTTTTTTCTAGCAGAGTACTAGTTTTTCTATCTTCATTTTTTCTTTAGTTTTTTATTACTTTGATCCGCTTTGTTAGTTTAGTGGTAACACGATTTTATATATATAATTTTACATTACTTCAATTTATGTAATTTGATTGTCACTAATTGTGTTACTTATATATTATATTCTAGGATATATTGTCTATTATATTCAATTAGCAGAACCATTTATGTAATTAAAAAATGTATATTTAATATATTACAACGTATATTATATTTGATTTTGGCTGATTCATTATACGTTGTGCTTTATTCGTCATATTTATATTATTTCACTACAGGTAATTCAAATGTCCCTATTTATTATGATTATTATATTAACATAATATTTTTCATATGTGGCATTTTTCTAATATTTTCCATAAGTGGCGTTTTTCTAATATTTTTCATATTTCATTTTTGTTAAAAAAAAAACTATAACAATTATGTAGAGGTAATGACAGTTGGGTGGTATTTTTATGAAATATCCTAGCACACTGAGCTATTCATGAAAAAAAAAAATAGTAGTTTTAGGTTATTGGTGTAAGTGAACCCATTTAAATAGACTATTAGTATAGAAAGCCTTGACAAGAAAGCTTACGGGTTAAGTAAAAACAAAAGAAAATGGGCCTTAAATGAGTTTTGGGAATTTTTTTTAAATAATATATTTTTTTAATAAATATTGACAAAAATAGGGTGGGAGGGAAAGAAATACCAAAAATAGGGTTGTTTAATCGTGGACTCAATCCACGAGTATGCAAAATTGTGGACCGAGTCCACGATTACAAGTGAAATTATAGACGGGGTCTATGATTACCCTGTCACGTGCATGCTCTCTGCCACACTGATGTTGCTGACCTGCCACGCTGATGCTGTTGATCGCCTGCAAATGCCTGCCTACACTTTGATTGGACTCGTGGACTGGGTTCATGATTACCAAAGGTCTGGATGGGGTCCACGACTTCTATGCCTATTTCTTCCATTTGGTTGTTGATCAGATCATCTCTCTTTCTCTCTTCAATCTTCGAACATCTCTTTCTCTCTTTAATCTCCAACCGTCCTCCGCCGTCTATCGCCACTGCCCCTACTGTCCACCATCCGCTACCATAGGTATGCATACACCTTTTTTTTTTTTTTTTTAATTATATGATAAATATGCACTAATTATATGATAAATATCCATAGATTTTATGTTTTGTTTTGTATGCATGAATGAATTTTATATGTAGTGTTTATTTTTACCAAATGGTTTATTTTGTTTATAATTTGAAAGATCTAGCTTGATCATTAGTTTTGATTGTTAATCGGAGTTTATTGTTGTAGGAATATTTATTCACAAAAATGTGGTGGAAACTATCGATATTTTTGGGTAGTGAACTTGTGGACCGAGTCCACCAGTTTTGTTGGACTTTACTCTTGTTATAGTTGGACTAATGTTTGATTGTGTTGTAGGGTTTAGTTTTTTTCCTAAAAATTTGGACCAATATTTAAAAAGTAGTAATTTTTTTAGACTGATATTGGGCTACTAGTATAAACTTTAGATTTGGACTAGTATTTTTTTAACCTTTACAGTAGTCGTAAACGAATTTAAATATGTCGTTTCGTCCTAAAGATTTAGTTATTCTTGAACCTGAAAATTATGGGGATAGTGACATTGATGTAGAAATTGATGAATTGTTTGGATAAAAAGGAAATATAGAAAATGACAAATGAGTTGGTTCTATCAAAGATATTTACATAGATAGAATGAGAAATTACTAATGCAGTTTGTGAACAAGGATCAACATTAGAGAAAAGGGAAAAATGTGTAGATAACTCTAGTATAATAAGAAAAAAGAATATTATTTGACACGAAAGAAGGCCTACAAATGACAGTAAAAAAATATTGTGTGACTGAACACAACCAAATTTCTTTGGTATAATCAAACCAATATATTTATTTGGTATGTGCAATGCAAACAGTGGGATGAAGATTGTAGGTGGAGGTTGCATGCTTGTCAGCACAAAACTCATGGGATGTTTGAAATTACTAAACTTAGAGAAAATCATTCGTGTTTGTAGACATAATTGTCACAAAATCATTCACAACTTGATTCTAATTTCATGAGCATTAAAGTTTAAAATATGATTAGAGCTGAACCTGGTGTGTTTGTGGCCGTACTATAAGAAGCAATTAAAAAGCAATACGGATATAAATGTCAAATATAGACGTGTATGGGAAGCAAAGAAAAAAGCTTTGGTTGCAATCTTCAGCAATTGGGAGAAATCATATTTAGAATTTTCATATTGGTTGAGTGTTGCTATGCACTACACCCTGGAACACAAGTAAATTGGCATTTTCTCTCGTCTAATGTGCTTGGTAAGACTATCTTTATTCGAGTTGTTTTGGTCATTTGGTCCTACAATTAAAGGGTTCAAGTATTGTAGGCCATTAATTCATATAGATTTGGAACCCATCTTTACGGCAAGTATAAAGAGAAATCGTTGACTGCTTTGTCTATTGACTCAAAAAGGTATATATTTCCTATTGCTTTTGCTATTGTTGAAGGAGAAAACACATCTAGTTCGTCATGCTTTATGTGGGCATTGCGCGAGTATGTTACCGATGGAGAAGGGATTTGCTTAATTTCTGATAAACACAGAAGCATCATTGTAGCAATTAACAACGATAAAATTGGTTAGGTTGAACCTAAAGCATACCATTGTTATTGTTTGTGTCATGTTGCGAGTAATTTCAACACTCAATACAAATCAAAGTAACTTGGAAATCAACATCAAATGCGTAAGTTCATCAGAAGCATGAAAAAGTTAAATGAATTGAACCTTGAGTGTCTTGAATATTTTTCTGATATCGATTTGGATAAATAAACATAATCACATGATAATGGGTATCACTATGGGTGGATGACAACCAATGCAGCCAAATGTATGAATGGTGTATTCGAAGGAGCTAGGATGTTACCGATCACGTAGATTGTCAGGCTAACATTCTACTGCACAATCCTATACTTTGAACGTTGTATACAAGAAATAAGTGAAGCAATCGATTGTGGGGACATCTACACAGAATATGCCTTGGGAAAGCTTAAAAAGTGGGAGAAACGAGTATTTGCACATATAGTGACGTTAGTCGACTAGGAAACACAGAGTTTTGAAGTTTGAACTAGCATCAGTATGGTTTCTCCCTATAAAGGCTAAAACATACAAGTTTTGTGCTTGAAAGAGGGGACTTGTTTTTGCAACAAGTGACAATCGTTCAAGATTCCATGCTCTCATGTAATTGCAATTTGTAACTACATGCGTTTGTCATATTTGCCTCTAATTGATGAATGCTATAAATTGTCTCATTTGAAGTTATGTTATAAAGGTCGCTTCCATCCAATTCAGTGCCCTAACTATTGGCCAGAGTTAACATTTACGGAAGTGCATCCTAATACGAACTTATTAAGAGAGCATGGTAGACCCAAAATTTCGCGAATTCATAATCAGATGGATTTGCGAGCACGAAAGTTCGATGTAGGATATGCAAGGAAGAAGGTGATATGAACGGATGAACCTCAATCATGCAATATGAACAACAAGAAGGAGCCATCTATGTTGTCCAAGTTTACACTAACCAAAGAAGAAAAATTATGTGAAGTCAAGTGAAATTCATGAAGAATCAAACTTCATTTATGGAACAAAGAGTTCAAGTGGGGGTTCATAACTCAAAGATGGTTACAAAATGATGGGCTACTGATTAAAAAGAAATATTTTCGGATTTATTGTATTAATTAAATGTAATTTTAGTCTTTAAGTTATTTTATTTGTTTTTTGTTACATTTAGAATATGGCTAATAATGGTCATTAATTATGAGTGTTACAACTCTTTGAATGCCTCATAGAATGCCTAGGGTTAGATTTTAAGGCCTATATAATGTCATGTAATTGTTCACGAAAAGAGACTTTAAAATGTAGTAAAAGAGCCATTGAGCTTTTTTTTAGCCTTGTGCTATGTTTCTTTTGCAATTCTATGGTGTTTAGGTTGCATGTCTAGAATTATTCAAGCTTGACTTGATCAATCTTGCTTGTGGAGTGATTCAAAGATCAAGGATCGATGGGAGTCGCAAGCTTTGTCCGATCCGTGATTTTTATCGATCATCTAAGTAATTCATCGTCTAGTCATTCTTAGGGGCTGAGATCATCTTGATTTTGGGTGTTTGAGTTTGAGATCTAAAGGTCTTGTTTGTGAACAAGGTTGTTAGATCCAAATTGTCAAATGTTACTTATCATTTGGTATCAAAGCTTAGGCTCTAGATCGGATATATGTTTCCATTGTTGTTGTTTTCTTATCTTTTCTTTTTCTATTCATCTTGTCACATTCTGTCTATTTTATGATACTTGAAAAAAAAAGTCTCATATCTATTCGTGTTTTCATGTTTTCGTGACAAAATTTCTTTTGTTGATGTCTTCAAATTCAACTTCCTTCAGTGTCAAACTTTTGTGTTTTGAAAAACAGTCCGGAGAAGAAAAATTGAAATCCCTAAAAGCATTTGTTCTTAAGTTGTTTGTTTCATTCTCAAAAGCATGATAGATTTGAAGTATAACAATTTGATCTCATCTTGTGGTCATTAGTTTCATCATTTGGTGTTAAATCTCATAGGTTACACTTTGAAATTTTGCAAAAGTTTGCTTTTTTACATTAAATATGGAAATTACATTTAGGCACATTGAATTTCCCATCCATTAGTTAAGTATGTAACCCAATGTTTCAAATTCCAGCTAATAAATTAATTCTTAAGAGTGTAAATGTGTGCACTTGTCCTTCAATGTTCCTTCCAAGCAATACTTTAAATTCGAGGACGAATCTTCTTGAAGAAGGGGAGAATGATATGAACAGATGAATCTCAATCATGCAATATGAACAACAAGAAGGAGTCATCTATGCTGTCCAAGTTTACACTAACCAAAGAAGAAAAATTATGTGAAGTCAAGTGAAATTTATGAAGAATCAAACTCCATTTATGGAACCAAGAGTTCAAGTGGGGGTTCATAACTCAAAGATGATTACAAAATGATGGGTTGCTGATTAAAAAGAAATATTTTCAGATTTATTGTATTAATTAAATGTAATTTTAGTCTTTAAGCCATTTTATTTGTTTTATATTACATTTAGATCATGGCTAATAATGGTCATTAATTATGAGTGTTACAACTATTTGAATGCCTCATAGATTGCCTAGGGTTAGATTTTGAGGCCTATATAATGCTATGTAATTGTTCATAAAAAGAGACATGGAAGAGACTTGGAAGATTCAGAAATAAAAGCCTTAGAGCTTTCTTTTAGCCTTGTGCTATGTTTCTTTTGCAATTCTATGGTGGTTAGGTTGTATGTACAAAATCATTCAAGCTTGACTTGATCGATCTTGCTTGTGGAGTGGTTCGAAGATTAAGGGTCGATGGGAGCATCAAGCTTTGTCCGATCCATGGTTTTGCTGATCGTCTAAGTATCCGTCATCTAGCAATTCTTAGAGGTTGAGATCATCTTGATTTGGGGTGTTTGAGTTTGAGATCTAAAGGTCTTGTTTGTCAACAAGGTTGTTAGATCTAAAATCCTTAAATGTTACTTATCAGAAGGGCATAACAATCGTACTTGTGCACTCCGTAATTTAGGTGCTTCATTTTCAAGTCATTCATAGATTATGTACTTAGTCTTTTGTAATATAATATACTTTGTTATTAACATTGTAATGTAATGGACTTTGTACTTGGGTTTTATTAATGTAATATAAGTTGTTAATAAAATTGCAATGCAACATACTTGTTTTTATGGAATGGTAATGTGATATACTTTGTTATTGTGTCTCTAACCTTGTTATTTGTTTGTGAGACGCAAAGACTCACTATTGCGTCTCTGTCTATTTTGTTTATTAATTATTAAGTTTCTTATGTGTTTAATATGCTATGTGTTGAACATGCTTCATGTTATACGTTTATGATCTGTCAAGTTTTCCTATCCTTTACCCAAATACAAGCAAAGAAATAGGTTTTCTCGGTGAGTCCGAGGTCGAACATAGGGACTATGTTGATTCTGTAATTAGTTGGATTATTCGAATTGTAGTGGTAACCAACTATATTTAAGATGGGTTTTGCGTTAATCTAAAGAAAGCGATAACATGTACACTAAACTAAAATGTGGAAGATAGTAAGGTATGCGACACACCAAAGTCAACTAAGTGGATTAAATGAATGGATAAAAATAGGGTTCGGGTTGGTTAACATCTAAAATCATAAATGCATGGTGATAGTCTATTCATACTTGCAATCATAGGAGAGCGTTAAGTACCAAGGTTATTCTTATAGACAGGTAACACTTCTTGGCCTTGTCAATTGAGTTCCACAATCACTTACCCTCTCGAGCAGTTTGATTATTACTACTTATATCGATTAGCTAGATGGACATAAGCATTAGATTAAGATTGCAATTGACAAGATGCAATAGTTACACTATGGTTCTTATTTAGATGCTAACGCAACCCGTGACCCTTGAAAGATTAGTTACTCATGGATTCAAAGTAAAAAGCGGAAAGTGTAGAAAAATAGATAGACATGGAAGAACTGTAGATTAATGAACGAAATACAATTTTAGACAGCTCAATGTCTTGACACAAATCTAAAATTAAACTAGAAAAAGAGATAAAAAGCAGAAAGGCGTCAATGTCTTGAGTCACTGAAATGGAAGCGTGAGGTTCTGCTGTGAAGTGGTCAGGCGGAGGGAAGACTCTTCTCTCTCGAGCTATTTGTCTTCGGTTGTCGTCTGGAAAGAACTCTGTTGTCATTTAGGAATTCTTCCGAGAATCAGCAACACTTTTTCTTCTCACAGGTCTGCCTTTTTATAGAGGTTGCATTCGTAATCAGTGGCAAATCTGCGTGATTGGAGGAAATTGATGTTGTGCATATATCTCGCCTAATTGCGTAATTATCGGTTCAATTTAGATCCACCACTTTAGCCACAGATCATGCATGTCAATCTTTCGACAATCTCTCAAGATTCTGATCTGATTTTCCGCTGCTTTGCGTTTTTTGGTCGTTATGCGTCCATGGAGAATTTGGGCGGATATCAATGCATCATAGGTTGCCAACGCATAGTCCTGCATTGAGAAGTTGTTAACGCATTTACAGGTTGCTCACGTTTCGTTCAGATCATGCGTCCATGGAGAACAGATTGCCAACGGATAGTTCTGCGTTAAGAAGTAGTCAACGTATCGTTTGCGTTCCTGCGTTAAAACATGCGTTTTAGGCTCAAAAAGTTATAAAATAATTATCTTCATCAAAATACAAGAGTAGAACGCATAGGAAGATTTATTAATAGAATTCAACCTAAACTTCCGCATGATTCTCTATTTAATCTCTATTTTTCTAAGAGAAAGGCTATAATAACTTGTATTTCTACAAGTTATCATACCCTCAAACTTAGAGAAATGCTTGTCCTCAAGCATAACTTCTATCTAAGAAACTTCAATCAACCCTAACATTTTCTCAATGAATTGACTAGTCTCTCAGAATGCTATATTCAATCAGCTACACGTCAGTTATACTACTTCTCTACCTTTATATTCTTTTCTTTGGAATGGGTCTAATTTGTATGCGGCAAGATTTCTTTTCAAAATTCTTTACTCATTATTCACAAAATTTTTGTTTCTTATTTTAACACTGAGCTGAAAAGATGAAGATATAAAGTTCATTTTTCTTTCATTTGTTTTATTATTTACAAGTAACCATGCGTCGAGTAGGGTTACCCACCTTCATTCTGACATACCAACTATGGGGTGAATGGAGGCAACCAACTACGAGCAAGTGCCCTTCTCGACTAAACTCTTATCTAAGTTTGGTTTCCTCACTAGACATTGGAGTTTGTTATTTATTTATGCGCCGCTGATTACGATTACCCACTTTCGTTTTGACACACCAACTATGGGGTGCATGGAGGCAGCCAACTACAAGCAGATGTCGTTTTCAGCTAAACTCTTGACAAGATAAATATCTTAGTCTTGCCAGCGAAGTTTTGCGTTTAAAAGAATTATTTTTTTATTTTATTTCTTTTTTTTACATGAGTTCCTCATATTTTTATCTTTGACAGTTCAAACCTCTTCCACCCCCAAACTTGAGAGTAGCAAGGTCCTCATTGCTTAAATTGTAAACAAAGATTATATTGCAAAATTTTGTAAAAGAGGTTTGAATTGGCCGCTTGCATACATGCAAAGTAGGTTTACGTTTCTAAGAAATAGTATGCAGAGGAATAGTATGCAGACGCATCGAAAGTAATCTAACTTAAGAGTGTACAAAAAGTGTAAGCATGATTATCATCATAGTGACTAACTTTTCAACGCAAAGATAAAAGTTGGGAATAATTATATGTACTTAGAATGAATTTACAACAAGGGACAACGCAAAGAGGTAATTAGAAATTCAATGCGGCGAAGAAATTTTTCATTCTATTAATTTCATGTTCCACAACGCATACAATTGAAGATGAAGATAATTGCAAGAAAAGCTACAACTCTAACTACACCCCTAAATTTTAACTATCTGACTTGTCTTCATCAGCTCTACGTTTCTGGTCAGGCATAGGGCACTGCGGCATTGGGAAGACAAACGTCTGTTGTAGGCGTTTAGGAATGTTAGGGTGTGGGACTTCCGGTCGAATCGAAAACAGTTGATGAATATAATTCAATGTGAAGTGAAACTGCTCCGTCTGCCGTCGTGCTAACATATTCAATGAGTGCATCATTGGACGCAAGATTGATTGTTGTAGATATGTTTGCACTGTCTCCCAGTCGAGGTCGAGTTGGGCTTCTTGTGGTTAAGGTTGCATTTGTGGTTGAGGACAGTTTGGCTGAGGGCAAGAAGTTGATGGAGTTTCGTCAAACGTAGGGGATGATGGACGCATAGTAGTCGCACCAAAATCCCCATAATGTGAGTCATCAACTCTTTTTGAGGAGATTGGGGAGATGGGTTTTGCGGAAGGTTGAGGTTTAGAAGGTTTTGGGCGATGCGTTTTAGGAGGTGAAGGTGGCTTAGGGCGATGCGTCTCAGGAGAAGGTGGAGGTGGTGTTGGTTCTCTTCTAGTTGTTGGAGGTGGGGTGAAGAGCTTGAGGTTGGGGAAGGTCTAATGGTGGCATTAGGACTTGCCACGGTCTTGCATTTCAGTTTGGATGACTTCCCCTTCTTTTGCGTTTTCAGTTTTGGAGGCGACACTTTAGGTGACAGAGTGGGTTGATGAGGTCTTTTGGTGGCCTTAGCAGGCTCTGGCAAATGTTGCGATCCCCTCATCAACTGACGCAGAGTCTTATGAGTGATTACGCCACTGACTTCGATCATCTTCTTTGTGTCTAACACTTCTGTCTGCCCTTCGATGGCAGCATTGGTGTATAGGATCATGATAAGTGCGGGGAAAAAGAGTTGGCCTCTTGGTTTGTTGAAGACCCCTCTTATCTGTACCGCAATTATGCGTCCGACATCAAGGAGGATGCGACGCATAATGCAATAAGCTGCCATCACCCGATCCCTTGACACTGTTTTGTCATGCGTCGTGGGGATTAGCCTCTTCTTAACAAAGTATACCCACAGGTTGGCCTCTGGTCATAGGCTGTTAGCAGGCAACGTTTTAATGCTTGTGGGTGATACGTCCCACTTCGTCCCAGGCTTTGTCAATACTCGGACTGCGTCTTCCATTAACTCCGGTGGAGTTGATTCTATTATTTTGTTTCCTTCCACATCCGAGTTGTCCCACAACTCATCTATTGCGTTTATTTCCCTTGCGTTGAATGGGACTTCATTTTCTTCAACCACCACCACATCCTCCTCTTCATCAATGTGTCCGTTATAAAAGCTGCGAACTAAGTTAGGTAGGATCCAAGAGGTGCTGGAACAGAAAATTCTCCAACCGTGGTGGTTGATGATTTCAGTTATATACGGCGGCAACGGGGCTTCTTCAGGGAAAAATCCCACCTCCATCAAGAAATCAGGGAATGCTCTGCATCTCTCTTTTCCTTCCTTCTTCTTTGGTGACACATCAGCCACCTTCGCTTTCCCTTTGGCCTTAGCAGGGATTTTATCCACTGTTTTCTGTTTGCTCTTGGCCAATGCAGCTGGTGTCTCAGTCACCTTCTCCTTCCCTTTGCATTTCTCTTTGTGAATGCCTAGGAATTTGGTGACTGACTCCTCTTTTTCTTTCTTCTTCTTCTTTCTCAAGGTGCTAACACCTTGCTCCTCTCTCGCATCCTCCCCGATGCGTTCCTTCCTCGTAGGCGAGTGGTGCCTACTTCTCTTCTTCTTTTTCTTGCCCTCCTTCTCTTCTTGGGCATTTATTCTTGCAGCCAACTCCTCATCTTCTTTTATTTGCAGCTCTCTCTCAAGCTCCTCAGCTGCCTTTTCTATTCTTTCTTCCCTCATTTCCTCTTCAAATGCCATTGCGGCTTCGTTTATTTGAGGATCAGGAAGGCCTTGCATTTCCCATTTTTCTTGGGGCCGCACTTCCCTACGCGCCTCCTTGCTGGACAATGCGTCCTTAGCAATTTTCTCCGCTCCTTTTCTGAGGGCCCTAAGCTTTTCCTCAACTTGGCCCTTTTCTTCTTCATCTTTTCTGCCAGCCTATCGAAGTATGTTGCTGCAATTGGGGACTCAGGAACGTCTCCTTGCTTTGCGTTTTTAGGCTCTTCATCCTAGGCAGTTTCTTGTGATACCCTTCTTTTCTTCCTTATCAAGGGTACCACTTCCTCTTCCTCTTCTCTTCCTCTCTTGGCCTCTGCGGCCATCACAACCTTTCTGATAGGTCCTTCATTGGAGTCTAAGGTCATCTCCTCAGGACTGATAGACGCAGGGACTGACCTTTGCGTTTCAATAGCCTCGCTTACGACCATCTTGCCATACGCAGCGTCTCCTTCCTTATTTCCGTCAATCTTTTCACCCTCCCGAGTCTCTTTCAGCTGACTCTGGACCTCTTTTATCGGCGAGGGTGATTTCTGTCTTGCGTCTGAAACGGTTGCGTCCATTGGGTCACGCAATCCGCTCAGGATCTCGGCTATCCATGCGTCCGGGGAACATGCAGAGTTCACTTGCCCCTCTTTGACAGCCACTTCTTCTTCTACTTCTCCGCCCATCTCTTCCGTTCCTTTTGTGCTGGGCGGACGAGATGAGGGCAAAGGCTGGTTGACCTCCCTGTCATCCTCTCGATCCTTTGCTTCCCTCTCCTTTTGAACTATTCTCTCCAGAATGTCGCCGAATACCTCTCTCTCCTCTTCGGCGCACTTCGCTGCTTCCGTACAGCGTGCGTGCTTAGCCGTTGGTTTCCGGCGTTGAAGTTTGCAGTGGAAAACTCCCTCACATTCTTCATTCTGGCCTTGAGATACAGGACTTGACTAGACTTTTGGGTTTTGGAGTGGTTACTGGGTCGATTCGGCTCAAGGGAGGGATGTTTAGGACTTCCACGCAGTCGTCTGAGTCAAGGTCGACTACAGGTGGACGGACTGGAGGTCTGAAGAATGGTCAGAAAAATGGAGTTACAGGCGGTCTTTGGGCACTAGCCTTGATTCGTGACGTCGAGAAAGTTAGGATAAATGGTGGACTGGGATTTGGAGGTCTTGGACAGACTGGAGAAGCGAAAGGCCTCACAGGTCGGGTAGGTCGGAATAGGGGTGGAGAGAAAAATGAAGCTCGAGGGTTGAGAAATACCTCAGGGGCTGGTCGCTGTTCAATGAAGAAGAAGATGGGGTCGAGTATTGGGTATTGTAGGAAGATATTGGGGAAACGTCGCCGACGAAGTGTTCTTGGTTTTGGGAGTCTGATTGGCTAGACATAGACAAATGTGCGTGAAGAACTAAAACGTCGGAGGTTTTAGAGATAAAGGGTTCTGAAAATGGAAAATGGGAAATCGAATCGCGTTTATAAAGGGCTAATTAAGTCGTCGGTAATAAATGCAGATACGCGATATCCGAAATCCCACTGATCTAGGCAAATTTATTGAGCCGCACACCCATGAAGTGTGATGGGCTACTAATTAATGCAAATAGAGCACTTGAGTGTTTTTGGGAAAACGCATAGACTCAAAAGACATATGCGTTCCACCTATTGCTTTATATAAAACGCGGTGAACTATTGATAAACACATAACTGATGAACGCATGGTTCTTAGTTCAAAGTATGTGTTGGAAGTTAAGTATGTTGCATTTGAAAAAACAAAGATCATTTATCGATGAACGCATAGTTCAATTGTTCGTTGGACGCAGGCATGAATGGCAGAGTATGCGGTGAAATCATATAATTTGCATTGAAGCTCGATGCATAATGTCATGCTTATTTAATTTAGACTACTCCTACAACTGAATTTAAAGAAAGAAAGATAAATACTAAAAACAAATTACGAATAAAAGAAAATAAGCAAGGGTAAAAGAAAGCGTCCCTGGAAAAATTAGGCGTTCAGCAATGCAGGGACCTTCCGACGCAAACTCAGTTATTACACTCGCGTGTCATTGGAGCCTTTATTGCGTTCAGGGTTCAACGCAGAAGAGACAATGAATTGCATTATGACCTCCCTCAAGTGCGCGTACTTGGGATGCGTTGGTCTGGTTTCTAGCTCATGCGTTGAAGGCTCTTCTAATAACAGCTTGATCTTTGCCGTGGATCTGTTGCTTCGGTTTGATTGCTCTAATTTTCGATCAGAGAGTAAATTGATTTCTTCTCCTCCACCATTTTTATTGTCTTTGAGGATTCATCTTTCAACGTTGCGTTCATAGGTCTTGTCTTCTTATTGGTATCTGCGATTATCTGACAAGATTGGAAGTGATCAGGATCTTTCAATGCATTAACTACATTAAATTTTACCTGATTACCCACGCGGGGCGTTGATATTCCTTCTTGGACGTCAATCAGGACGCGTCCAGAAGTGGTATCTTTATATATAGACGCAAGTTCTGCCTGCGTTGCTTTTTCTCTCCACTCTATATTTTCCTCTTCTTGTGATTTGGTGGAAGATGATGGTTGGTTGACATTATGCATGGTACTCTCCATCAGTTGACTAGTTGTTGGAGCATTTACGGGTTGCAAGTTTCCTTGCATCCCCTGATTTTGTGTAACTGTGGGATTAGTTTTCCCACTTAACAATGTCACATCTTGACATTGTTCTTTTTCGTTCCCTCTTGGAACTTCATTTGTACTTAGCAATGCTCCTTGTGTTTCATTCTTGAGCTCCTCTGCAATTTGACCCATTTGAACTTCTAAATTGTGAATTGCAATGGCTTGGCTTTGGAACATCGCTTCATGTGAATTGTGCGTTGCTTCATTCTTATTGATATATTCTCGTAAAAGAGATTCCATGGAGGATGATGAGGATGATACGTCCGCTTTCGGATCCCTCTAAAACTGATGATACTGGCCTTGATTCCATTGGTTGAAACCAGGAGGGTTGCCTCTCTACGGCTGCTGCTCAGCCCTCTGCGTTTGTTGTTGATTTCCACCCCATTTGAAGTTAAGAAGGTTCCTCCAACCCGAATTGTACGTCTCACCGTAGGGGTTGTTTTAAACATTGCAGATCGACTGGAGGTTGTAGGGGCACATGTCAAACAAGTGCCCCGCACCACACTGCGGGTAGCTTACAGACGCTATCGGATTCACTGCGTTCATCGCATTCATCGCAGCAATTGATCCACCTTGATTATTCAAGGCTGTCTTCAGCAGAGATGTCATGGTTATCATCTGCGTTGAGAGATTGGTGGCAGCATCAGCTTCAAGCATTCCAGCTTGCGTTCACCTTCTATCGGTGGAGCGAAATCCATATCCGTCGTCCACCCACTCATTAGTATTCCACGAAATTCTGTCGAAAATATCTACGGCTTGCGAGTAGGTCATATCAATAATCCTCCTGCTTATGCAGGCAATTCCTCACTAGCCGTGTGAATCAGGTCCAAGCTACGGTTGGTCCTTCTTCGATTCTACCTTGTCCTTCGGGTGAAGGTCCTCTCAATCTCAGGGTCAGTATCAAGTTCTGGATTGCTCCCGTCACTCAAATACTGTTTGGAGCTTCTGGCAGAAGAGAAACTCACAATATGCCTTTGACTGAGGAATTCCTACAACAAAAATAATCCAAAAAAAAAAATTAAATCAATGCAATAATCCCCAGAAACGGCGCCAAAAACTTGTTTGTGAGACGCAAAGACTCGCTGCTTCGTCTCTGTCTATTTTGTTTATTAATTATTAAGCTTCCTATGAGTTTAACATGCTATGCGTTGAACATGCTTAATGTTATGCGTTTATGATTTGTCAAGTTTTCCTATCCTTTACCCAAGTATAAGCAAAGAAGTAGGTTTTCTCGGTGAGTCCGAGGTCGAACACAGGGACTATGCTGATTCTGTAATTAGTTGGATTATTCGAGTTGTAGTGGTGACCAAAAATATTTAAGATGGGTTTTGCGTTAATCTAAATAAAGCGATAACATGTACACTAAACTAAAATGTGGAAGATGGTAAGGTATGCGACACAGCAAAATCAGCTAAGTGGATTAAATGAATGGATAAAAATAGGGTTCGGGTTGGTTAACATCTAAAATCAGAAACGCATGGTGATAGTCTATTCATACTTGCGACTCTTCTCCCGGTTGTCAGCCGTTATGCGTTTGATGTGTTACTTTTGTGTGTTTACCGCAAGTGTACGGGTCAAGTTATAATATAAAACGGTTAAGTCCGAGTATCGTTTCCACTAGAGATCCAATTGGGAAGGTTTAAGTTACTTAGCTATTCTAGAATTGAATCAATTTTATTTGAGGATTGGAATTCAAATTTTGTTTTTGGGAAAAAGAAAGATCAAGCCAAGAAAGTATCAAAGGGAGAATTGCAAGAGTCAAAGAGAGTTCTAGGGTTTCAAATCCTTGTTTGTTTCATCATGCAAAATTATAGATTTCATGGATTTAATTCTTATGCCTAAGTCTAGAAACTTAATTCCAAGTTATCTTCTCTCAAAGACAACCCTTTCTCATGCAACTTGATTGATAGTTAATCTCTTAAAACCAATACAAAATTACATGACATTAAAACTAGTCTTTAGCAACTTTCATTGTCAACCTAACTACTCTCGTGATAGATTAACAACGATTTATTGTTATAGATCAAATTAAACATATAATTTCTCGATCATACATCTAACCTAACATGTGAAGGTGGCCAATCTTCAAGAATTAAACACAATAACAATGAAAAGCATATTTATTTGAACAAAACCATAAGTCTATAAAATTATCATGAATTCACAAAAAATTCATCAAAAACCCTAAAACTAAAGAGTTTAGCCACTCATAGCGTGAAGCAACATATTGAGCAAAAAGAATCAAAGAAAGAGTGTAAAGAATAGGGAAACTCTACTGAAAAGAGGTTCTTGATTGAGGTAGCACCGTCACGAACTCCTTGGCTCTCGCGTCGGACTTCGAAGGGCACCAAAACTACCTCGAACTCTTTTCCTCTTCCTTGCGGCTAACTCACTCTTGGAACTCTAGCTTAATTCTCACCTTTTTGGATCTTTCTTTTGTTCTGTAACTTTCTTGATCTTCTTGATAATTCTCCTCCCCCCTGTCTCTTGCTGCTGAAAACCCCTAAATTTATAGAGTTTAGCCGCCCAAAATTTAACCTAAAATACAAAACTTGCATTTAAATTAACGCTGGCGCCGCGGCCCTGACGTTGCGACCAAAATTAAGTTGCTCTCGGGTTTTAGCGTCGCGGCAGCGCTGTCCCAGCGCCACCAAGTATGCGTCGAAGCAGCGCCTTCCAGCGCCGCGTTGCTGGTCTGCGTCCATGCTGATGCGTTTCAGCCTCAGCGCCGCGGCAATGCTGCCTTAGCGCCGCGGCGCATCATGCGTTTCAAGCAAGGATGCGTTTTTCAGCATTTTTTCTCCATATTCTTGCTCGGTTTTGATCTTTCAGTCGTTTCTTCTAATTTTCCTCGTTTTAACCTGAAAATCACTAGCAAACAAGTGAAATCTAATATAAAACTCCCTTAATTTGAGAGAATAATAAGCACTTTTCAAGTGCTTATCAGCGTTATATGTCTATAACACAGGAGAGTGTTAAGTACTAAGGTTATTCCTATAGATAGGTAACACTTCTTAGCCTTATCAATTGAGTTCCACAATCACTTACCCTCTCGAGCAGTTTGATTATTACTACTTATATCGATTAGCTAGATGGACATAAGCATCAGATTAAGATTGCAATTGACAAGATGCAATAGTTACACTATGGTTCTTATTTAGATGCTAACGCAACCCGTGACCCTTGGAAGATTAGTTACTCATGGATTCAAAGTAAAAAGCGGAAAGTGTAGAGAAATAGATAGACATGAAAGAACTGTAGATTAATGAACGAAATACAATTTTAGATAGCTCAATGTCTTGACACGAATCTAAAATTAAGCTAGAAAAAGAGATAGAAAGCAGGAAAGGCATCAATGTCTTGAGTCGCCGGAATGGAAGCGTGAGGTTCTGCTGTGAAGTGGTCAGGCGGAGGGAAGACTCTTCTCTCTCGAGCTATTCGTCTCCGGTTGTCGTCTGAAAAGAACTCTGCTGTCACTTAGGAATTCTTCCAAGAATCAACAACACTTTTTCTTCTCATAGGTCTACCCTTTTATAGAGGTTGCGTTCGTAATCAGTGGCAAATCTGCGTGATTGGAGGAAATTGATGTCGTGCGTCTATTCGCCTAATTGTGTAATTATTGGTTCAATTTAGATCCACCACTTTAGCCACAAATCATGCATGTCAATCTTTCGACAATCTCTCTAGATTCTGATATGATTTTCCGCTGCTTTGCGTTTTTTGGTCGTTATGCGTCCATGAAGAATTTGGGCGGATGTCAACGCGTCATAGGTTGCCAATGCATAGTCCTGCGTTGAGAAGTTGTTAATGCATCTACAGGTTGCTCGCGTTCTGTTCAGATCATGCGTCCATGGAGAACAGATTGCCAATGGATAGTCCTGCGTTAAGAAGTAGCCAACGCATCGTTTGCGTTTCTGCGTTAAAACATGTGTTTTAGGCTCAAAAAGTTATAAAATAATTATCTTCATCAAAATACAAGAGTAGAACGCATAGGAAGATTTATTAATAGAATTCAACATAAATTGCCGCATGATTCTCTATTTAATCTCTATTTTTCTAAGAGAAAGGCTATAATAACTTGTATTTCTATAAGTTATTATTATTGATTTGGTTTATTTTAACAATGTTGATTATAGATTCTGGTCCATCTAACCCTGTTCAGCTATATCTTTAAAATACTCACCGATCACAGACGGTATGGGATAATGCATCTACCGTGGTGTTGGGTTGCTGGAGAAGAGAGGCAGTTTCTCAACATACTATACTTTTTGATCAACATATAATGCCTTATCTACAACAGACTAGTTTTATTGGAGTTGCACAAATTGGATTTATACAGTTAGATTGGCACCACATTACTGCTCTAGTAGAACGCTGGAGACCAGAGACCTACACATTTTATATGCCTAGTGGGGAATGCATAGTTATGCTGCAGGATATTGCAGTTCAATTTGGACTACTAGTGGATGGAAAACTTGTGACTGGATCGTTGCAGTATGATTGAAAATAGCTTTGTGAGGATTCTTTGAGCGTTCGACCACTTGACCTGAAAAGCTCAAGGTTGAGTATCCCATGGTTAGCCTCTTAGTTTACGGAATTGTCCCCTGATGCTCATGACGTAAGTATATAGAGATATGCGCGAGCATATATAATGTAGTTTATCGGAGGATTTCTGTTTGCTGACAAGTCCAACACGTTCGTGCACCTGAGCGAGCTGGTAATTACTCGTAGAATGGTGCTTGTCTTTCATGGCTTTACAAAGAATTATGTCGGGCTAGTCAGGCACAAGCTTTCGAAATAGCAGACCCATTGTTATTACTTCAAGTATGAGCCTATGATAGATTTAATATTGTTGCACCACAAGTCCAATTACAACCTCAAGATCATTTTATGGGACGTTCACTTAGTGCTAGGTATTATGTTCTGTATATATTTATTCTCTTGTCAATATAAGTAGTAAAATATTTTAATTGTTTTATATCCATATGACAGATGAAGTGGTGCCTTAGATCATTTTATGGGACGTCCACTTAGTGTTAGGTATTATGTTCTTTATATATTTATTCTCTTGTCAATATAAGTAGTAAAATATTTTAATTGTTTTATATCCACATGATAGATGGAGGGGTGTCTTAGCTGCATCCAAACAATCAGCAAACATGTTGTTGGTATACCGCCAATATTTGACAAATTGATGCAGAATCAGGTAATAATATATATGTTGCATATACAAATGTATACTACATATTATTTGGGTTCTAATTATTCTTGTACATGGTTTTAGATCAATTGAACGTCATATACACTAGATATTATGTCGTTGTTGCTTGAATATTATCATGATGGACAAGACATTTGGTTGACAGTTAACCCACTTATATGCTTTCATATCGTAGAGTGGCATCAACCAGATCGAGTATTGAGACAATTCGGTCTACGAAAAACGGTATCGATGTTGTGTAATACACTTCGTCAACTACACCAAATTGATTTAAGAGTTAAACACAACCAAAATTAGTGTCAAACTCATGCAAAATATATATCCTTGTAGCCTACACGTCATGATCATTGTGCACAAGGAGAAATAATACATGAATCAGCTATGTCAAATAATTACTTGTCTTGGGTACGACTCAATCACAAGAAGATTTATCACACCTGACGACGCTTACTATTATTGCATGATAAAAATCTTATTATCTAGTATTCTTCAATTATATGATAAGAATATCTTTTTATATTTATATATATTTTTTTACCATACAAAATAATTTTGTCCACGATTTTCACAATTACTCATTACAACACAATTTACCAGAGTTGAGTTCAATGTGTTACCAAAACATGGTAAATGTTGAAAATATCATTCAACATACACGGAGACTCAATGTTGCTGACACTGATCGAAGACGTATTTTTTCGTAGACGACAGAGACAACATGACGAAATTGTTTCAGAGCAACACGATGACCAGGAACCTCACATATTACATGATCCAGTTTCATCTTCTCTTGGACAGTCATTGGGAGTACATGCAGACATTGCATCCAGTTCTGGTCATCAACAGGAATATCATGCGTACGATGAATTTCTGTTTGTCATCACCCAACAGGATATTAACGTTGTAATTCACCATCAGCAACATTTTGAAGTGTTTGTGTCTTGTCTGGACAACGTACGTGAAGAAGACCACCATGTGGCACCTGACTTGTATTTCAAACTTTCTGATTTGTATGAACTTTTATCTTTAACTAAATGAATTAATGATTTTCCATTACATTTTGAAAGATTAAAAATCAATGAAACTAATGTAATAAATGAATAAGAACAAAAACACACAAGTAAGAAACAAATTTTCATTTAAGTGAGAAATTAATTAAGTTAATTAATTTATTTAAAAAGAAAAAAAGAAAGAGGTTACTCGTGGATCGGGTCCACAATTTCATACAAACTCATGACCTGGTCCATGAGTTTGGGTACAACTTAGCTCCCCGTCAGTAGCTGATCGGGTTGCTGACAAGTCCTAAGGGAAATCGTGTACTGGGTACACAATCTCTCTACCCTATTTTAGACATTTGTTTCCAAACCACCATATTTTTGTCATTATTTTCGAAAAATGCATTATTCTTGAAAATATCCCAAGTTTTGGCTCCACTTTCCTGACAGTAACAAATTTTTTTATTAAAATTTTATTTTGGTTTTCTACTTTGATGGTTATTCTATTTTGGTTCCTATATTTTCAAATGTTCAACTTTAGTTTCTGTACTTTTAATAAAACTTAATCGTGGTCCCTACCATTAAATTAGAATAAAAATCAAGCTAAGTTGGCAAACAAAAATAATAAAAAATTGGAAAATTATTACGAAAAGAAAAAATATCAAACTATTTACAAATATAGAAAAATTTCCCCATCTATCAATAATAGATCGTGAGTGATAGAAGTCTATCGCGGTCTATTGCTCAAGCGATAAAAGTCTATCATTTTCTATCATTGATAGACAGTAAAATTTTTCTATACTTGTAAACAGCTTTTCTCATTTTGCTATATTTGAAAATAACCCTAAAAATTGTGAAATGTGATAGAAAATTTCAAAATCAAACATATTTGTGTTAATTTTTTCTTAATTTCCAATCCCTTTCTCTTCCCCTTACCTATCATATATATATAATCATCCTTCCCATCAAGTTCTTCCTTCTTCATTTTTCTCTTTTCTCATATTTGTAAAATTTAAAAGAATAATACTTTCTTGATTTCCCACCTCCAACGTAACAAAACACACCTAACCCAATTATCAAAGCAACAACCATAGACCCACCAACATAGACCCCAACAATAATTATCTTCGAACTCAGTTTCTCCTTTGTTAGTCTAAAATCAACAACGCCTACAAACAATTTCTCTATCAATTCCATAATCTCAATTCCATTCAAGAAGGCCCTTCCTAAAGGATCACTTTTGTTGTGGTCTACACCCACATTATAAAATCCTAAACGAATGACCCATCCTATGTTAGCTTCTTTGCTAGACTTAATCGATATTTGATTAACGTTGATGAAGTAATCAAAATGGAAAGTTGTGGAATGTGGGATGATGTTGCACTAGAGTAAGAGAACAAAATACTTGGATTTCTTCTTCATATTCAAAACCCAAGTTATTGTTGAAGAAAAATGATATATGTGAACTGAATACACTAGCAAATTAAAGATATTGTGGATACGTCAATATGTAGTCGAGGCACGCTTCTGATAAGCACTATCCTGAAGACAAATTCACTCTGCACCAGATGCAAGAAAACTACAGTGATTGTCTCAACAAAATACAACGGCTAACTCCAGTAGAACTGTAACCTCGAACTACTCAGATCTAACAGAAACTATTGGATATTTGCTCTCAACTCAACTCAAGACCAAAAGAAAGAAAGAAATAAGATAATTCTTCAATGTGAAGTGGGATTGTACAAATGAAGAAACAAGTTGCTATCTATAGGCTAGCAACTTAGTAATTCTCTAAAATACAAAATAAAATCAAATAAATACAAAAATTGAAACATTTGTCAAATTGAACTCAATTTAGTTGTTACTTGATAAAATTAATCATAACTTATTGAAATTGAAGAAACTACGACAAAATTAACTTTCATACATGTTAAATTTGTACATGAAATATCATTTTAATTTGAAGTTTCAATCCAATTGGAAAGTTTTTAAACAATGCATTTCATCTACACAATTAAATCCATTTTTATGTTTCAAATATTTACCAAACTTTCACTTTCTTTCTCTATATGTATATATATCCAACAATCACTCACATGAAAGAACGTGAGAAAAATCAAACAAAAACCATTGAGAGCAAACATACCAAGTTATGAATCAGGAGAGGTGTCTTCTGGACTTGAAGGTTCCTTAGTGAATATCCATTGAATTTATCGAAGAAATAGTGAGACTAATGTCGACCATAGATATCACACACAACTCATCTTGTATCTTTGAGTTCTATACATTTGTGTCCATTTTGGTCCTAGACAAAATCCTAAATTCATGAGAGCTTTAGAGAGCATAAGTCATTTGAAAAGTTCTCATAGAAGCGACCCTACTTCTACTTTCATATAGGTAATACTGATTAAGAGTATTCTGTCATTATTCCTCTTGTAAAACAAGATATCAATATGGCCTTAACATCAATAGACCACACACTCAACAACACCATAGAAATGGGAAGAAACTATAAGTTTCTAAATAGTGTGTCAAGTATGAATTATCCAGCTAGTTTGCCTATTGAACCTAGATCTTGGGATCTTTAATCAACTAGGTTAGGTTACCACAAGATAACTCATTTAATAGACTTTAGCCCAATTTCCCTTGATGTATATGCGACTTGCTCTCCTGACAATCCTTTTATCAAAGGATCCACAATATTTTCTTTCGATTTCACATAATCAATGGAAATTATTCCATTAGAGAGCAATTGTCTTATCAAATTATGCCTTCTAATATGTCATGACTTGCCTTTATCGATATTATTCTTGGCTCTCGTAGAAGTTGTTAAATTGTCATAATAAAATACATATTGCACTTACAGGTTTTGGCCACAATGGAATATCTTCAAGAAAACTTCGAAGCATTCAGCTTCTTCTCCTACTTTATCAAGAGCTATAAACCCTAATTTCCTAGTAGAACGTGCTATACACGTCTGTTTTGAAGATTTTCATGATACAGCTGCTCCACCTAAGGTAAAAATGTACCCATTGGTTGATTTAGTCTCCATGATATCAGAAACCCAATTAGCATCACTAAATTCTTCCAATACATGTGGATACCTTGTATAATGCAATCCATAGTCCATAGTGTACTTCAAGTACCTCAGAATAGGCAATATCAGATCTTGTACAATTCATTATATACATTAAGCTACCAATAGCTCTAGAATATTTTAGAGAAGACACACCTTCATCATTTTTTTCTTTAATTTACAATTTGGATCAAATGGAGTAACAATCGTGGGTGGGGGGCACGCAAGGGTGATGGTTGTCGTGATTGCGTGGAGTCAGTGCCACTAACCTCTATGTAGTAGAGGGATGGGCATGGGCGTGGGCGTGGAGAGGACACCTCTAGGCTATGGCATGCGCTCGTTGGGCTAGTGTCACTAACCTCTAAAGAGGGTTTTGCCATGCACTTGGGTGCCCATGTGCAAGCCTCGACCATGGGCGCAAGCACACAAGCACCCAATCAATGGACTTCGACATCCAACCAACATAGTTACTATCAAAATGATCAAATTTTCTCAACACTTTCTCTATATAGTGAGATTGACAAAGTATATATTCACTTGAATTTCTTGTTATTTGAATTCCAAGTATAACATCAACAAAACCAAGATCTTTCATATCAAAGTTGGATTTTAACATTCTTTTAGTTGAATCAATGACACTTCCATTAGTGCCCATTATTAATGTTGAGATTTGTGCCCTAAAACCTCGTAATTAATTAGTTAATTAATTTAATTATTAATTATGTAATACTAATTTATCCATTAACGAAAAAATCCAAGGTTATTGCATGAAGTCTTGAACATGTATGTAGTTGACATACGGATGGATCATGTTCAAGAAATAACCTAAAGATCTATAGTATATGGATAAGATTGGGTGTCTTATCTTGGTGACACTATTGATACGACCCACTTTGTAATAGTTACAAATAGTTTGATCCAAGCTGTTCATGTGGAGACATGTGAGTGGAGGTATCTTATACAAAGAGTTTGTATAAGACTTGACCACAAAATATTTAATCTCTCTTTATAAATCTGTTAATTGATGATATTAATATTTCATATAGGATAATCATGTGCGACTCGATCTTAATCTTGAGTAACTTAGGAATTCTTGTTTGTGAGGTCGGTCCTTTTATTTGCATAGGTGAGAGTGGCACAAGTTTCCGACTCAATAAGCCTACCATTTCGGGGATTTGACTAAATATAGAGCTAGAAACATAACTTCACAAGATGGAATTCACTTCTTCCTAGATAGGATAAGTAGATGAGTAGTTCCCTTAAGTGCTGATCTTGGGTCTTGAACAAGGGGCTCCACCCTCTCACTGGCCCGAGAGGGACTTAATTTATGGTTAGACCATAAACAAATTGTTCATTAGAGAAATCAGTGGTACTTAAGGGAAAATGGTAATTATAGTGGCAAAACGGACATTTGACCTAGTTGTAATTATGAACAACTCGTGAAGGATCTACTTGCTTATACTGATTACGTCCATGGACACAACTTGTTCTACAGTGCATAAGAGTTCAACTATGGGTCTATAGTAGTTTGCCCTATAGTTAATGAATGAAGATTAATTTAATTAAGAACTTTAATTAATTAATCTTGGATCATTGGAGCGTATAATTTTTGGGACCATAAGGCCCCCTTGCTAGCTCACCACGAACCAACAATGATCAAATATGTTGAAAGAAAAATTTAAAATGTTCAAATTTATGAGGGAAAATATTAATTGTATTGGATATAATTAATTACATGATTTATTATAAAGTTTATTTGAATAAGATTCAAACTATAAATTTATAATATGGAGAATTAATTTAGATTCAAATAATTGATTACTTAATTTTGATAGAATCTAAATTAAACATTCTGCATAAAATAAATATTTAAATAAGATTTAAATATTTTAAACCATTTAATATGAGATATTATTTGGATAGATATTTATTAATATTGGATATTATTAAATATTTAATTTAAAATCTCTAGAGGGTAGGATTAGAAGTAACCCATACAATTCTATAAATAGGGCCCTTGGGAGCCCTCATAAAACACGCACTCTCTACAAGAATAATCTCTACGATTACTCTAAAACTCTCCCTCTAGAAATTCTCCAAATTTCTTAGAAAAGTTCTAAGAAATTTTTTCTTCCCATTTCCTCTATTCTTTCAAGAAGTGGTTCCCACAAATCGGATCCTTGCTAGAGTCATAGCAAGAAATATCTCTTGGAAAAGGAAAACTACAAAGAGAAGACTATTGATTCGAAGAGAAAATTTTGCTGAAATTATAGATCGGCAAAGGTATGTTGCTTAACCTTTTCTTAATTATTTGTATTTTTAATTCTTTTAAGAAATCAAAGAACGCGATCAGACGCTTCCGTCGGGATTCAATTCCCTTTAATTAACATATCATCCACATACAAGAAAACAATGACATACTTTTGATTTCTGGTTTTAATATAGACACATTTATCACACTCATTTAAATATTAAATGCATTTGATAACATGGTGTGATCAACTTTTCATGCCATTGTTTGAGTGCTTGTTTCAACCCATAAAGAGACTTGACAAGTTTACAAACTTTGTCTTCAAGTCCTTTAATAACAAACCTTTTAGGTTGTTTCATTTAAATTTCATCATCTAAATCTCCATTTAAGAATGCAGTTTTTGTTGGAATGTATACCTATACCTTTTTAACCTAGGAAGGGACGTGAAATCATGGATTCTTTTACAACATCTATCACCAATTCCATATTAAACATGTATAATTTATTTAAACAGCTAATTATAAAGTTTGATTACAGGAGACATAACCCTATCTCTATACAAGTTTCTGTCTATGAGAAATGATAACATTATATCTTGGCAGACCTCGACCTCGCACAACAATGGAGTACCTGGAAAGAAAACATATGAAAAAGGTGAGTTTCACGAAACCCAGTGAGTGGTTAATATAACTAGGGTTCACACGACCCTCAAGCATAACAAGCATTGTATGATTCAATAATAATCACAACTATAACAAAGATAACCTCAAACCTCCTATTTTAGTTTAACTTTGGTACTGAACTATTTAGCTGACACACTCTAGCACATTAAGTCATCCAAGCTCTATGTGCACATAGCCTTACCTCTGAGGGATCAGAAGCTAGACCCTTTGGTCCTCTGACCATTCCACAAAAGATACTTCTCACAGGATCAGGAACTTGGTTTCCAACACCTCCTTGACCATCCTATGAGGTTTTGAATCCAGCACAGGCTCAAAACTAGATCCTTAGATCCTCTAACCATCTTGTGCATTTCTAGGATCCTTAACGCACATCATAACGCAAAGATTCATCATAGCTAATACGTAACAGATAATAATCAAAATCTCACAATAGCACGCATATTAGCTTAATAGTAAAATCACACAATCTTAATAGCACCAATATTACACAATCGTAAGCGTTCTATTAATACCATTCACAATTGACAGAGTACTAGCTCTTTATAGCTTCTTTCCCCTGCTCTGAATTCACTTGACTTCAAGTCCAACTTGGTTTGATCCTCCGGCTCCTTACTAGGCTTCTGAAATTAAGAAAACTCACAAAAACGTCTGGAATACCACCTTGGGCACAGAGAACCCCTCCTTGAACGCAGGACGACACCTCAGATCACCAAACTGAAGAGAATTGAATCTCGGCAGAAGTGTGTGATCGTGTTCTTTGATTTATTGAAAAAATTAAAAATACAAAAAGTAAAGAAAATGTTAAGCATCGTACCTTGCCAATCTATAATTCTCGAACCCATAGTCTTCTCCTTGTAGTCTTCCTTTTTCAAGAGATTTTCCTTGCTATGACTCTGGCAAGGATCCGATTTGTGGGAACCGCTACGTTGAAAGAATGAGAAGAAGAATTTTCTTTAAATTTTTTTAAGAAAATTGGGAAAATTAGTATAAGAAGATTTTTAGAGTAATCGTAGAAATTATTCTCTTAGAGAGTGTATTCTATGAAGACTCCAAAGGGCCCTATTTAGAGAACTCTATGGGTTCCTCCTAATCCTATTAGGATAAACCTTCTATAGAGATTTTCAATCAAATATTTAATAATATCCAATATTAATAAATATCTACTCAAATCATATCTCATATTAAATGGTTTAAAATATTTAAATGTTATTTAATTATTTATTTTCTGCAGAATCTTTGATTTTAATCTCATCCAAATTAAATAATTAATTATTTGAATCCAATTCAAATCAATTAATTAATTCTCCCTCTATTTTTTTTCTGCATAATCTTTAATTTGGATCTCATTCAAATTAAATAATTAATTATTTGAATCCAATTCAAATTAATTAATTAATTCTCCGTTTATTTATTTATATGAATTTTATCCAAATAAATAATTAATTATTTGAATCATATTCAAATAAATTAATTCTTCATATTATAAAGTTATAATTTGAATCACATTCAAATAAAATTTATAATAAATCATGCAATTAATTGTATCCAATACAATTAATATTTTCTCTCATAAATTTGAACATTTCAAATTTTTCTTTCAACATAATTGATCCTTGTTGGTCTGTAGTGAGCTAGTAAGGGGACTTTATGGACCTACAGATCAGAAGCTCCAATGATATGAGATTAAACAGCTAAACTCATTAACCATATTAATCAATATTCTTTAACTGTGGGTACACTTCACTAAATACCCACAGTTGCACTCTTCTCACTGTAGATATATTTATGTGTCCATGGATATAGACCAATAATAACAAATTATTCATTCACAAGTATTCATAACACCAGCTGGGTCAAATTACCGTTTTACCCTTAGGTTACTTCTAAATCCTTAAGTACCAATGCTCCTCTAATGAACAACCTGTTTATGGTCTAACCATTAAACATAAATCTCTCTTGGGCCAGTGAAAGGGTAGGGCACTTATCTACTACCCTAAAAATAGGAATGAGTGAATTTCATCTTGTATAATTATGTCCTCAGCTCTCCAATCAGTCTTGTCCCCAAGATGGTAGACATATTGAGTCGAAAAACGGCCTCTCACCCATATAAATCAAACGAAAATCTCTCGTCGACAGGAGTTCATAATATACTCAAGATAAAGACTAAATTGCCTAGGTCATTCTATTGAAATAGAAACCTAACTAGTCAATGGAGTTACATTTAGTGATTACTATTTCGTGATCCGGTCTTATGCAAACTCATTGCATAAGATAACCCCACTCGCATGTCACCTACATGAACGCGTTAGATCATTGCGTTTGTATCAAATACAAAGTAGGTCTTATCCATAGTGTCACAAGGATAAGGTACCCAGCCTTATCCCTATACTATAGATCCTTTAGACTGTATCTTGAACATTGATCTCCATATGTCCCCACATACAATTCAAGACTCATAAAACAACCTAGGATGTTAGTTTATTAGATTTAGGGTTATTAAGACAAAACAAATAAAAACAATCAATGACGCTTATTGAAGTAACACATCAATGACTCTTTATTAATGATTTAATTATGGTCAAATTATTACATTTACAATCTACGAGTTTTAGGGCATAAAACCCAACAAACTCTCACTTGAACTAAAACTCTAGTGGGTTGTACATAAAGAGAAGTGAGAATGGTAAGTATGTAATTACACTAAACTAGGGCATCCATATACCCATTACACATCTCCCACTTGCCCAAAATTACACAATGTATATATCTCGCAGACCTAGACTTTTAAAATGACCCTCAAACACTTTAGCCGAGAGAGCATTTGTAAATGGATCAACAATGTTATGCTCCAAAGTGATTTTTTTGACGATCACATCTCCTCGTTGCACAATCTCTCATATCAGGTTTCCTCTCAATATGCTTTCCTCGTTTGTGGCTATGAGGCTCTTTAGAGTTTGCTATTACCCAACTATTGTGACAGTATAACGTGATGGACAATTCCATGTTTGGAATGATTTCCAAATCATTTAGGAACTTTCTGAGCCAAACTACTTCCTTTTCTGCTTCACAAGCAGCTACATACTCAGCCTTCATAGTAGAGTCTGCAATGCTTCCTTGCTTGGTGCTACATCATACTACAGTTCCTCCGTTTAAGGTGAACACTGATCCTGATGTGGATTTTCTAAAATCCTTGTCAGTTTGAAAATCAGAGTCAGTGTATCCCGTAAGGATCAAATCCTTAGCTCCATACACCAGTATGTAGTCCCTCGTTCTCCTAAGATACATGAGGGTGTTCTTAACCGCAGTCCAATGCTCTAACCTTGGATTGGACTGGTACCTACTGACTATTCCTACTGCACAACAAATGTCTTAGTGTAGAGCATAACATACATTAAGCTACCCACAGTTGAGGCATAGGGAATACATCTCATATCCTAAATTTCTTGAGGTGTCTTAGGACACTGTTCCTTAGACAAATGAACCCTGTGCCTGAAAGGTAACAAATCCTTCTTAGAGTTCTGCATCGAATATCGAGTCAACATTTTGTCGATATAAGTTGCTTGAGACAAGGCCAGCGTTCTATTCTTGTGATCTCTAATGATTTGGATCCCAAGTACATATTGTGTCTCTCCTAAATCTTTCATTTGGATTTGGGCTGCCAACCAATTTTTAACATTAGTAAGATATCCTACATCATTCCCAATGAGTAGGATGTCGTCCACATAAAGTACTAAGAAAGCTACTTTACTTTTGATGATTTTCTTGTATACACAAGAATCATCAACATGTTGTTCAAAACCAAAAGATTTGATCGCAGTATCAAACCTAATATTCCAAGATTTGGATGCTTGTTGACCCATAAATGGATTAATTTAGCTTGCAAACTTTTTGCTCCTAACCTTGGGCTATGAACCCCTCGGGTTGAGACATGAAGATACTCTCTTCAAGATTGTCATTCAGAAAATCAGTCTTGACATCTATTTGCCAAATTTCATAGTCATAATAAGAGATTATGGATAAGAGAATTCCTATAAACTTAAGCATAGCAATAGGGGAAAAAGTTTCCTCATAGTCAACTCCTTCCCTTTGGGTATAACCCTTTGTTACAAGTCTAGCATTGAAGGCCTCTACCTTCCCAGCTATATCTCTCTTTCGTTTATAGATCCATTTACACCCTATGAGTTTAACCCTTTCAGGTGGATCTATAAGTTCTCATACTGAATTGAAGTACATAGAATCGATTTTAATATCCATGGCTTTGATCCATCGGTCCTTGTCTACATCATTCATTGCCTATTTATAGGACAACGAATCCTCAACACTATCGTCTGGCATGATGACCTGAGTTTCAGTTAAACTCAAGTAACGGTTAGGTTGTGATACAACCCTGCCACTGCGTCAAGGCAGTCCCAACGATTGAGAAGGACGAGACTAACCAGAAGTACTGGCTCCTTCATTAACTCTTGATGAAGGATCAGTCTCATCAACAACTCTTGTTGACTCTTTAGTAGCTTCATTTAAGGATCTTGCTTCGTGGTTCATGATCTCTCATGTGGTCTTCTTCCAAGAATGAAGCGTTTGTCGATACAAACACTTTGTTTTCTTGTGGGTCAAAGACCACTTCTTGTTTCCTTAGGGTAACCAACAAATTGGCATAATCTTGAACGAGGTTCCAATTTCTTAGGATTTGTCACCAGCACATGTGCAAGACAACCCCAAATTCTAAAGTAGCGCAAACTAGGTTTACGTCTCTTCCATAACTCAAAAGGCGTTTCAAAAACACTATTCAAGTGAACATTGTTTAAGATATGAACTACAGTCTCTACTGCATACCCCCAAAACGAGCTAAGCAATTGAGCATAGTTCATCATAGAACGAACCATGTCTAACAAGGTTTTATTTCTCCTTTCTGATACACCATTTTGCTGAGGTGTACCAGGTGCTGAGAGTTGGGATTGGATTCCATGTTCTATCAAATAGTCTTAGAATCTTAAATCCATGTACTCTCCACCTCGATCAGATCAAAGTGTTTTAATTGTTTTACCTAATAGGTTTTCAACTTCTACCTTATACTCCTTGAACTTTTCAAGTGCTTCAGACTTATGTTCCATTAGGTATAAGTAACCATACCTTGAATAATCATCTATAAAAGAGATGAAGTATTCGTACCCTTCTGTAGCTTTTACATTCATTGGACCATAGAGATCCAAATGTATGAGTTCTAAAGGTTCTTTGGCTCCTTTTCCATTAAAAAGTCTTTTAGTCATTTTACCTTCAAAACAAGATTCACATGGAGGTAATGAATTATCTTCTGACTCATTTAGGAGTTCATTCTTTACCAATCTCCCGATCCTATGGAGATTTATGTGACCTAATCTCAAATGCCAAAGATAAGTACTATTGTTACTTGGAGAAATTCTTTGCCTTTTAGTTTGAGTATTAGCAGTTTTAAACATCTCATGATTTAAAAGTGCTTTTGCTTCAGTTGGTCTTAACACATATAAGTTGTTTTCTAATTTAGCAGAACAAATACGTACACCATGTTTCAAAATGAACGCTTCATTAACAGAAAAAATAACTGAGTACAATTGTTCTATTAAATAGGAAATAGATACTCAGTTCCTTTTTATTTGAGGAACTATATATAGATTTTCTAAAAATAAAAATCTATTTCCAAAAAAATAACTTTGCAGCTCCCACTGCACGAGCTGAATGGCGTCTCTCATTCCAACCTTGAGTGTCATTTCACCCTTCTCGAGCTACTAGAAGAAACTAATTCCCTATAAAGAATAGCAAACGTGATTAGTGGCACCCGAATCAAGTATCCAGACATTGTAGTCATTTTCCACTAAACAATTTCTAAAACAAGTAAATCATATTTACCTGCTTTTTCCTTCTTCTTCCCAGCAAGGTACTTAGGGCAATTGTGTTTCCAATGACCATCCACATTGCAGTAGAAGCACTTGTCCTTGTCAGCCACCTTGACCTTACCCTTGTTTTTTTCCAGCAGCAGAAGCCTTCCCCTTTCTTAGAATCAGAAGATGAGGGAATAGACTTAGTTCTAGAGGATGAGCCCTTGTGGAACTTCTTGAAATGGGCAACATTTGCCTCTCCATTGATCGGTCCCTTATTTTTCATAAGAGACTGATAAGTTTATAACTCATTGAAAAGGGTTGTCATGGTGTACACAATTTTATTCATAACCACATCGCTGCGGAATTGAAGAAAGCTCTTCGAAAGAGATTCTAGAATAAAAGACACCTGACTCTACTCATCAATGATCGCACCGTTCATTTCAGCAATGTTGAATTGGACCATCAGGTTAAGAACATATTCTCTCACCGATTGGTCTTCCTTCATACATGCATTATAAACGTACTTAAGCGCCTCATGTCGAATTTGTGAGGACGGTTGTCCAAACATTTCCTGGAGGGACTCCATGATCTGTCATGCATTCATCATAGCCTCATGTTTCTTGTTGAGTACATCAAACAGACTCGCCAAGATATAGACTCGGGTCTTGTCATTGGCCTTTTTCCAACAATCATATGCATCCCTAACATATTGGGATGCATGACGAGCGAGGATAGGAGGACACTCCTCCGTTAAGACAAACTGTAGATCATCTATAACTAGAATCGTATTTAGGTTAGATTTCCACGTTGCGTAGTTTTCACCAGTTAGTTTTTCATTTTTAAGTAGTGCAACGATTGAGGAAGACATGCTGAATTGTAAACAATTAACCGTTTTAGTTATCTTTGCCTTAACCCATTACACAAGCAAACAAAAGTGCAAGTAATCTAATCAATTCAACAAAAACAAGCAATCAAAGAAATCCAAATAAACTATTGATTTAGTTTTTGCAATGATGATTCAGAGGTTTAGAGCAACAGCCACCGAAGGGTGATTAGCCACTCCTCCTTTGAAATGAGACAAATCTCAGCTAATTCTAATGCTAGAATAACTCATATTCCTGTAGATATTAGCCACCGTTGTTTGGTCAAGGATTTATTAACTCTTAACTCATCCCCATAAATGTAACCCTACCACTTTCAGATCCCAGAGGTATGCTGTCACACCCTACTTTTAAAACCAATGCGTTGAAGAGCCTATAAAGAAAAGAAGTAGGACAAGAGAGGTTTGTGTTCAAGTGTTAGTTTATATAGGTCGTAGATGAAGTTTGAATTAGAAGGATTTGATTGAAAGGTTGCGTTGAGTGATTTCTGAATCATGGAATCAAAGTAATTCTTAAAGTTAAGAATTCTACTATGTAGAATAAAGAGATCAGGAGAACGCAACCATGACTTTGAGCTTGGGAGTAAGATCTAAGGAAAGAAAGGAAATCTCATTTGGTGATGGGAAGACTTAAAAAAAAGTATAGTTGGAAGATAAATTAAGTTGGACGCATACCTAGTAGAAGACCATGTTGGACGCATGGTCAAGACAAAGGAAATGCATGGTAAAGGTGAAACGCATAGGAGAAAATCAAGGAAGGAGATGTAAGCTTGGTTTAAATAAGATGTATGAGTAAGGATTAAGGTTGAGTAGTGATGCGTTGAAAGGAAATCTAAAAGAAGGATAAAATGCATAAGGTAGAATCGTGGAGAAAGGCTATGATAATTTAAGGTAAACGCATAACTTCCATTAAGGAAGATTTTGAAGTGGATAAGTTAGAAGGTTGAAAAGTAAGCCTAAAGGAAGGAGGCTGGAGATGGATATACGATAGGATTTATCATTGAGAAAATAGCTCATACAAGGAAGAGGTTGGAAGCATGACCTCTTGGAATACAACACAAGAATGTATAAAAGAGTAATCAAGGAAACCTCACGGATAGGAGGAAAGTCATGGACGCAGAAGGAAATAAAGGTAAACGCAAAGAGTGCAAATGCATAAAGGAAGGATTTGTAGTTAAGATATGGATATAAGGAAAGAGTGATGGACGCATGATAGTATGTGGTTAAAGCAGACGCATGGTATTATGCGGTAAGGAACAAACGCAATAGTGTGCGTTTGAGACTTTGACGCCTAGTAGTATGAGGTAGAGAAACACGTTCAAAGGAATTTGGCAGGGAATAGGGAAAGAAAGCAATGAAGCTAACACCTTAAAGGAAATTCAAAAGACGCGTAGGGGCTTAATGTTGGATGAATAGCTTATATAGTGGAATATGTTGGACGCATAAGATAAGCTTATTAAGGCTAGGTGGCTTCATATAGACTTGACACCTTAAAAGTAGGAGGTGTTAGAATGCATGTTGAAATGCAAGGTGACACTTGGATAAATACATGGTTAGTTAAGCATGCAGACAAGTGGCAAAAAGAGAGAAGTAAGATGACAAGCCCTCTATTCCAAAGCTATAAATAGGACCTTGAGGGAAAATGAGCGACTGATGATCCTTTAGTTTTGAATTCTTGAGAGAAAGGGCAGAGAGAAGGCAAAAGGAGGAAATCCTTGCGTCCGTAGTAGAAGTCTGCGGCCAAGAGAGGATATTCTTGACAACTCAGCCATCTTGTGTTAAATAAGAAGTCTTGCGTCTAAGGGGTCAGCCTTGCGTTCAAGACGAACTCAACTTTCAAGATGAACGTCGCGTCCAAAGAGAGGTCGACGCATCCAAAAGAAGAAGCAAGAAGAGTTAAGCTGCACTTTGCGTCCAAGGAGTAAGATTGCGTCCAACCGAGCTGACAAAGGAAAATAAGTTGTCTTGCGTTCCAGACTAGAACGCTGTGTCCAAGGAGCTCGAGAAAGAGAAATAGAAGGAAGAAAAGAAATATTCTTGAGCAAGTATAAGGTGAGTAATACCAACATTTTTCAGAGTATAAATGAGTTCTTTGTGATTTATATTCTTGGATATGCATTCATGAGTTTTCAGCGTAAATGAGAGCATGCGTTTATATATAAAAAGCACATGATTATGTTGGTTATTAGAAACGAGAGCATGCGTTTATATATAAAAAGCACATGAGAATGCTGGCATGCGTTTATGTATAAAAGCACATAAGTATGCTGGTTATTAAAAAATAAGTTTAGTAAGAAGCATGTTGTTGATAATACAAGATTTTCATTGAGGAGCATACTGCTAGATCTTAGATGATAATTCTAGAACATAGTGTATTTTTTAAATTTTAGAAATGGCACCCAAGCTTAAGGACTAGGAAGGCAAATGGGTAGCCGGAAAATAGAAATGGGACCCAAATGCTCAAGGAGAAAAGGAAGGCATGTAGGTAGCCCGGGTTAAATACCTATGTGCACATAGAGGAATATACGACACTGATATGTTGAGATTACTCCACACAGTTAAGGATAATCGACGTTGGGTAGCGCTATCGCCTCAACTAAGGAAAAGATATGAAATGAATTCGACGTTGAGAAGCGTAGAAGCCCTGCTCCGCCTCAACTAAGGAGAATGATTAGAAATGAATAAGATTTTTGAGTATTTTCCTGAAATAAGCATGCAAGACTTAACAATGGTACTTGGGTATGATTTAATATGAATAGAATCGATATTATAAATTATGACCAAATTTACAGTTGAAATAAGTTATTTTAAAAACTGTTACTCACTGAGCTGTTAGCTCATCCTTTTATATGTTTTCCATTTTTCAGGTAGTATAACAGTTCCCGTTGCCGGTCGAAGTCGAGGTTTGTCAAGAGATAACTGAATCATCGTCCTAGGAAGAGTGTTTTAAATGAGGGAAATAAGGTAAGCTGACAGTGGGTATCAACAGGGAAGTTGATAACTCTTATCCTCACGCTCCGTCTCGGGCTACAGAAGGGTAGTTCGGGTTGGGGTGTGACATATGCACCAACAAGCTACCATTAGGAAAGACAATTGTTGGTGATTAACATAAGTGAACCTATCCTTTTCAAGAGTTTGCGGTGTTTCAAAACCTATGATCAGGCCCTTCGAAGGGATGGTCGCTCTAGGACGACACACAGGCGAATCATAAGAATCTTACTATGTGACCTAGGGTTGGGGATCGAGGGATACGTTGGCATGCATCCAACTCCCACTTACTATAAACATTTTCCCATTCACCTTGTTACTGAACCATACAAACACTTTCTGAAAGGAGGCCGCTCCCAAGGCGACACGAAGTCGAGTATAGATCTCACAGTGTGAATAATCAGGGACGTAGGAGCAAAACTTGATATAAGCATCTCATTTTGTAATTTTCCTCCCACTAAAATGTCCTATCTTATTTTAGGGTTATTTAACTTAGATAAATTCGGATAAGTCAATCTATCTAAGTCTATGCCTATTATAACTCTTATATAAGGTCTTTACACTAATAGTCTAGGTGAATTAAATCATTTAATTAACATAGTAACAATGCATACTAATAGGCCTTAGGGTAATTCAACTCAGGTTCCAATTCAGTTCCCAGTTAGGAGGTGTTCCGTAAACTGTCAACTTAAATACCCCCAATCTTGGCAAAACTGAAGTGGTAGAGTTTCCTTATAACCTAAAATCAACAAAGTAAGACAAAATTCTAATCTTATTAGAGTTAATGTGATCTTAGGTTTAAATTAATTTTAAACAAATGAAAACCAATTTCCTAAGATCTTATGTTTGCATACAATTCTTAATTATAGGTTGACAGTTACAAATCATAAATTTAATAACTATTATGAATTTTAATGATTAGCCCTATAACATGCTTTCTATGGTTTAATTAATTAACAATCAAATTGTAATTAATTAACCAACCATATTACATGCATTTCATGACATAATATAACAATTATATTAATCTATGGATATATTATGCTCAATGCAAATTGAGTTTCATTTAAAATATAACACTTATATTAAATAAATCAACCATACATTAGCAAAACATTAATAAATATAATTATTTATATTTAATTAATTAATGTCATACATCATACTTTTCCAATTTCATATATTTAATATATCAACATACATTAAATAACTCATGAAATTATCATCATGCATTAAAACCATATATTATAATATACTAAGATGCATGAACATGCTTAACCTATGGTGGGATTTTAATCTAAATGACATACTTTATGCAATATTCAATTTAATTTAAAACATACATCACAAGCATAATTAAATTAAATAAAGCAAATTGACCGACATATTTGGCATATCTTAGAAATTAAAGAAAAAAATTAAAATTACAATAATTTGAATTTCCAAGATATATTTTGGTCTTCAATTTCTTTTTTGGCCATCAAAATTTAGGGTTTGAATCACCTAAATTTAATCCTTTGATCTTTTAGCCACACATGCTTTGATGAAATCTATCAGATGCTTTGATGACGCACAAAAGATGGCGCACAACAGAATTTCCAGATTTGAAAAAAATTCCACATTTTCCAGATTTCAATATTTCGGGAAAACCAATGTTTTCTCAAGAATTTACAGCACTTTTACATAAAAAAAGATTACAAGAAAACCCTAACCCTTGAGGGTTTTACAATTGATCTAATCAAAACTTTAAAATCTAATGCCTAAACAATCAATTTTGCAAACATTCACATATCTCATATATGAACGATTGAAACACCCACCTAAAAGATTTTTAATTCAAATCAAAAATCAAAGATTGGCTTTGATACCAATTGAAGGGAATTGAATCCCGGCGGAAGCGTGTGATCGCGTTCTTTGATTTATTGAAAGAATTAAAAATACAAAAAGTAAAGAAAATGTTAAGCATCATACCTTTGCCAATCTATAATTCTCGAACCGATAGTCTTCTCTTTGTAGTCTTCCTTTTCTAAGAGATCTTGCTCGCTATGACTCTGGCAAGGATCCGATTTGTGGGAACCACTTCTTTGAAAGAACGGGAAGAAGAATTTTCTTAGAATTTTTCTAATAAAATTGGAAGAATTAGTAGAGGAAGATTTTTAGAGTAATCGTAGAGATTATTCTCTTAGAGAGTGTGTTCTATAAAGGCTCCCAAGAGCCCTATTTATAAAACTCTATGGGTTACTCCTAATCCTATTATGATAAACCCTCTACATAGATTTTAAATCAAATATTTAATAACATCCAATATTAATAAATATCTACTCAAATAATATCTCATTTTAAATGGTTTAAAATATTATTTAAATATTTATTTTCTACAAAATCTTTGATTTTAATCTCATCTAAATTAAATAATTAATTATTTGAATCCAATTCAAATCAATTAATTAATTCTCCCTCTATTTATTTTGATAACTTGTAGAAATACAAGTTATTACAACCTTTCTCTTAGGAAAATAGAGATTAAATAGAGAATCATGTGGTAGTTTATGATAAATTCTATTGATAAATCTTCCTATACGTTCTACTCTTGTAAATTGATGAAGATAATTATTTTATAACTTTTTTAGCCTAAAATGCATGTTTTAACGCAGGAACGCAAGCAACATGTAGATGCGTTGGCAACTTCGTAACGCAGGACTATGCGCTGGCAACCTGTGGACGCGTTGTCCGCTCAATGCAGAATGATGCGTTAGAACATATGGATGCGTCGACATGAGTGAACGCATAAACCCAAATTCTCCATGGACGTATAACGACCAGAGATGCAAGGCAGCGGAAAATCAAATTAGAATCTTGAGAGATTGTCGGAAGATTGACATGCATGATCTGTGGCTAAAGTGGTGGATCTAAATTGAATCGATAATTACGCAATTAGGCGAGATAGACGCACGACATCAATTTCCTCCAATCACGCAAATTTGCCACTGATTACGAACGCAGCGTCTATAAAAGGGCAGACCTGCAAGATGAAAAAGGGTTGTTCATTCTCGGAAGAATTCCTAAGTGACAGCAGAGTTCTCTCCAGACGACAACCGGAGACGAATAGCTCAAGAGAGAAGAGTCTTCCCTTCGCCTAACCATTTCACAGCAGAATCTCACGCTTCCATTCCGGCGACTCAAGACATTGATGTCTTTTCTGCTTTGTTTCTCTTTTTCTAGCTTAATTTTAGATTTGTGTCAAGACATTAAGCTGTCTAAAATTGTATTTCGTTCATTAATCTACAATTCTTCCATGTCTACTCATTTCTCTACAATTTCCACTTTTTACTTTGAATCCATGAATAACTAATCTTTCAAGGTCACGGGTTGCATTAGCATCTAGATAAGAACCATAGTGTAACTATTGCATCTTGTCAATTGTAATCTTAATTTGATGCTTATGTCCATCTAGCTAATCGATATAAGTAGTAATAATCAGACTGCTCGAGATGGTAAGTGATTGTGGAACTCAATTGACAAGGCCAAGAAGTGTTACCTGTCTAAAGGAATAACCTTGGTACTTAACACTCTCCTATGCGTTATAGACATATAACGCATAGCGGCTGACAACTAGGAGAAGAGTCGCAAGTATGAATAAACTATCACCATGCGTTTCTGATTTTAAATGTTAACCAACCCGAACCCTGTTTTTACCCATTCATATATCTCATTAGCTGACTTTGCTATGTTGCATACCTTACCATCTACCACATTTTAGTCTAGTGTACATGTTATCGCTTTCTTTAATTAAACGCATCCTTTCTCAACTATTTTTGGTTACCACTCCAACTCTAATAATCCAATTAATTATAGAATCAGCATAGTCCCTGTGTTCGACCTCGGACTCACCGAGAAAACCTATTTCCTTGCTTATACTTGGGTAAAGGATAGGAAAACTTGATAGATCACAAATGCATAACATTAAGCATGTTCATCGCATAGTATGTTAAACGCATAAGAAGCTTAATAACAAATAAATAGTCAGATGCAGTAGTGAGTTTTAGAACTATAAATCTATTGCATCTGCACAACAAGTTTTTGGCGTCGTTGTCGGGGACTTGAATTCTGTCTAACAACATATTTTCTGCATTATCTTTAATTTGGATCTCATCCAAATTAAATAATTAATTATTTGAATTCAATTCAAATTAATTAATTAATTCTCCCTCTATTTATTTATATGGATTTTATCCAAATAAATAATTAATTATTTGAATCATATTATAAAGTTATAATTTGAATCACATTCAAATAAAATTTATAATAAATAATGCAATTAATTGTATCCAATACAATTAATATTTTCCCTCATAAATTTGAATATTTCAAATTTTTCTTTCAACATAGTTGATCCATGTTGGTTCATAGTGAGTTAGCAAGGGGACCTTATGGACCTACAGATCAGAAGCTCCAACGATATGAGATTAAACGACTAAACTCATTAACCACATTAATCAATATTCGTTAACTGAGGGTACACTCTACTAAAGACCCATAGCTGCACTATTCTCACTGTAGATATATATCTGTGTCCATGGATATAGACCAATAATAGCAAATTAGTCCTTCACAAGTATTCGTAACACTAGTTGGGTAAAATTACCGTTTTACCCCTAGGTTACTTCTAAATCCTTAAGTACTCGTGCTCCTCTAATGAACAACCTGTTTATGATTCAACCATTAAACAAAAACCCCTCTCAGGCCAGTGAGAGGATAGGGCTCTTTGTTCAAGTCCCAAAGACACCACTTAAGGGAACACTTATCTACTTACCCTAAAAATGGGAATGGGTGAATTCCATCTTGTATAATTATGTCCCCAGCTCCCCTCTCGGTCTTGTCCCCAAAATGGTAGGCATATTGAGTCGGAAAATCCACTCTCACCCATATAAATCATAGGACAATCCCTCATGGACAAAAGTTCATAATATACTCAGGATTAAGACTAAGTTTACTAGGTCATCCTATTGAAATAGAAACCTAACTAGTTAACGGAGTTACATCTAATGATTACTATTCCGTGGTCCTGTCTTATGCAAACTGATTACATAGGATATCCCCACTCGTATGTCACCTACACGAACGTGTTAGATCATTGCGTTTGTATCAAATACAAAGTGGGTCGTTGATGCGCACTTTTAGTGTTAACCGCAAGTGTACGGGTCAAGTTATAATATAAAACGGTTAAGTTCGAGTATCGCTCCACTGGAGATCCAATTGGGAAGGTTTAAGTTACTTAGCTATTCTAGAATTGAATCAATTTTATTTGAGGATTGCAATTGAATATTATAAATTAGGGAAAAATACAAAACAAACAAGGAAAGTATCAAAGGGAGAAACGCAAGAGTCAAAGAGAGTTCTAGGGTAATGAATCCTTGTTTATTTCATCATGCAATATTATAGATTTCATGGATTTTATTGTAATTCATATGCCTAAGTCTAGAAACTTAATTCCAAGTTATTTTCTCCCAAAAATAACCCTTTCTCATGCAACTCGATTGATTATTAATCTCTTAAAACCAATACAAAATTACATGGCATTAAAAATAATCTTTAGCAACTTTTATTGTCAACCTAACTACTCTCGTGATAGATTAACAACAATTCATTGTTATAGATCAAGTTAAACATATAATCTCTCAATCATACATCTAACCTAACATGTGAAGATGGCCAATCCACAAGAATTAAACACAATAACAATGAAAAGCATAATTATTTAAACAAAACCATGAGTCTACAAAATTAACATGAATTCATAAACAATTCATCAAAACCCTAAAACTAAAGAGTTTAGCCACTCATAGCTTGAAGCAACATGTTTAAAATAAGCAAAGAAAGAGTGTAAAGAAAAGGGAAACTCTACTGAAAAGAGGTTCTTAATTGAAATAGCACCATCACGATCTCCGCTCTCACGGCGGACTTCGAAGGGCACCAAGACTATCTCGAACTCTTTTCCTCTTCCTTGCAACTAACTCACTCTTTGAACTCTCACTTAATTCTCTCCTTTTTGTATCTCTTTAGGTCTGCAACTTCCTGCTTTTTCTTGATTTTTCTCCCTCTTGAACTGCTAAAAACCCCTAAATTTATAGAGTTTGGCCGCCCAAAAATTTAACCTAAAATACAAATTTTTTATTTAAGTAACGCTGGCGCCGCGACGCTGTCCCATAGTGCCGTGGCGCTAGGGTTTCAACCAAAAAAGTTTGCTCTCGGGTTTTAGCGCCGCTGCAGCGCCGTCCAAGCGCCGCGATGCTGTCATGCGTTCAACAAGGATGCGTCGAGGCAGCGCCATCTCGACGCCGCGATGCTACTATGCGTCCAGACTGATGTGTTTATGCTTCAGCGCCACGGCAGCGCCGCGACGCTGTCATGCGTTCAACAAGGATGCGTTTATGCTTCAGCGCCGCAGCGCTATCCCAAAATTTGTTCTTTTGAGTTTTTTTTAGCTCTTTTTCGCCGTATTCTTGCTCGGTTTTGATCTTTTAGTCGTTTCTTCTAATTTTCCTCGTTTTAACCTGAAAATCACTAGCAAACAAGTGAAATCTAATATAAAACTCCCTTAATTTGAGAGAATATAAAGCACTTTTCAAGTGCTTATTAGTCGTATTCATAGTGTCACAAGGATAAGTTTCCCAACCTTATCCCTATACTATAGACCCTTTAGACTGTATCTTGAACATTGATCTCCATATGTCCCCACATACAGTTCAAGACTCATAAAATAGCCTAGGATGTTAGTTTAATTGATTTATGGTTATTAAGACAAAACAAACAAAAATAATTAATAACACTTATTAAAGTAACACATCAATAACTCTTTATTAGTGATTTAATTACAGTCAAATTATTACATTTACAATTTACGAGTTTTAGGGCATAAAACCCAACACAAACTGCACTGTTGGACGCAACCCTGTACAGTTGGACGCAGAGCTGATCCTTGTTGGAAGAAAAACAGCTTCCTTGGACGCAAGGTTGGTCTTCTAGGCACCTGATAATGTAATTGAACGCCTAACTCTTCTTGAGGACACCCTCAAACTCTCCCCAACAAGTTTTTGAAGTTGATTAGAGTGAATGATCAAGCAATTCTTTAGCCCTATTTATAGGGGTTGGATGACAAGGTTTGTCATCTACTCCTTCCTTCATTTGACACTTGAGCTTATATTTGGTTCCATGCATGCATACTCCAACATACATCCACACATTTGTTTCTTTGCATGATAACTTATTCATGCATCACGAAATCTCTTGCTTGTGATTGTTAGATTCTAACGAAGCCACTTAGCACATTATTTTCTCAACTATGCGTCCAACCTAAGCCTAAAAGATGAGCCATACGTCCAACTCTCTTTTCTACTTTCAACCTTCCTACACTTAGCCAATTTTTTTTTTTTTTTACCAAACCCTACTATGCATTCACTATGCTCCCAAAGTCCCCTACTTAGCCATAATTCCCTCCTTTTTATGACGTATGCGTCCAACTTGACTTATTTTCTTGGATCATGCGTCTAAGTATCCTCCACACACCTTAATGGACTTGTTGTCAACTCTATTATGCGTTGATAATGCAACTTCCCAAGCTTATGCGTTCCACACCTCCAATCACCCAATACTAAACCATTTTTCTCCCCAATCTACAAAGTATGCGTCCAACCCTTCTTTTTCCTACCTAAGGTTGACTTCTCAACTCTCAAAAATATCCAACACTTAGCTAAAACTTCCCCGGAGTATGCCCTATGCGTCCAACTCTTCGAATGGGTGAGATTCATTTTTCAACACCTCAACACTTAGCCAAAATTCTCCCAAGAATGCTCCACCATGCATTGAGATAGCATGTTTTGTGTCCATCATGATGATTTTCCCAAAAAGATGTGTTCAACTCACAACTAGCTTCCAACTATGCTACCAACTCAACCTTCTTCAACACTTAGTGAAATTTTCCTCCATTTCCTAGATCTATTCATCCATGCCGTGGTTTTCCAAGCATAGTTGTGACACTTAGAAATTTCTTAGCTGATTTGCGTCCTTGTAATCCAAGACTTGAAAAATCGTTGATCGTGGTTTTCTCCCAAACTCACCTATGACTTATTCTCTTCCCAAAACTCAAGTTTGCTCAAACACTTCTCTTCCTTACCCTACCTTCAACGCATACTACCTTCTTAGTTAGTCAAATTTTGGCTAACTCCACAAGCACAAATTTCCTGCCTCAAAATTTTTCTCACTCCACAAGCTTGTATTCAAGTTCTCCCTTAATTCCTCTAGTTTCCTTCTTTTTATAGTCTTTAAGTTACTAGGTCAAATTTTCAGGTTTCACATACGACCAACTTTGTAAATGTTACAAGAGTTGTAAGTGTTACAAATGATTTGATCCCAATCGTTCATGTGGAGACATGTAAGTGGGGGTATCCTATACAAACTGGACTATGAATTGATTAATCTCTCTTTATAACACCATTGACTGAAGAGATTAAAATTTCAGAGGATGACCATAAGTGACTTGACCTTAATCTTAAATGAGTTATGAATTCCTGTCTATGAGGGCAGTCCTTTGATCTGTATGGGTGAGAGTAGCCAGATTCGTCGATTCATTATGCCTACCATTTTGGGGATTTGTCCAAGTAGGGAGCTGGGAACATAACTACATAAGATGGAATTTAGTCCTTCCTGTCTAATCTGCAAGTTCATTAGGTCCCCTACTAGCTCACTAAAGGTAAAACAAGGAATATTTAGTTTGGGAAGAATTTGAATTGTTCAAATTATAAGGGTTGTAAATGATATTGTTAATATAATGTATAGAGATACATTATAATATAAAGTTATTTTTTTAATTAGATTCAAAATTAAACTATATATTAGGAGAGTATTAATATTTGAATAAGATTCAAATATTAAACTAATATGAATAAGATTATATAATGAAGGAATTATATAGTAATTGTATATGATACAATTAATATAATGTATATAGATACATTATATTATAAAGATTAATTTTGGATTAGATTCAAAATTAAACTATATAATATGAGAGAGTAATATATTTGAATAAGATTCAAATATTAAATAATACGAATGAGATTCATATTAAAACTATAGGTTAAAACATAATATGATTGAGATTCATATTTAAGCTATAGGTTATGAGAGGGAAATACATTTGAATATGATTCAAATGTATTATTAATTAAATATATGATATTCAATTAATTAGATTAAGGAAAATTATCTTAAATGGCAAAACTGCTGAAAATATTTACAACTAATAGCAAAATACACAGTTTATTTGTGATAGATCGTGATAAATCTGATAGATTACTATCTATGTCACGATGACACATATAGTAGTTTATCGCGATCTATCGCAACACATATAGTAGTCTATCACGATCTATCGCAGTCTATCATGGATAAATAGTAAAATTTTGCTATATTTGTAAATATTTTGGTTCCTTTTATTATATTTGAAAAGAGCCCTTAGATTAATTAATATTTATTTAATTAAATTAAATTTAATTTGATTTAATTTAACTTTAGTTAAATTTTAACTCTCCATGGTTAAGGGGAGTTAAAGGATGGTTAAATAGAAGTTAATCCATAATTAACTTCAACTCTCTATCATTTTTTTAAGTGAATGTGAAGAACACAAAATGGTTTTACTCTTAATTCTCTCTCAATCTCTCATCACTCTCAAGTTACAGATAAAAGATTTCTCTGCAAAAACTCTTCTCAATCTTCCAAAAAAGGTTCCCACAAACCTATTCCTTGTCAGAGGTGTCCTATTCGATACCAAATAAGAATTGCTGAGATCGGGATCACAGTTGAGACTTGGAGAAGATTGAAGAGTTATCTTCAAAAGTAATCTCTTCTCCTTGATTTGATCATGGAAAAACCATGCTTATGAGCTTTGTTTATCCTATCCTATCTTCTGTAATTTCTCTAGTTTTTCAAAAACAAATTTCAAAAACAAATTTCAAAGGCAGATGCGTTCACGCGCTTCCGCTAAGGAATTCGATTCCTTCAGTTTTTACATTCATTTGTATATTTCCAAAATTTGTAAAGCTGCTATCGCCATTAACATCCTTATAGATGTAATCCTCGTCACTGGAGAATAAGTATCAAAGAAATCTAGCCCTTTCTTTTGGCAAAAACCTTTAGTAACTAAGCGAGCTTTATATTTATCATTAGTACCATTAGCGTTTAGTTTTTTTTATTATTAAAAATCCATTTACTCCCAATTGGTTTACTTCTAAGAGGTAAATGAACCAATACCCAAGTATTGTTATGTAAAATGGATTCTGGATCACTATTGATAGCTTCCTTCAAATAAGGTGCATCAGGAGATGATACAACGTTTTGAAAGTTTGAGACTCACCTTCTATCATATAAGTTATGAAATCAAGTCCAAAAGAAGTAGCTTTCTTAGTTCTTTTGCTTCTTCTAGTTTCAAACTCAGTATTCTGATCATCTTGATCTTTCAAAGAGCTAGCCTCATAGTTTCTTTTGGTACCTTTAATTTTGTGTCTTTACTCCTTTAAAGGAAATATATCCTCAAAGAATTTAGTTTTAATAGATTCTATGATGGTAATTATTATTAATATCAGATACTTCTGATTTAATCACCATGAATCCATAAGCAGCATTATGCATCACATAGCTTATAAAGACATAATCAATTGTCTTAGGTCTAAGTTTGATCCTTTTTGGTAAAGGGACTTGTTCCTTTGCCAAACACCTCCACACTTTCAGCATTTTATGAGGGCAACTTTCCATTCCACACTTCATTAAGTGACTTATCAGGCTTCTTATGTAGAATTCTATTTTTGTATAAAATTTTTTGTAAGCAAGGCAACCCCACAAATTATGAGGTAAGCCTGAACTATTTAACATGCAATTAACGATGTCCTTTACAATTAGGCTCTTTCTTTCAACTACACCATTTTGTTGTGGTGTATAAGGTGTTGTAGTTTGATGGATTACACCATTAACTTCACATAATTCATAAAGTGGTGGTGATTTATATTTACCACCTCTATCTGATGTAAGCACCTTAACTTTCTTCTCAAGTTGCTTTTCAACTTTTGCCTTATATGTTTTAAAAACATTAAAGGTCTCATCTTCACTATGTAATAAATATACATAGCAATATTTACTAGAATCATCAATGAATGTGATAAAATATCTCTTACCACCTCGCGTGGAGTACTTTTCATGTCACATACATCACTGTGGATAAATCAAGTAAATCATTCTTTCCACAGTTGAAAATGACTTTCTAGTAAACTTTGATTCTACACAAACTTCACATTTGTATCTATTATCAACATTAAATTTTGGCAATAGTCTTAAACTTACCATTCTATTTAAATAATGATAATTGACATACCCTAATTTAGAATGCTACACATCACACAACTCAACAATATAAGCAAAAAGAGTTGGCATTATTATTATTCTTTGACATTTGTGCAAGTACATTCAGTTTGAACATGCCATCACTTAGATAGCCTTTTCCCATATAAATACCCCCTTTGTCAGAAAAACGTTATCTAATACAAATACAAGCTTGAACCCATTTTTGTTAAGTAGAGTTCCTGACACTAGATTCTTTCGAATCTCTAGCACATGCAACACTGTATTGAAGGTAAGTATCTTTCCGGAAGTCCATTTCAGTAGGACCTTCCCTTTGCCTTCCATAGAGGCAGTTGAAGCATTTCCCATGTATAACTTGTCGCTGCCATATCGCTTCTCATATGTAATGAATAATTTCTTGTCCTTAGAAATGTGCCTAGTAGCACCAGTATCAATCCACCAACCTTTGGTGTCTAAAGCCATATAAACCTCAGAAATGATGACAACCAGATCATCATTTTCCACAACATTGGTTTGATTATAGGAACTTTGTCCCTTTTGTGTTTGCACATTGCAGTGGCCTGACCACTCTTACCACAAACCCAACAGTTTCCTAAAACGCACTTGGTTGCATCATTCCTCGACCTATGGTTCATAGTTTTTTTTCTTGAAATTCCGCTTCTTGGGTTTATGTCTTGAAGCTTCAACAACATGAGCTTTGGCTTCAACTTCCAGTGGAGGTTTATGTCTTGAAGCTTCAGCAACATGAGCTTTGGCTTCAACTCCTTTCGCTTATGCTTGAGATAGCATTTGAAGTTCTTCCAGGAAGAAGGTAACTTCTTAATCACAACAACAATTTGAAATGGCTCACTGATATCCAATCCTTCCCTTTTCAAATCACCAATGATAATTTTCAATTCTTCCATCTGATTGACTACCAACTTGGTATCATCATCTTGTAATCTAAGAATTTTCCCACAAGAAATTTCTTAGTACTAGCATCTTCAAGCTTGTACTTCTTGTCTAATGCCTCCCATAATAGTTTTTATGTATTGTAGGCATTGCAATAAACATTATACAAAGTGTCCTTAAGACCATTAAGTATGTAATTACAACACATGAAGTTCGAATGTATCCATGCTTGCTTTGCTGCTTCCGTTTCGAGAGTTACAACTTTTGGTGAGGTAATTGGACATTCTTCCTTCAAATTATGAGTAAGATTCAACGTGGTGAGGTAGAAGATCATCTTCTATTGTCATCTCTTGAAGTTGTCTCCTTTGAACTTCTTCGGTTTTTCAACATGGGGTTTCACAATGGGCGATCCCATCATGGCACAAGTAGTAGCATTGGTGGAAGAGTTTGCACCCATTAGTTTAGATATTATTAATTATCTTTAGATTAATAAGGAAAAATGATATATGTGAACTGGATACACTAGCAAACTCAAGATATTGTAGAGACATCAATAGATAGTCGAGGCATACTTTTGATAAGTGCTGTCCTGAAGATAATTATTCGCTTTGCACCGGATGCAAGTAGACTACAACGATCGTCTCAATAAAATACAATGACTAACTCCGGTAAAATTGCAACCTCGAACTACTTGTATCTGGCAGAACTCTTGGATACTTGTCTCAACTCAACTCAAGACCAAAAGAAAGAAAGAAAGAAAGAAAGAAAGGAAAGAATTCTTCAATTTGAATTGGGATCGTACAAATGAAGAAACAAGTTGCTATGTATAGGCTAGCAACTTAGTAACTCTCGAAAATACAAAAATAAAATTAAATAAATAGAAAATTGAAACATTTGTCAAATTGAACCCAATTTAGTTGTTACTTGACAAAATCAATCATAACTCATTTAAATTGAAGAAACTACAAATTTAACTTTCATACATGTTAGATTTGTACATGAAACATCATTTTAATTTGAAGTTTCAATCCAATTTGAAAGTTTCTAAACAACGAATTTAATCTATACAATTAAATCAATTTTTATGTTTCAAATATGCACCAAACTTTCACTTTCTTTCATTATATATATATCCAACAATTATATTTGATCTAGACTAAATTATACAAAATACCCTTAAACTTTGTAATTTGTGTCAAAAATACACTTGAACTTTCAAAATTTTTAAAAATATCATTAAAACTTTCAAAATGAGTTAAGAAATACCCTTATTGTTAGTTTTGGATGGAAATTGTTAATGTTTTGTGTCAAAATTACCCATGAATTGTCAAAAGTTTAAAAAATACCCTTAGACTTACAAAAACATGAGTAAAGAGCATTAATGTCGTTTTACTTCTGTATTTTCCTCTTTTTTCTCCCCTCTTCTTGAACACCCTCTTACTCCCATTTTTGTTAATTGCTTGACATTTGTTTATTTAAAAATAAAAAATAAATAAAATTTACACAGTTTAATTAGGTATATGGACTATAAGAAGAAGGAAGAGAATAACGAAATACTAAGGGATTTTAATTAGGACTTACATGTTTTAAACAAGGATGTACGTTAGTAGTTGAGTGTGTGGTAATAGTCAAATATATTTTTTTATTTGATTATTTATCATTTAGGCGTATTTTAAGGAGAAATTTTTTTTTTGGAATTTTGTAAGGTTTTGTTGGAATGTTTTAACCTAAAATTTTGATTTTGATTTTTGTTGTTGAGAAAAAATTGGTGTAAGAATTGGAAAAATATATGAGAAAAATGAGAGTATGTGTATATATATATATATATATATAATGATATCTATATAATTTGTTTTAAAATTGAATCTTTTCGAACCCAAGAAAACTTCAAACAAATTGATTACGATATTAATAGTAGGAGCATTTTAAAACTTTTGTTTTTTGTGAAACTTAAAGTTATTTTTGTAACGAGGTATTAACAATTTCGGTTTATAATACTAACCATGAGGGTATTTTTGAACTTTTTTAAGTCTAAGAGTATTTTTGGAAATTTTGTTTAGGGGTATTTTTGAAACAAAACTTTAACGGTTTCCATCTAAAACTAACGGTAAGGATATTTTTGAAAGTTTAAGAGTTTTTTTTTTCTTGAAACTTTTGAAAATTTGAGAGTATGTTTGAGAGAAACCATAAAGTTTCAGAGGCATTTTTTTTTTATAATTTAACCTGTTGTAAAATTGAGGAGCAAAAAATGACAGAAAAACAGGAGCACGAAAATCAAAAAATTATAATATTAAAATAATAAAATAATAAAATAATATAAAAGTAATTTAAAATAACCAAATTAAATAAAATAAACTAAAATAAAGAAATTGAAATTTTATGAAAAATGAAAATTCAAATTTCACCAATCTTTTCTCTTCTTTTCTCTCCAATGTGTGTATTACAATGTCCACCAAAAGTATCTATTTATAGGCAATTTGGCAAGTAGGTAGTGGCATTTCATGACCACTAAGGATGTGTCTTTAAGAGACACATGAACTTTAACCACTAAGCTTGGCTACATAATGGACATCTATTCAAATATAATATTTATAATACTCCCCCTTAGATGTCCATTATATATCATATGAAATATGCCTCGTTAAAACCTTACCAGGAAAAACCCAATGGGAAAAAAATCCTAGTGAAGGAAAAAGAGTACATATTTCATATAATCTAATGCTTTTAAAAGAATACAATACATTTACTCCCCTTTGTAGGAACATTACTTGAGATCTCTGAGTCACTGCATTTCAATGTTCTGCACCAATTTTTCAAAGGTTGCGGTTGGTAATGATTTTGTAAATAAGTCTGCCAAGTTATCCTTCAAACAAATTTGTTGTACAGTGACGTCGCCATTTTCTTCAAGATCATGAGTGTAGAAAAACTTTGGTGAAATAGGTTTTGTTCTATCTCCTTTAATATATCCTCCTTTGATTTGGGTTATACATTCTGTGTTGTCTTCGTATAATGTTGTTGAAGGATTTTTACTAGAAGACAAGCCACATATTTCACAAATGTGTTGAGTCATTGATCTTAGCCATACGCATTCTCTACTAGCTTCATGGACTCAAGAATTTCAGCATGATTTGCGGAAATAGTTGTTATGGTCTGTTTCATTGATCGCCAAGATATAGCAGTTCCTCCACAAGTGAATAGATAACCTGTTTGAGATCTAGCTTTGTGTGGATCAGATAAATATCCAGAATCTACATAACCAACTAAGTCAAAATTTGATTTATTTGAATAAAACAAACCCATATCAATTGTTCCTCGAAGATAACGGAGTATATTGTTAATTCCATTCCAATGTCTTTTTGTTGGACAAGAACTATATCTAGCTAATAAATTTACTGAAAATGCAATATCTGGTCTTGTATTATTAGTAAGATACATAAGTGCACCAATTGCACTAAGATATGGTACTTCAAGACCAAGAAGTTCTTCATTGTTATCTCGAGGTCGAAATATATCTTTCTTCACATCTAGTGATGAACTTCCATTGGAATGTTTAATGGATGTGCTTTGTCCATATAGAATCTTTTTAAAATTTTTCCTATATAGGTTGACTGATGAACAAATATCTCATCTGCTAAATACTCAATTTGCAATCCAAAGTAAGATTTTGTTTTTCCGAGATCTTTCATCTCAAATTCTTTCTTAAGATATTCTATTGCCTTTGAAAGCTCTTCAGAAGTTCCAATTATATTTAGATCATCAACATATACAAATATAATAGAAAATCCTAACTGTGATTTTTTTATAAAAACACATGAACATATTGGATTATTTTGATATCCTTCTTTCAACAAATATCCACTCAGGCGATTATACCACATTCGTCCTGATTGTTTTAATTCATATAGTGATCTCTGTAACTTTATTGAATATAGTTCTCGAGAACTTGATTTATATATTTCAGGTATCTTAAATATTTTTAGGATTCTCATATAAATGTCATTATCAATAGATCCATATAAATATGCTGTGACGACATCCATAAGGTGCATGTCCAAATTTTCATACACAGTCAGACCAATTAAATATCTTAATGTAATTGCATCTACCACTGGAGAATATGTCTCCTCATAATCAATACTAGGTCTTTGTGAACAACCTTGTGCACCTAGTCTTGCTTTATATCTTGTGATCTCATTATTTTCATTTCTTTTCCTCACAAATACCCATTTGTATCCCACATGTTTGACATCTTCTGGTGTCCAGACTACTGGTCCAAAAACTTGACGTTTTGAAAGTAAGTTTAATTATGCCTCGATTTCTTCTTTCCACTGAAGCCAATCTTTTCTATGTCGACATTCTTCAACAAATTTTGGTTCAGGATCCTCATTTTCAATTATAATATCATGTATAACATTATATGCAAAAATATTATCAATAATTATATGAGTTTGGTTCCATCTTTTCCCTGTCATCACATAATTTATTGAAATCTTATTATTATCTTTAGGTATTTCACCTTCTTAACTAATTGGATTATCAGTCATGTCTAGCATTTCTTCATGGATATTTACATCCTCAACCAAGTCTTTTTTACTATCGTTTATTTTTCTTTTCCGAGAATTTTTATCTTTGAAACCCACTGGTCTACCACGCTTCTGGTGTGTTCCAGATTCATTAGTGCAACTTGTTGTGTTAGGATATTAATTTTCAACGAAACATTTGCAACGGGTATATGTGATTTAGTTACTTTCTTTGAATCTATAAATGCATCTGATAATTGATTTGCTATATTTTGCAAATGAATTATTTTCTGAACTTCAAGTTCACATTGATTTGTACAGGGATCTAAATGAGACAATAATGATGCATTCCATGCAATTTCCTTTTCCAACTTCTTAATTGCTCCCCCTAATGTTGAAAAATTTGTCTCATTAAAATGACAATCAGCAAATCGTGCAGTAAATACATCACCTCGTCAGGGGTTCAAGATATTTAATAATTGATGGGGAATCATATCCAACGTATATTCCTAACCTCCTTTGAGGACCCATCTTAGTATGTTGTGGTGGAGCAATTGGGATGTATACTGCACATCCAAAAATTCTTAGATGGAAAATATTTGGCTCCTGGCCATAAGCTAATTGTAATGGTGAGTATTTATGATAAGTCACTGGCTTAATGCGTGCAAGTGATGCAACATGCAAAATAGCATGTCCCCATACAGATGTAGGAAGCTTAGCTCTCATAAGTAATGGTCTAGCAATTAATTGCAAACGTTTTATAAATGATTATGTTAAACCATTTTGTGTATGAACATAAGCTACAAGATGTTCAACATTTATCTAAATTGACATACAATAATTATCGAAAGTTTGAGATGTAAATTCACCAGCATTATCAAGACGAATGATCTTAATTATATAATCAGGAAATTGTGCTCTTAACTTAATTATTTGAGCAAGTAATCTTGCAAATGTAAGGTTTCAACTTGAGAATAAGCACACGCATGACCATCTATTGGATGCGTCTATTAATACCATAAAGTATTTAAATGGTCCACTTGGTGGGTTAATAGGTTCACATATATCACCATGAATTCGTTCAAAAAATGCAGGTGATTCAGTTCCCACTTTAGCCGGTGATGGTCTAACTATTAATTTACCTTGAGAGCAAGCATCACATAATAATTCATTAGTTTGAAGAATCTTCTAATTCTTTAATGGGTGTCCATTTGAATTTTTAATGATTCTTGTCATCATTATAGATCCTGGATGACCTAACCGGTCATGCCAAATTGTAAATATATTTGGATTCATGAACTTCAAGTTCATTGTTGCATATGTTCAATGACTCGTATATGAATATAATATAATCTATAAGATAAAACATGTAACTTTTCCAATATACGTTTTTCATGTGAGACAGGAGATATGATATAAAGATATTCTATCTCATTTTTTCTATCAGTCTCAATATGATAACTATTGCAACGTATATCTTTAAAACTTAATAGATTTCTCTTTGATTGACTAGAGAACAATACATTGTTAATTGTACATTTTGTTCCTCTAGGCAAAATAATATTTGCTTTTCCAAATCCTTCAATCAGGTTTGCAGAACTTGATATTGTATTGACTTTTGCTTCCAGCATTGTCAATTTGGAAAAATATTTTCTATTTGTAAGTATTGTATGTATAGTTGCACAGCCTGCTAAACATAGATCTTTATTCCTCATTTATGAGTCATTCAATATATGAAAATTGTCTATGATTCTTCATTTAAACAAGATAATTACAGTAAGAAAAATAAAACTTGAAATACAAGGTTTCAAAAAAACATGAAAGATAGATGGACAAAACAAACATTAATTCTAAATATTCTCAAAATTAAAAGAAACACTTGCTATACCATCATTTATGCTGATTTTCTCTTTAGGAGATTCAAATAAGTCCGTCACATCCAAATTTGTCATATTGGATGGGTCAAATATATCATTATCCTGGTGTTCAAAATTTGTTTCCACATTTTTCCCTTTTTCCTTCAGGGAAGCTTGATAGAGATCAACTAGGTGTTTTGATGTACGAAAAACACGAGACCAGTGCCCAGTCATCCCGCATCGGAAGATTTATGCTCATCATCTTTTGAATTTTTATCTTGTGGAGCTTTTCCTTTATGATCATCATTTCATGTGGTTCTTTTGAAATTTGGATGATTAGAATGACCACCACGAAAATAATAATCATTTCTTCCTCTGGCACGGTCACGACCACGACCACGACCGTGACTACAACCTCGACCATAATTATTAAAATTTACAGCATTCACTTCAGGAAATGGTGTTGTTCCAGTTGGTCGAGATTCATGGTTCTTCATTAATAGCTCATTATTTTGTTCAGCCACGAGAAGACATGAAATTAATTCAGAATATTGTTTAAAACCTTTCTCTTGATATTGCTGCTGCAGGAGCATATTCGAGGCATGAAATGTAGAAAATGTCTTCTCCAACATATCTGCACCAGTAATTTTCTCTCTCCATAACAATAATTTTGAATTGATTTTAAATAATGCGGAGTTATAGTCACTTACTGATTTGAAATCTTGGAGCCTCAAATGCATCAATTCATAACGAGCTTTAGGAAAAATGACTGTTTTCTGATGATCATATCTCTATTTTAAATTCTTTCACAAGATACAGGGATCTTTTATTGTTAAATATTTCATCTTCAATCCCTCGTGGAGATGATGGCGAAGGAAAATCATAGCTTTTGATTTTTCTGAATGGGTATTGCATTTCCCTCTTTAATTGTTTCTCCCAGGTTTATGGCATCTAGATGTATTTCAGCATCAAGCACCCATGACAAATAATTATTTCCATTGATGTCAAGGGGTGCAAATTCTATTTTTGTAAGATTTGCCATGATAACACTATCACAAAGAATTATATTTATATTAGTAATTTAATATATACTAAACATGCAAAACAACATGTAACTTACTAATTATAATAAAGAGAGAATGATATACCTTTAGAACCTACCTTCAACGGAAAACGGCAAGAGCTCGTGCTGATAATGTGTTGTAAAATTGAGGAGCAAAATGACAGAAAAACGGGAGCATGAAAATCGAGAAATTAGAATATTAAAACAATAAAATAATAAAATAATATAAAAGTAATTTAAAATAACCAAATTAAATAAAATAAACTTAAAATAAACTAAAATAAAGAAAGTGGAATTTTATGGAAAATGAAAATTCAAATTTCACCGATCTTTTCTCTTCTTTTCTCTCCAATGTGTGTATTATAATATCCACCAAAAGCCAGCATTTCATGACCACTAAGAATGTATCTTTAAGAGACACATGACCACTAAGCTTGACTACATAATGTACCTCTATTACAAATATAATATTTATAATATATACCTTAATGTTTTGTTGGGGGCTGGGCCTGAGTTGACAACTTGACCGCAGCGTTAACCGGCCCAATACCTCGGGTTAGATTCGGGGCTCCGAATCGACTTCTCCGTATACAAAACGAAAAACGCAACTTTAGGTATTCCATTCTTCTTGCGATTTTGCCTTGATTTCCACCGGCTTCTGCTTCTGCTTCTCCTTCTGCCTCTGCTTCTTCGGGAAAGGTGAGCTAATACTGTTTCTGAAGCACCGTTTTTCCTCATTCCTATTATTTGTTAATAACTCAATATTAGATTTTTGCAATCAAGTATTTGTCCCGATTCTCTGATTTTTGTTGTGCGATTGATCCCTTTTTGTTAGTTTATGTCCCAATTTTCTCCTTCGGATTTGCTGGAACCGATAATTGTTTCTGGGGTGGGGTTTATATGATATGTTGTTGCGTTAGCTGTACTCCTCTCTATTCGATTGAAAAATTTTCATGTTTTCTACTAGATGGATATCGTTGATTATTATTATTATTATTTTTAATGATTCTAAGTGCGTTTTTCTTTTTTAAAAAAATCAATTTACAAACTCCTAACACGTTCAATGCTTTATTGCCTCTATAAATAGTAGCCGGTTGTGTTACTTTGGGAGCCGTCAATTGCCGCCCGCGGGCGATCCCTCTTTGTGCTCTTCGACTTAGGCCAAACCCTCTTGATATCTAGCCATGTCGTCCAAGCAAGGTACGATCTGTTACCTTATGGTTCTGGAAAATTTGGGCCTTTTTATTTCTGTCTCATCTTGTGTTTGGTAGTAGTAGTATATAATAGACTGAATTAGAATTCCCTATTTTACCGATTAAAATCGTGACTTTGAGAATCAAATGTGTTGTTTGTTTTTATAGGAGGGAAAGCAAAGCCTCTGAAGCAACCCAAGGTTGACAAGAAAGATTATGACGAGGTTTGCTTTTAATTTATTATTTTATGTATCTATGCTTTAATTCTAGTTTGTTCCTACTTTTCATTAGGTTAAACTACCATTTTGGTCAATGTAATTTCATTCTATTTTAGTTCAATCCCTTTTCTTACAATATATCTTAAAAGTAAAGGATTTCATTGAACTTTCAAATCAGTGACCGGCTTAGCTAGCCCACTTTCAGGCTCTCATCAAAATTTCCCTTCTTCTGAGAGGAGAAAAGAATATTAAAGTTGATGGTAGTTTTTTTCGAACCTTTTTTCTGTTCTAATGGTAAGCACCATTATTGTCCATTCCATTCACCGGTGGGAGGGGAGTTCGAGCTAAAATTATGAATGGTTGCCCTCACCTGAAATTGCTATCTTTTCCATTCATTGGCTATTTTTAATTAATGGTTGCTTGGTGAAGGGACAATGGGGGGAACTGTAACTCTCTCTACCTTAATTTGTTATGAAGAAATTCCTTTATGTAGTCAACTTAATAGCATGGCAAGGTGACTGGACTACTGTTTGAATTTTACTGTGTTTTCTCAACAGGTTGATCTCGCCAATATTCAAAAGAAGAAGGAAGAGGAAAAGGTGAGAACTTGAACTTTAAAGTTTAAACTGTCACATGATATTTTTTGTTCTGGTCCATCGATTACTATAATTTTGGGGAGTTTGATGTTATACAGGCTCTCAGAGATCTTAGAGCAAAGGCTCAACAGAAGGGGACCTTTGGAGGTGCTGGGCTAAAAAAGAGTGGGAAAAAATGAGTTCCCACGCAATATATATAGAGATTACTTGAGCTGAAATTGCATACATCTGATGTGTTTCTAGTCAGTTGATTGTATGACATGTTATCCTCTGCATAAAATTGAATAACGTGACGCAGTATGCTTTCAGACTTTCTTGTTTGGTTGTGTGTAAAAGCGTGGAAGATAATGTTATGTGGCCCTTGTTTCTGGAATGGATATTGAATGATTATAGAAGTTGGAGGCTTGCAATATTCTAAATTATCTTAGGCCAAAATCTTATTGAAATTAGGGATTTCTACGCTATTGTTTTCTAGATTCCATTCATTTCATAAATAGTATAATGGATTACAAATTTTCATTAATGTTGGTGTTTATTTATCATTAAGTTCTAATCCATGATTTTTATAAAACAAAAATAAATAAATAGATCATTTGATCTCTCCCATGCATGGCCTAGAAATTTGTGTATTGTCCATTAATGTTTTTTTTGAAAAAAATAAAAAAGAGAAAAATAGTCAGAATCCCTTTTCTTTCTCCTTGCTTGTAAATCCTAAATCATTTCTTCCTAATACTCTTTTTTCTTTTCTCGGCAATGCTTATGCTGTTTGCTCAGTGTCTTCGACGATCGAAGATCCTTTTTCACCATGTGCAGTTGTTGGATTTTTGTTTAATTGTTCGAGCTCTGTTCTGGATCTTCGTTCTAGCTCACTCGATTGATGAGCTCTGTCGACCTTCATGAACAATTCCATCCGGTGTTTGTTTCCGATTCTTGATATGAGCTTCAGCTTCGTTGGCCATCGTCGTGTGAATGGTTGATCATTAAGCGTTAGTTCAAACATCCATCTTTGTTCAAGTGTTCGAGCTCTATCGTGGATCTCTGTTCTAGCTTTGTGTTCTGCTCGCAGTATATAATTCAAAATCTCAGTTTATTTCAAATAACTAATATATATGATCGATTTGATCAATGAATTTGAGGTTTCAAATGGATGAGCGATTGATCTATGTGTATTTGTATATATATTTTTTTAATTTCAAATATATATGGGTTCATTGCAGATGCAAATAGTCTAAATTGTTTAAATATATACTGTTGTTTAAATATAGTTAGTATGTGATATTCAACTAAATATACATGTGTACATATAACAAAAAAATGTGAAATATATAACTCAATAAAAATGATGTTTGGAGAGTATATTATATAACAACATTAAATCTATACTTTTAAACATATTTGAAATAAGCGTTGTATATATAGATAAAAATGAAAAGCAAAAACTATCTTAACTAATTAACTAATTAATATTCTAAGCTAAATGCATATTCTCTTTCCAACATATTAATTGATATAAAATTTATTAAATTTTCTTATCATCATTAAACTCGGAAAATATGAAAATTTTGTCTATTTATGAAATGTATGGCCAAAAAAGAATTTTCATGTAAAAATCCCATGAAATTAATTGTTAGTGCTTTGTGATGTGTAAATTTTGGGGCCCGTTTAGTATTTGGGTTTTGCATCAAGGCCTCGCTGCTGTGTGTAGGTTAGAATTTAGGCTGCGGCTGCGTTACCGATTGATTTTGAGAGCATTACATAAATTGATTACAAAATAATTTTACTAGTTTAGAACTATTAAGAGCATGTTTGAACCATTTGACTTTTTTTTAATAAATTAAAAAAGAAAATTTGTTGGGTAACTTGTTTCTTTCTAGTTGTTAATTATTTGGCTTTTTTTTTTTTTTAATATGATATCCAAAAATTATTAAAATGGCTTTCAAAAATTAGATTAAATGGAGGGGAGCATGAGAACAACAGGAGGTGTTCATGGACTACGGGAGTATGTACTAGAATTAACGTCGGTCAGTTGATGATATGTCCTGATCGGTCAGTTGTCATTTTAATTTTAAAAAATTTAATTAGTCGATAGGTCCATTAAAAAATGAAATACCTTTTCTACTCACAAGATTCATCCTCGAAGCTTCCAAGGTCCACGACATGAGCACGACCACATCCATTGATTGTCTCCCTTTTGCCGTGCACTCCCTCGGTTAGTCGTTTTTGCTCCAACTTCTTTGATTTGTCAGTTTTTCACCCCATCTAAAGTGGAGAAATGAAAAAAAAATGGAAAAAATGATAGAATGGATGGTCAATTGGTCACTTGCCACATATAGGATGTGACATATTAGAGTTTTGGATTTAAATTGGTGAAAAAGTGAGATTTTGGAATATATATATTAGGAAGGTCAATTTTAGGGTTTGACTTGCTTTTGTGTCTATATACATATATATGTATATTATAGAAGAATAAGAAGGTTTCAGAGATCAACTTCAGCCAAGCTACAGTTGCACACAGCTGGAGGCGAGACCATCTTCCTCTTCTTCTTCATGCGACCAAGGTCTTGTCGCTGTTTCTCTCCACGAAGAAGCCACCTTCCAACTTTATCAGTTGCCCGTAGCTCGTCGAACCTGTGTGTTGCGACCCTCAGTGGTCTGAACCCGCCGTCTGCCTTTCGCTACCGACTAGAACAACGTCCATGGTTGCCGCTCGCCAGTTAAGCTGCCGATCTCGTCACCGACTGTTTTTGCAGTATTGCTCGCTGCTAGCTAGCCTCTGTTGTCACTCAATTCCATTTGGTTCGTAGTTATTCACTCAGTTTGTTTTCGGGTTGTTTTTCAGCATGTTCTTTGAGCACTCAATTCCATTTGGTTCGTAGTTATTCACTCACTTTGTCTTAGATTTAGACTAACGTTTTGGAAGAGGAATTAGCACCCACGAGATTTGAGAATGTTTGGTATTTTTTTTTTTTTAATTTTCTTTTATTTATAATAATTTGAGGGTTTTTATTTTTATTTTTATTTTTATTTTTTTTAAGCCTTAAACCAATTTAATTTTGGTATAGTTTTGTTAGCACCCAAAATGTGGTACTTTGTTCAACTTAACTCAAATTGTTATGGTATGTAATGTGTTAAATTGCTTATTTATAAGTATCATGCAATTTGGAGGTAGAATTGAGCGTTAAGGAGAAATGAAGCTAAAATGGATTGCCCTAAGAAGCAATTAGGCCGGGAAAAACTACAAAACTGCCATTGAGCGCTTGGGCACTAAAACCAGTAGGCAGCAAATTAAGGAAGCATTGCGGTGCTGTTTTGCAGTACTACGGCTCTGCTGCAATTATAAAATTTACACTCGATTTTTAGGTCATAACTTTTGATACGGGTGGCTGTTTTGGGAAAATGACTACTTGTTTTCTTTGTTTTTTTCGTCATCTATCCATCTATAACATTAGTTTTTAGGTCTTAGTTCGTTTTTCTTCTGTAATCATGATTGGGTGGTGAAAGGGTTGAAATCCCTAACACAACAGAAGCAATACGAAACCAAATTCGAAATAAATTGGGATTTTGAAATACCAGTACATTGAAAAAAGATACAGTATTAATTCTAGGTTAAGCATGCTTTAGAGATAAAAGCTTATATTCATTGTCGACTCTGAACACCACCACCACGAACCTCTTTTATTCTCTGAGTGATAAGATAAGGATTGTAAATTCTTAATCTTGATTTGTGGGAAAAAAGAGAGAGCACCAGAGAGAATTTTTTTTTATCGAGAGAATAAACTTTTTTCTCTGTTTCTTTTGTAGGTAGTTAAGGAGAGAGCAGGAGACATGGGATTAAACCACGTAAAGCATAACTCCCACGTATGAGAGTTACCTTTTTAATTAATTAATTAATTAATTTAATTATTTAATTTAACAAATAAATAAATAATTAAATCTAATTTAAGACAGTTGATCTCTATATTTCCTCACATACAGTTTAAGACTCATGAAACAGCCTAAAATGTTAGTTTATTGGATTTATGGTTATTAAGACAAAACAAACAAAAACAATCAATAACACTTATTGAAGTAACACATCAATAACTCTTTATTAATGACGGTTAAATAATTACATTTACAATCTATGAGTTTTAAGGTGTAAAACCCAAAAAATTCCCACTTGAACTAAAACTCTATTGAGTAGTACATAAAGAGCAGTGAGAATGGTAAGTATGTAAATACAATAAACTAGGGCATCCATATACCCATTACACATCTCCCACTTGCCCTAGATTACACAATGTATATATCTCGCAGACCTAGACTCTCTAGATGACCCTTGAACACTTTAGCCGAGAGAGCCTTCGTAAATTGATCGGCAATGTTATGCTCCAAAGCGATCTTTGTGACGATCACATCTCCCCGTTGCACAATCTCCCGTATCACGTGATACTTCCTCTCAATATGCTTTCCTCGTTTGTGGCTGCAAGACTCTTTAAAGTTGGCTACTGCCCCACTGTTGTCACAGTATAACATGGTGGGCAATTCCATGTTTGGAATGATTTCCAAATCATTTAGGAACTTTCTGAGCCAAACTGCTTCCTTTGCTACTTCACAAGCATTTACATACTCAGCCTCTATAGTGGAGTCTGTAATGCATCTTTGCTTGATGCTACGCCATACTACAGCTCCTCCGTTTAGGGTGAACACTAATCTTGATGTGGATTTCCTAGAATACTTATCAGTTTAAAAATCAGAGTCGGTGTATCCCGTAAGGATCAAACCCTTAGCTCCATACACCAGCTTGTAGTCCCTCGTTCTCCTAAGATACTTGAGGATGTTCTTAACCGCAGTCTAGTGGTCTAGCCCTAGATTGGACTAATACCTACTGACTATTCCCACTGCATAACAAATGTTTGACCTAGTGCAGAGCATAGCATACATTAAGCTGCCCACAGTTGAGGCATAGGGAATACGTCTCATATCCTTAATTTCTTGAGGTGTCTTAGGACATTGTTCCTTAGACAAATGAACCCCATGTCTGAAAGGTAGTAAACCCTTCTTAGAGTTCTGCATCGAATATCGAGTCAACATTTTGTCGATATAAGTTGCTTGAGATAGGGCCAACGTTCTGTTCTTGAGATCCCTAATGATTTGGATCCCAAGTACATATTGTGCCTTTCCCAAATCTTTCATTTGGATTTGGGCTGCCAGCCAATTTTTAACATCAATAAGATATCCTACATCATTTTCAATGAGTAGAATGTCGTCCACATAAAGTACTAAGAAAGCTACTTTACTTTTGATGATCTTCTTGTATACACAAAGCTCATCAACATTTTGTTCAAAACAAAAAGATTTGATCGCAGTATCAAACCTAATATTCCAAGATCTAGATACTTTTTTCAACCCATAAATGGATCGATTTAGCTTGTAAACTTTTTGCTCCTGACCTTGGGCTATAAACCCCTCGAGCTGAGACATAAAGATACTCTCTCAAGATTGTTATTTAGAAAAATAGTCTTGACATCCATTTGCCAAATTTCACAGTCATAATATGAGGCTATGGATAAGAGAATTCTTATAGACTTAAGCATAGCAACAGGGGAAAAAATTTCCTCATAGTCAACCCCTTCCCTTTGGGTGTAACCCTTTGCTACAAGTCTAGCTTTGAAGGTCTGTACCTTTCCAGCTACATCTCTTTTTCGTTTATAGATCCATTTACACTCTACAAGTTCCCATACTGAATTGAAGTACATAAACTCGATTTCAAGATCCATGGCTTTGATCCATTGGTCCTTGTATACATCATTCAATGCCTGTTTATAGGACAATGGATCCTTAACACCATCGTCTAGCACGACGACTTGAGTTTCAGTTAAACCCAAGTAACAGTAGGTTGTGATACAACTCTCCCACTGCGTTGAGGCATTCTCAACGATTGAGAAGGACGAGACTGACTTGAAGTACTGGCACCTTCATTAACTCTTGATGAAGAACCAGTTTCATCAACAACTCTTGTTGACTCTTCAATAGCTTCATTTAATACCATTTTTCTTCATGGTTTATGATCTCTCATGTGGTCTTCTTCCAAGAATGTAGCATTTGTTGATACAAACACTTCGTTTTCTTGTGGGTAAAAGAAGAGACCACCTCTCGTTTCCTTAAGGTAACCAACAAATTGGCATAATCTTGAACAAGGTTCCAATTTCTTAGGATTTGTCACTAGCACATGTGCAGGACAACCATAGATTATGAAGTAGCGTAAACTAGGTTTACACCCCCTCCATAACTTGAAAGGCGTTTCAAAAACACTCTTCGAGGGAATATTGTTCAAGCTATGAACTGTAGTTTCTACTGCATACCCCCAAAACGAGCTAAGCAATTGAGCATAACTCATCATAGAACGAACCATGTCAACAAGGTTCTATTTCTCCTTTCTGATACATCGTTCTGCTGAGGTGTACTAGGTTTTGAGAGTTGGGATTGAATTCATGTTCTATCAAAAAGTCTTGGAATCTTAAATCCATGTACTCTCCACATCGATCAGATCGAAGTGTTTTAATTGTTTTACCTAACAGGTTTTTAACTTCAACCTTATACTCCTTGAACTGTTCAAGTGCTTCAAATTTATATTTCATTAGGTATAAGTAACCATACCTCGAATAATCATCTATAAAAGAGATGAAGTATTCGTAGCCTCCTCGAGCTTTTACATTCATTGGACCATAGAGATCTGAATGTATGAGTTCTAAAGATTCTTTGACTCTATAACCTTTTCCACTAAAAGGTCTTTTAGTCATTTTACTTAGACAAGATTCAAATGGAGGTAATGAATCATCTTCTAACTCATTTAGAAGTCCATTCTTTACCAATCTCCCGATCCATAGAGATTCATGTGACCTAATCTCAAATGCCAAAGATAAGTAATATTGTTACTTGAAGAAATTATTTGCCTTTTAGTTTGAGTATTCGTAGTTTTAAACATCTTATGATTTAAAAGTGTTTTTGCTTCAGTTGGTCTTAACACATATAAGTTGTTTTCTAATTTAACAGAATGAATGGTTCATTAAAAGAAAAAATAACTGAGTATATTTGTTCAATTAAACAGGAAATAGATACTAAGTTCCTTTTTATTTTAGGAACTATATACAGATTTTCTAAAAGTAAAAATCTATTTCGAAAAAACAACTTTGTAGCTCCCACTGTACGAGCTAAAATGGCGTCTCCGGTACCAACCTTGAGCGTCATTTCACCCTCCTTGAGCTGCTAGAAGGAACTAATTCCCTGTAAAGAAGAAAAAACGTGATTAGTCAAGTATCTAAGCATCATGATCATTTTCCACTAAACAAGTTTCTAACACAAGTAAATCATATTTACCTTCCTTTTCCTTTTTCTTCTCAGCAAGGTACTTAGGGCAATTTGCGTTTCCAATGACCATCCACATTGCCGTGGAAGCACTTGCCCTTGTCAACTACCTTGGCCTTACCCTTATTTTTTCTAGCAGCGAGAGCCTTCCTCTTTCCTCCTTTCTTTTTCTGGATCTTCTTAGAGCTAGGAGATGAGGGAATAGACTTAGTTCCAGATGATGAACCCTTGTGAAACTTCTTGAAATGGGCAACATTTGCCTCTCCATCGATCGATCCCTTATTTTTCATAAGAGATTGATAAGTCTGTAACTCATTCAAGAGGGTTGTCATGATGTACACAATTTTATTCATAATCGCATTGCTGCGGAATTGAAGGAAGCTCTTCGGAACAAATTCTAGAATAAAAGACACCTGACTCTGCTCATCAATGATTGCACCGTTCGTTTCAGCAACATAGAATTGGACCATCAGGTCGAGAACATGTTCTCTCACCGATTGGTCTTCCTTCATACGTGCATTATAAACGTACTTGAGGGCCTCGTGCCGGATCTGTGATGACGGTTGTCCAAACATTTCCTGGAGGGACTCCATGATCTGTCGTGCATTCATCATAGCCTCATGTTTCTTCTTGAGTACGTCAAACAGACTGGCGAAGATATAGACTCGGACCTTGTCATTGGCCTTTGTCCAACGATCATGCAGCCCTAACAGATTGGGATGCATTACGAGCGGGGATAGGAGGACACTCCTCCGTTAAGACAAACCGTAGATCATCTATAACTAGAATCGTATTCATGTTAGATTTCCACGTTGCTTAGTCTTCACCGATTAGTTTTTCATTTTTAAGCGGTGCGATGATTGAGGAAGATATGTTGAAATAATAAACAATTAACCATTTTAGTTATCTTTGTCTTAACCTATTACACAAGCAAACAAAATTGCAAGTAATTCAATCAATTCAGCAAAAAAACGCAATCAAAGAAACCCTAATAAACTATTGATTTAGTTTTTGCAACGATGCTTCAGAGGCTTAGAGCAACAGCCACCAAAGGGTGATTAGCTACTCCTCCTTTGAAATGAGACAATTCTCAGCTAATTCTAATGCTAGAATAACTCATATTCCTATAGACATTAGCCACTGTTGTCTGGTCAAGGATTCATTAACTCTTAACTCATCCCGTAAGTGTAACCTTCTCACTTTCAAATCCTAGAGGTACGCACCAACAAGCTATTGTTAGGAAAGACAATTGTTGATAATATTAACCTAAGTGAACCTATCCTTTTTAGGAGTTCACGGTGTTTCAAAAACTATGATGAGACCCTCTAAAGGGATGGTCGCTCCAAGATGACATGTAGGTGGATCATAAGAATCTTACAATGCGACCTAGGGTTGGAGATCGAGGGATACGTTGACATGTGTCCCACTCCCACTTACTATAGACATTTTTCCATTCACCTTGTTATTGAACCATACAAACACTTTCCGAAGGGAGGCCGCTCCCAAGGTGACACGAAGCCGAGAATGGATCTCACAGTGTGAATAATCAGGGACGTAGGAGCAAAACTTGATATAAATATCTTGTTTTGTAATTATCTTAGGGTTATTTAACTTAGATGAATTCGGCTAAGTCAATCTATCTAAGTCTATGCCTATTATAACTCTTATAAAAGGTCTTTACACTAATGTTCTAGGTGAATCAAATCATTTAATAAACCTAGTGACAATGCATATTAATAGGCCTTAGGTTAATTCAACTCAGGTTCCAGTTCAATTCCTAGTTAGGAGGTGTTACGTAAACTGTCAACTTAAATACCCCAAATCTTGACAGAACTGAAGTGGTAAAGTTCCCTTATAACCTAAAGTCTTATTTGTCCTATATTTTAAAACTATTTTAAAACAAAGTAAGACAAAATATTCTAATCTTATTAGAATTAATGTGATCTTAGGTCTAAATTAATTTGAAAACAATTTAAAACCAATTTCCTAAGATCTTATGTTTGCATGCAATTCTTAATTATAAATTGATGGTTACTAATCATAAATTTTATAACTAGTATAAATTTTAATCATTAATCCTATAACATGCTTTCTATGGTTAATTAATTAACAATCAAATTCTAATTAATTAACCAACCATATTACATGCATTTCATGACATAATATAACAATTATATTAATCTATGGATATATCATGCTCAATGCAAATTGATTTTCATTTAAAATATAACACTTATATTAAACAAATCTTGAAAATCAATAAAACATTAACAAAACATTAATAATTATAATTTTTTATATTTATTTAATTAATGTCATACATCATGCTTTTCCAATTTCATATATTTAATATATCAACATACATTAAATAACTCATGAAATTATTATCATGCATTAAAACCATATATTATAACATTTATAATATACTAAAATGCATGAACGTGCTTAACTTATGGTGGGCTATCACTAAATGACATCCATAAAGCATTTAAGTAGCAATTATCGATAAAATTGGCGCCTAGGATAAAATAAAGCAATAAATTACATTAATTTATGCTAAAACTGTCCTAAAATTGCTTCTACTGCTCCAAAATCGGACCAAAAACCCTCAAACTACTTCGAACCAGGCCACAAAACCATAAACCGAACAAAAAATGCCAAGAATTGGATCAGAACCAGCTGAACCGAACCAAACAGCAGCTAAATCGGAGCAAAAATGCCTGAACCGAAGTTGAACCAAGCGGCTAGCTAAGCTAAGCCGCGAGCCGAGCCATGTCTGCAAGTGCATGCTGACGTCATGTTGACGTCAACCCTACTTCTTCTCCGCGCACCTCTGTCAGTTTTTTTTTTCTCGTTTCCCTCTTTGTGCAGAGACCTTCTTGGCTCGAATTCTTTGCCTCCATTCATCTGTTTTGGGCAAATCTGGTGTTGTTTTTCTTCTTGGAACATCCACAATTCATAATTGGACTTACAAAATAGTAATTTACAATAAAAAATGTCAAAAAATGCAAGGGCCTTTACATTTGATCAAATCAAAAAATTGTAAATCTATGACCATTTTTACCGTAAACATTCAATTGCAAACCTACATTCATTAATGCAGAAACCCACCAAAACCAATGCAAATTTCAAAAATCTCAAATTAATTTTACGAGATGGCTCTAATACCAATTGAAAGGGTTGAAATCCCTAACACAGCGGAAGAAATACAAAAGCAAGTTCGAAATAAATTGGAATTTTGAAATAGCACTACATTGGAAAAAATACATAAAATCTACTGAATTAATTCTAGGTTAAGCATGCTTTAGAGATAGAAGCTTACATTCGTTGTCGACTCTAAACACCACCACCACAAACCTCTCCTATTATCTGAGTGATGAGATAATGATTGTGGATCCTTGATCTTGATCTGTGGGAAAAAAGAGAGAGCACCAGAGAGAATTTTTTTTTTTTTTTTTTTTTTTTTTTTTTTTTTTTTTTTTAAATTGAGAGAATAACCTTTTTTCTCTATTTCTTTTGCAGGCCTATTTAGGGAGAGAGAGCAGGAGACATGGGATTAAACTACATATGAGAGTTACCTTTTTAATTAATTAATTAAATTATTTAATTTAACAAATAAATATATAAATAATAATTAGTTAAATCTAATTTAATTAATTATTTCATTTAAATCATATTTAAATAAACATCTCCCATATAACCTATAGTTTTAATTCATTTAATTTAATTAAATTCAAATTTAATTAAAATAAATTAAGAAAATTAATTCTTTAATTAATTAATTTTTAAATTAAATATCTAATATTTAATTTAACCTACATTTGAGTCATTTCAATTGTTATTCTCTCATAACTTATAGTTTTAATGTGCATCTAATACACATTAATTTTAACCTATAGTTTTAATATGAATCTAATTCATATTAATATTTGAACTCCTTCAAATATTTAATTCTCTAAAAAATTAATTTTGTATCATATCCAAAATTAAATTTATATTATAAAGTTCAAATTAAACTTTAAATTATAATGTATCATCATACATAATATTATTTCTCTAAGTAAATTTGAACATTTCAAATTTCATTCAAGACATAAATACTTCATCACTCTTTATGAGCTAGGAAGGGGACCTAATGAACCTACAGATCATAAGCTCCAATGATATGAGATTAATTTGCTAAACTCATTAACCACATTAATCAATATTCGTTAACTATGAGTATACTCCACGAAAGACCCACAACTACACTCTTCTCAATGTAGATATATTTCTGTGTCCATGGATATAAACCAATAACAACAAATTAGTCCTTCACAAGTGTTTGTAACACTAGTTGGGTCAAATTACCGTTTTACCCCTAGGTTACTTCTAAATCCTTAAGTATCAGTATTCCTCTAATGAACAACCTGTTTATGGTTCAACCATTAAACAGAAACCCCTCTCGGGCCAATGAGAGGGTAAGGCTCTTTGTTCAAGTCCCGGAGACACCACTTAAGAGAGCACATATCTACTTACCCTAAAGATGGAAATGAGTGAATTCCATCTTGTATAATTATGTACCCAGCTCTCCACTCGGTCTTGTCCCCAAGATGGTAGGCATATTGAGTCAACAAATGGCCACTCTCACCCATACAAATCAAAGGACAATCCTTCGTGGATAGGAGTTCATAATATACTCAGGATTAAGACTAAGTTGCCTAGGTCATCCTATTAAAATAGAAACCTAACTAGTTAACGGAGTTACATTTAGTGATTACTCTTTCGTGGTCTGGTCTTATACAAACTCGTTGCATAGGATACCCCCACTCACATGTCACTCACACGAACGTGTATCATTGCCTTTGTATCAAATACAAAGTGGGCCGTATCCATAGTGTCATCAGGATAAGGTACCCAACCTTATCCCTATATTATAAGACCCTTTAGACTGTATCTTGAACATTGATCTCCATATGTCCCCTACATACAGTTCAAGACTTATAAAACAACCTAGGATGATAGTTTATTAGATTTAGGGTTATTAAGACAAAACAAACAAAACAAATAATAACGTTTATTGAAGTAACACATCAATAACTCTTTATTAATGACGGTCAAATAATTACATTTACAATTTAAGAATTTTAGGTCATAAAACCCAACAGGTGGTCGCTGTCTTCTTCATCCCTATGGATTGCGGAGGTAAGTGAGTTTTTCTTGCTTTTGGGAGTAAGGAACCTATTGTAATTTTGTGAGATTTCTCTTTATTGAATAAATGCATTTTGGTTTACCTTTCTTTGAATCTTATTTGTTTAGACGTATATTTATGTATGGGTTGACGCCCCTACCGATAAATGTATGTCTTAGCTAAGATTTGTGGCGTGGGTGTTCTTTCTTGTTTGCCTAGCTAAAACCACAAGTAGCGATGGTTGAATCATGTATGCTAAGGAATATATGCTACCCATAGACCTTGAATGCATGCTAAACGTAGGTTCAGAGACAAATTGGTTAATTAATTGGACTACTCTAATTGCTTAACCACACAATGGAACCCTTAATCTTAATGCAAATGTGATAGTTGTAAATGACCACTATTGAACTCATTAGGACTAAAGCATTTAGATTAATTAGGGAATTTGCTTTAATTAATAATTAGGGTGGTTGCTTGGTTTACCCAACAAGTTTGGTTGTTCGTAACGCCAGGGAGTTGATTAGGCCAAGTAAGTTGTTGTGCATGTGTAAATCGAATGTATGTTTGATTAAGAAATGTCAATGATCAAAATTGCATTGGAACCTCTCTTTGCTCCTAGAACTAGAATTTTCCAATCCTAGGTTACATTTGCCCACTGTCTTTTATTTTCTTGCATTTACATTTATGCAACTTCTATCCACACCAACCCCCTATTCATTGCTATAACTAAAGAATTAACTTAATGAAACATATTTTGAGTTTCCTTGCAGCTTGCCACTATTGCCACGTCTTTGTAGTAGTAGTAGTATTTGAGTTCGGTGTTATAAATTTCTTTTAATTGGTTCTTTTAGGCATTTGACACCCCTAAAAGGGGTCTATCAGGTTTTGTTATTATTTTATACCCTTAATGTTCGGGGGTTAGGTTGTGGTAATTGAAGCAGTTCAAGGTGTTGAAAGTTCGTTTTTGGTGGATTTTGGTTAGGTATTGCAATGAAAGCGTGAGTATAGTTTCAGATTAAGCAAACGTTGTGGGTACAAGTGGCTTGGAGGTATTTGAGATGAATTTAAGATTGAGTTATGCCTTATGATTAGAATTTAATTTGGTTTATATTTTAGGGCATGGTTCAAGATTTCATTAGGCAAGGAAGAGAATAAACTTGTTTGATTAGGCTTAAATTTAAGGTAAGTGGGTTTACTATCAAATGCCTATGTGCCAAACAGACTAGTTAAATAAATTGCTTTGCCTAAGAGATATTAGAAGCCTGATTTGAGGCCATGGGAAGTTGCTATGGTTCATGAAGCAAAGAATATTACGAGCATGCTTGACTTAAATAATTTACTGTCATGATTTATGATGTGGGACCCATTGGTGATATGTTGCATGTTAGTTAAGTAAGTGACTACTTACCCTTCAAACACTAGCTATGTATGATCATGAGCTAATAGGTTCAATACTATGTATGATTGTGTTCTTACGAGATCATTACTATGTATGACCGTGAACCTATGAGTTCACTACTATGGATGATCATGAATCGACAGGTTAAATTGTTCACTTAGATGACCATCCATGATAAGTTAAAGTATGCATGTCCAACTAGTATTAATGCATTTTTCTTTTTTTTTTTTATGTGAATGCATATTTTGACTCTAGTAGTGGGGTACATATTGAGTATTTCATATGCTCACCTTTTTATACTACACGTCTTAGGTAAGGGAAATAATGTATCAATGCATGACAAGAAGAATCCATGATAGTGTCATAGGGCCGGTTAAAAGTTTATGCTCAATGTTTAGAACTTTTAGATTTTTCAATCTTGAAATTTGAAGTGTTCATGTTCTAATTGTTATTTTTAGGTGTACCACAAAGAAAGATTTTTTATGTTGAGTTGAATCTTTTGTCAATGCTATTTATTTTAAGTAATTTGTTTCCTTTAAGTTGAAATGGTCAAAGAGTCCGTTTTAAAATATATTAAATGTAGTAATGGTCATATGTAATCTTAGAAAGTCGAGTCGTTACAGTTGGTATTAGAAACTAAGGTTATAGGTTTTGTAGACTGACTTACATTGTAAGTTCAGAGTGTCCTTATGACCTAGTAACGAATATTTTGTCATTGCTAGGTATGTTTTTGAAGCAAAAATTTACAGTATTCTATGCATGAGGTTTTGCTTTATTTAATGTCTTGGTGGATCATGTTTTCCTTGATGGGAAATCTGATAGAAGCTAGTTACGTATGGTTGTTAGGTTATGACAGCAAGAGGTCAAGGAAGGGATAGTCAAGTCAGAAATGTTATCGGAAGGGTAGATCACCTTCCAATAAAAGATCCTCTTGCACAAAAGAACCCTCTAGTGCCACAGGTCCTTTCTGCCAAGGGCATAGGGGACCCTTTCGCAAAGGAGGGGAATGGAACAGAAGGCTAGACTCAAAATGTATTGATAGTTATGCAGACGCAAGCCCTACTATTTGCCTAGAGTGATTTTGTTGCTTTAGCCACACAAATAGAAGAAGCTATGACTACAACTATGATGGATAGAATACAAGAGTTGACTTGAGCAGTAGTGGCAGAGTAGGTAGCTTAGCATGTCGAAGCTCAACTGGTACTAGATCAGCAGGTTAAAATGCAACAAGTACAAACTCACAATTAGAACTAGCAGAATCTATCTCTTGAAGCAAAGCATCTCTGGGATTTTAGAAAATATAATCCTCACACCTTTAATGAGTCGTTGAAGGACCCTGCAAAAGCAGAGTTTTGGCTATCCTCGATTGAGACGATTTTTTGTTACATGAAGTGTCTAGATGATCAACAAATACAATGTGTAGTATTTGTGCTAATTAATGATGCAAAGATCGGGTGGCAGATGGCAGAGAGATCGATAGATACAAGCGCAATACCAGCAACTTGGGAACAATTTAAAGAACGTTTCTATGAACAATACTTCTTTACAAACATGAGGTACAATAAGTAGACAAAGTTTCTAAATCTGAAACAAGAAGCCATGTTTGTGGTAGAGTATGAAAGGGAGTTTAACAAGTTGTCCCATTTTACTCCCAAGCTTGTGGCCACAGAGAAGGACAAGATGAAAAAATTTGTTCAGGGTCTAGGAGATAGAGTGCGTGGCTTTATACAAGCCTTGGAGCCAACTAGCTATGCATTGACACTCTATGTAGCTACACAGATAGATTCCCGTGTAGTGGATGAATAATTGAGGTCACTAGCTCTAGCAGCCTCTTTGGGTCAGAACATCAAGTTGGATCTGAAGGCTCATAAGCCTCAAAAGAAAAGTCAAAACTCAAACAAACCATTACGACACTTTAGTCAATAGTCTTTCAAGTCATGAATGGTTTGGAGAGATTGACCAGTGTGTAACTCTTGCGACAGACGTCATTGGGGGCGCTGTTTCATCAGCACTGGAATTTGTTATCATTATAGGTAGAAGGAGCACTTGACTGAAAAATGCCTCAATAGGAGTAGTTAGAGGGGCTAGCCCTTAAGTTCATATCAGGGAAATTCAAGCAGACAATAGCAACAACACGATTGAGTTTATGTTGTAACTCGATGAGAAGTCTGATACGGTGATGTCAAGTATACTTCCTATTTTAGGACATTATGCACTAGTATTATTTGATTATGGTTTGTCACATTATTTTATATCATCAATATTTATGAGGCATGCTAGGCTAGCATTAGAACCTTTACAATAGGGTCTATTATTTTCTACTTTGTCTGGAGGTATTGTATTCGCAAGTGAAAAAGTAAAGCATGTTAGGTTTTAATAGTAGAATGTATGTTAGATGTGACCTTGATAGTTTTCGATATACAAGGCTTTAATGCCATATTATGCATGGATTGGTTGGCTGCTAACTATGTCAGCATAGATTGTTTCTATAAGTAGGTCATTTTTAGTCCTCCTGCAAAAATTAGTTTTAAATTTAGAGGGCCAAGAAAAATTGTTGAGATTTATGTCATAGAACTCGTAGTTTACTAAAGTTTAAACAAATTGTTGAATAAATAAAAATATTTTTTATTTTTCGAATAAATAAAGTATTATTTATTATTTGCATTTCTCAAATTCAATAAACTAAGATTCGATGTTGTTTAATGTACCTTGAATAGTATGTAGTAGACATACAAGAGAATCATGTTCAAGTAATAACCCAAAAGGTCTATAATTTATGGATAAGGTTGGGTGCCTTATATTGGTGACACTACGGATACGCCCCACTTTGTAAATGTTACAAAAGTTGTAAGTGTTACAAATGATTATATCCAAATCGTTCATGTACTCACATGCAAGTAGAAGTATCCTATACAATGAGATTGTATAAGACTAGACCACGAAATATATTTCTCATTGCAATATCGTTAACTGAAGAGATTAATAGTTCAAACGATGACTTTAAGTAACTCAATCTCAATCCTAAGTCAGTAATAAACTCCTGTCCACAAGGGTCGTTCTTTGATTTGTATGGGTGAGAGTGACCCTTGTTGCCAACTCGATAAGCCTATCATTTTGGGAATGATACCGAATGGAGAGCTTGGAACATAACTACACAAGATGAAATTCACTTCTTCCCTTTTTAGGGTAGGTAGATAGGTTGTTCCCTTAAGTGCTGACTCCGGGACTTGAATAATGAGACCTCACCCTCTCACGAGCCCGAAAGGGATTTTGTTTATGCTTGGACCATAAACAAATTGTTTAGAGGGGTTATTGGTACTTAAGGAGCAAAAGGTAATTATAGGGGTAAAACAGTAAATTGACCCAAATGTAATTACAAACAACTTGTGAATGGTTGACTTATGTGTAATGGTTAATTCAATGGACATAAAAATATTCTACAGTTCATAAGAGTGCAACTATAAGTTTTTAGTGGTGGAATGCCCTATAGTTAATGGAGGTTGAGTAATATAATTAAAGAGCTTAATTGATTAATCTTGAATCATTGGAACTTATGGTCCATAAGGTACCCTTGCTAGCTCATAACAGATTAAAACAAGGAAATGAATGTTGAAAGATTTTGAAATGTTTAAATTGATTAAGGAAATTAATGGTATATGATACAATTAAAATAATGTATAAGATCCATTATAATATGATGTTCATTTTGAATTAGATTCAAAATTAAAACTTTATAATATGAGAGCATTAATATTTGAATCGTATTCAAATATTAAATTAATACGAATTGGATTCATATTAAAATTATAGGTTAAAATTAATATGGATCAGATTCATATTAAAACTATAGGTTAAAAGAGAATATGTCTATTAGAATATGATGTATATATAAGAACAAAAGGGTTTAAGAGATCAACTCCAACAAAGCCACAACCACATGTAGCCCAAAACGAGACCATCTTCTTCTTCTTCCTTACGTGACCAAGGTCTTCCCATCACTATTTCTCTGCCCACGAAGAAGCCATCCTTCCAGCTTTGTTAGTCAGTCACCCCTTGCTACTCGCTACACCTGCACTGCCACCCCCATCGATGGTCAGTAGGTGGCTGTCAGCCCTTTACCGCCGGCTAGAATGATGTATGTGGCTGTCGCTCTCCAGTTAAGCCTTCGATCTCGTCGTCCGCCATTTTGCAGCACTGCTACTGTAGTCCAACATTTGTTGTCGTCGTTGTAAGTTTCACGGACGTGGTGAGTTTTGGGACGAATATCTTTTGTTTTTGTGTTGTACTTCAACATTTTCTTTCAACTCTCAACTCCATTTGGTTCGTAGTGATTCACTCACTTTGTTTTGGATTTAGATTAACATTTTAGAGGAGGATTAACACCGATGAGATTTGAGAATGTTCGGTGAGTTTTTTTTCCTCTGGTAATTTGAGGGGTTTCTTGTTTAAGCTTTGAAAACCCATTTAATTTTGGTATGGTTTTGTTATTATTTTCATACCCATAATGTTTGGGGGTTAGGGTGTGGTTATTTAAGCGGTTTGAGGTGCCATCTAGTGGTTGTTGAAAGTTTGTTTTTGGTGGATTTTGGTTGCTTTTTAAGATTAAGGAAACGTTGTGGGTAAGTGACTTTGAGGTATTTGAGATGAATTTATGATTGGGTTATGCCTTTATGATTGGAATTTAATTTGGTTTATATTTTAGGTCTTGATTCAAAGATTATTTCATTAGGCAACGAAGAGAATAAATTTGTTTTGTTGCGCTTAACTCGAGGTAAGTGACTTTACTATCGAAACGCCTAAGTGCTGAACACCCTAGTTAAATAAGATTGATTTGCCTAATAGATCTTAGAAGCTTGATATGAGGCCATGGGAAGTTGCTATGGTTTATGAAAAAACGAATGTTATGAGCATGCTTGAATTATGTGATTTGCTATGATTTATGTTGTGGGTGTTGGGACTACCATCCTAAATCTCTGAAGGTTCTCGAAGTTTGTAATCTTTGTAAATACAAATTATTTATTCAATAAAATAATGAGTTTGTTTATTTGTTTGGGCATCAAGTTCATCCAATAAACTAAGTTTCGTTGTTATTTTATGTAAATTTAAACATGTATGTGGTTGACATACAAGGTTGGATTATGTTTAAGTTATAATTTAAAAGGTCTGTAGTATGGAGATAAGGTCGGGTGCCTTATCTTGGTAACACTACAGATACGACCCTTGTAATTGTTACAAAAGTTATAAAGTGTAACAAACGATTTGAACCTAATCGTTCATGTAGAGACATGCAAGTGGGGATATCCTATGCAAAGAGTTTTGTATAAGATCAGACCGCAAAATGTTTAATTTCTCTTTATAAAGCTATTAATTGAAAAATTAACATTTCATAGGATGATCATAGGTGACTCAACCTTAATTCCGAGTGAGTTATGCACTCTTGTCTATGAGGACAATCCTTTGATCTATATTGAGAGTGGCCAGATCGTCGACTCAATTAGTCTACCATTTTGGAGATTTATCTGAGTAGAGAGCTAGGAACATATCTTCATAAGATGAAGTTTCTGTCTTTAGGGTAGGTAGATAAAATGTTCCCTTAAGAGTTGATTTCGAGTCTTGAACAATGAGGTCTCATCCTCTTACTGATTCGAGAGGGGTTAGTTTATAGTTGGACTATAAATTGTTTGTTCATTAAAGAGATCAGTGGTACTTAAGAAGTTAGATGTAACTACAAAGGGTAAAATGGTAATTTGACCAGTTCTAGTTATAGGTAGTTGTGAAAAGTCGACTTACTATAGATTGGTTATATCTATGGGCATAGAATTATAACAATAGCGCAAAGAGTGCAGTTGTAGATTTTTAGTCGAGTGACCTGCAGATAATGAATATTGATTAATTTAATTAAAAAGTTTAATTAATTAATCTCATATCATTTGAGCTTCTGATCTATAGCTCCATAAGGTCCCCCTTCTTCTTTTTCTCTCTTCTCCTTCCAACTTCTTGCTTCAACATCAATGGCAGCGGCTAACAATCCTCACCTTTAATTAATTATCTCAAATCATTTGAGCTTCTAATCTATAGATCTACGACCATCACGAATGATTGATAAACTCCCTATGTTTTCTCCTTCCGTTTCAGTTCGATGATTGAATCCCATGACCAACACAATCGATGTTGTGCTTTAGCGCTGGAGCTCCTAAAATGAGGGAATTTTTTGTTTGAAAATGTAGAAGAATAAAGGATGAGATGTCAAAGGGAAGAGGGAGGAAGGAAAAGAAAGAGGAAAGGAAAAGAAACCAGTCATCAGTAACCAACAGTGGGTGCCCAAAGATGGTAGGTGGATAGTGGGCTGTAAAGAGAATTCGTTGACCCACAACTAGCACGATCAGTGACTTTTGAGCATAAGGGGAGAATTATCTCAACTACGTTTGAGAGATTATAAACAGAACTATCTCAACAAACTTTGAGATAGATTACAATAGGAACTATCTCAATTACGTTCGTGAACTCATCTTATTCAAAGTTATCAAAATCCCACAACAGTAATAAGAATAACTCCATTAACTAATTGATACACAATTCCAAGAAAGTTAAACAGATTTGGCTTGGAAAGATGATGAAAGATCAAGAAGAAGAAAAAATTTGTTTTTATCTTCAGAATTTCAAACTCTTCACAATCTAATTGCTCAAGCTAGATTGAAAGTTCTAAACCATGCATTCTAAACGCACAAGAATACAAAGTATAAAACTTTAGATAGATTAAACTCTATGAGAAATATTCAATTCAAATTCACGCAACTTGTGATCAATGGATAAAATACAACACTATTTATACTAAATAAAAGGACACAACTTTTAACTATATAGTCTAATTTCAGTCAATGCCCCTTCAATTACATACATGAACTCGCATAAATGCAAATACAAGAAATATGATAATTGTGACATCCCAAATTTTCAGGTAATGTTAAATTAATTATCTTGAATTATTTAGTTAATTGTTTGGATTTTGAGACTTAATTGGATTATGTTGAGAAAATAATTTAATTTAAGCTAAGCGTGACGAAGATTTGGATTTAATTCAATTAGTGAAAAATTGAATTTAATTTGGAGTTTTAAAAGTTGTACTTAATTGGAAGATTTGGTTTTTGGTGAGATTTGAAAATTTTGTTAATTTAAGATAAGTTGGGTTGAATTTGTGTGGGGTTGAAATTTGTGAGGGAAAAGGAAAATAAATAATTATATATTTTATGAAGGAATTAGGTTTTAGTGTATATATATAATTATATAATTATTACTCCCTTAGTATGCGTGAAATGCCAAAAAAAGAAAAAAGAGAAATCATTTTTTTCCTTCTTTCTCTCCTTCTCCTTCGTGACCCACACACGCCCTCTCTCTCCCTTTCTCTCTTTTCATTCACTGCAGGTGCCAACCCTTCTCGCCGCCACCGCCGTTCGTGTCTCACTATGCGCCTCACTCGCCGATCATCGCGTTCGTCAACCGTCAGCATCTGGTTGTCCTCGTCAGCAATCTGACGCTTGTCGCCACTCAGGTGCTGCTGTCCAGGTTCATCTTGCACTTGTCGGTGTCATTCGTCGTCGTTCGGAGTCATCTCATTTGTCGTCGGTCTTTGATGGCAATACTGGAGCTGCCGCCGCTGTGGGTTCCGTCATCGCCAGAATTGTGAGTTTGGGTAAATTTTCTTTGTGGGTGTTTGGATAAAGTTTTGGGTTGTTTCGATTCTTTGATACCATGATATTTTGGTTCTAAATTAAGGATTTGGAGCTTTTGGAATTGCTGTCCAACAATTGATTTTGTCGATTTTGGGTTAATCTTGGTGAGTAGTAGTACTTTGGAAATGTTATTGGTGGTTAAAATTGGGTTCTTAACTCTTAATTGTAGATTTGCCTAGATTGGATCGGTTGATTAAGGGTTGGAAGAGGGCGTCGACTTAATTGCACATTGGGTAAGAATAAGAATTTGGTGGGATTTGGCTGATAGCTATTTAAACTCGACTCCAAAGTAAGTAATCTTATTACTGGAACCGCCTACGTGCCAGCAATTTAGTTATTAAAATGTTGTTGGCTTCTTTGTGCCATCTATGAGATATTTTGTTTGTGCTATGAGATATTTTGTTTGCATATAATTCGTATGACTTCGAAGATATATGAGCATGATGATGTTTGTATGAGAGACATTATAAATCTATGTTGTGGGATTTTTGTGTATTTTACCGTTATGCATATTAGTGATAGTTACTCTCCTATGTTAGGTTTTTGTGTGTCCACCAAAGTTTTTGTGTTCCTTTGGGATCACCAGAGGTTTTATGTTCCTCCATTTTCCAAGGGTAGGGCAGGTCTAATCAATCACTCAAATAAATGATGTGTGAAAAATAGAATTATGCATGTCCCACTAGTATGAAGCACTTATTGGATATACGTGTTTAGCCTGATCCTAGTAGTGGGGTTACTTACTTAGTATTTTTAAAGAAAATGACACCTCGACGAATGATAAACGAAAACCTTGACCGTGCCATTGGGACTACTTAGATGCTTCCGCACAAGATTTCATGTTTTCATCTTTAAGAATTTTGGTCCTATCATTTGAATTTAGAACTTAATATTTCCTTTGAAATTTCTCATGGTCAGATGTTTTATGCAAGTTTCCTACTTTATTAAATTGTACAAGGGGTATTGATGCGTAAATTTCGTGTTACCACAAGTGTATGGGTCAAGTTATAATATAAGACAGTTAAGTTCCGAATATCGTTCCACTGAGGATCTAATTGTGAAGGTTTAAATCACTTAGCTATTCTAGAATTGATCAATTTTATTTGAGGATTCGACTTCAAGTTGTGATTTGAGAAGACCAATAAGGAAAACAAGTAAATTTGGAATACAAGAGTCAAAGAGAGTTCTAGGGTATTGAATCCTTGTTTAATTCATTATGCAACATTCTAGGGTTTATGGAATTTATTGCAATTTATATGCGTTTAGAAATATAAACTCGGGTTATTTTCTATAAAAACAACCTTTTTCTCATGTAACCTAATTGATTACTAACATCTTGAAATCAATATAAGTCACATGACATTAACCTAACTATTTGCATGAGAGATTAATAAAAATTCATTGTTATAGATCCAATTAGACATACAATTCCTTAAATCATACATCTAATCTAGTAAACATGGATGGCCAATCAACAAGAATTAAGAACAATAACAATGAAAAGCATATTCATTACAACAATCCATGAAAAGTCTACAACATTAGCATAACTTCATAAAAAATTCATCAATACCCTAAAACTAAAGAGTCTAGCCACTCATAGCTTTAGACAACATGTTCAAGACAAACTTTAGCATAGAAAACGTGTAAAGAAAGGAAAACTCTAAATTGTAGAGGAACCTTAAAACTTCCTTGATCATCACGTTGAGAACTTGAATGGCACCAAAATCTTTCTCCAACTCTTTTCTCTCTTCCTTGCAGCCAACCCACTCTTTGAAGCTCTGTATTGTGTACCTTCAATTTATAGACTTGGCCGCCTAGATATCTTTCCAAAATTGTAGATTTTTCAAATTAGGAAAGCTGGCGCTGCGGTGCTGACCGACATCAAAAGGTGGCGCTGCGTCGACTTGAGATGGCGTCGCTGCGCTGTGCGTCATTGATTCCTACCCTCACAGCCATGCTGCAATGCCATAGCAGCGCTACTGTGCTTCATGTATAGCAACTCTTAGGAAAAAGCGTCGTGGCATCGCTAGGGTGGCACTGCCCTGTTTTTAGGGTTTTTTTTTATTTTCTTCTTTTTTTGCTTGATTTTGACTCGGTTTGGTTCTTTTGGTTTTTAATTCTTATTTTCTTTATGTTGACCTGAAAACCACTAGCAAACAAGTGAAACCTAATAGAAACTTTCGCAAAAAATATTTATTTTTAGTAAATTTATTTCGATTTTAGTAAAATTATGAAAAAGAGTCGTTTGCAAGTTCTAAACCATGCATTCTAAACGCACAAGAATAGAAAGTATAAAACTTGAGATAGATTAAACTCTATGAGAAATGTTCAATTCAAATTCACACAACTTGTGATCAACGGATAAAATACAACATTATTTATACTAAATAAAAAGACACAACTTTTAACTATATAGTCTAATTTCAGTGAATGCCCCTTCAATTGCATACATGAACTTGCATAAATGCAAATACATAAAAAAAAATATAATAATGCCTTAAAGATTTGAATGAATTTGATTTTTTGAATTTAATGTGTTTCTTGGATAAAAATGTGTCTTTTGAACCTTGACAGGTTGCAACTCTTCGCCTTGGGTAAGAACTTTCGCTTGGAAGTAAACATCAATGGCTTCATGAAGACTTTTATAAGTTTTAGTTCTTGTCATTGTCATTGTCACTTATTTTTTTTATAAGGAAGAAGGGAAGAGAAAATAATAAATAAAAAAAATGTCATCGACAATCAAGGGTCACGGCTGGCTCGCTGATGGTGATTGAAGGCAATCACAGGCGAATGACCGATAGTGGTTGCCGGCAGGCAAGACACCCGACGACAGTTGTTGAAGGTCACGGGTGACAGGCCAACGACTGCTATCAACAATCACTAGCGACCGTTGATAGGAGGTAGGAGATGAAGGGAAATGGGAAGGAAGGCAGATTTTTTTCACACTTATGGCATTCATTGATAAAACTCTCATCAAAACCCATGTGTTTGATTTATTAATCACTGAAATTTTATTCTAAGCGCCCTAACATAGGTTTGGCTTCAAAAGTCAAGCCTTCTAATTCCAAACCCATGGCCAAACACTCCATAGATTATCAAATTTTTCTCCATTTGTCCAATTTTTACATCGATCTTCTTAGTAACCAAACTAGACCTGAAACTTCAAGTTAAAGTATCAAATCTCACAAAATTCCACAAAGCTCCAAAATAAAATTTTCCCCTCAATACTTAGGAAAACAATGAAACATCAAATATAAAAGAGGTCGTCAGTAAAGAAAATCATCTTTGATTAATAGAGAACCTTCTGGACTGATCACGAGAGACTAATTTCAATTGAAAAAATGATCAACAAAATCTATATCTCTACAACCTGGATATACACATGTTTCTTTTTCTTACCTCTTGCTTGTTGGCTCTGAAATTGCATGTCTCTTTCTGATGTGTGTTAAAACCCAAACATATGAATTCTCACCAACTAGTAACGTACACCATTGTTAATTAAAAGTAAAAATATTGTAAGTGCTAAAAGTTCCTTAATTAGTGGTTCCAATTCACTTTTCTTCTTGCTATAACCTATATACCTTAGTTAAAAGGAGTAGTTTTAGAGATTGAAAAGGAGAGGAAGAAGTTAATATAGAGTATTGAAAAATCAAGAGAAAAAGATGGACAATAAGGAAGAAATAAAATGGAAGAGGAAGCTAATTGAGTGTAGATAAACTATCTACAATTTTTCATCTATATATACCAATAGGAAATACATTATTTATTTATTTTTTTTGAAAAAAAGAGGTTAAAGGAAGTTCAAGGTTTTATTGAAATGAGGTATAAATATTTAGGGGTATAGATAAATGATTTTTGTCCATATATTAGAAGTAGTATATATTTTTTTTCTTTTTTCTTTTTAAAGTTTAAGAGTTACGAAGATGAAAATGTTATGTGAATGAAACTAGAATTAGTGGAAACTTAATTTCGAAGTAATTAGATTATTTTTTTCTATAGGTAATGCATTAGTGACTTTTATCTAGGGTATTACCCCCTACTAAATAGGAGAGAATTAAGCATAATAACTTTGAGAGAATGGTGAAGGAGAATATCAAAGTTAGTGATAGAAATTAATATGTCAGTAATATAGTCTGTGTATTAGTGATTAGTTTGTTTACCTATGAATATTTGTAATATAGTGTATTGAAGCACTTGATCCTTTGTACAATTTTTTGTCTTGTTGTTTCCACCTTTGTTTTTTCTATTGTTTTCCATTGCAAATACAAGATGAAAATTAAAATGTGTGGTTGTTTGGGGCGTTGAGTTCGTTAATATAGTATGTGGGTGGGGGTCACACTACAATAAAAGGAGACTCTACCTATGCTTTAAATAACCATCGGGAGTTAAGTCATTGGGAGAAATACTATCTCCCAACGATGTAAAACAGACTTTACGAGTTTAGATAAACTCCCAACGTGGTATTGAAAACACTATCTCTCTATGCTGTATTTTAAGTGTTGGGAAATAGTAAATAATCATTGATTTTTCCAAGTACCCATAAAGTCGTTGGGAGATATAATAACTCCTGATGGGTTCTTTAGTTTGTCAGGAGTTAGGGTTGAAAACCCTAGATTTGAAATTCAATTTTAGATCTATAACTGCTGATGGGCCGAAGGACAGTCTTGAGATGGGCTATAACTCCTGACAGGTTCTTATGCCTGTTGAGTGATGGGCTATAAATCCCGATAGGCCTTTCGCATGTTGGGAGATAGTGTTAAAATATTTGAAATTGGAAATTTCATATCTATATCTCACGATGGGCCTTTTAGCACATCGGAAGATGGGGTTGAAAACCCTATATCTGAAATTCGATTTCAGATATGAAAGCAAATCGCGTGTAGCCCTGTATCCTCTCTTCGATTGGACCTTCACGCTCATCTTCGATGCATCTTTGTCTCTGTCTCTAGCACATCTCCATCTCTCTGGTTGTTCAGTTGCGCGCTTCGATTTAATGCTCGTTTAGGGCCAATGTTTAGATCTCGTTGGATAATCCGACCATCCGTCTCCTCTTTCTTTATCTCCTCCATTATCTTTGTCGGCGTTTAGATCTCATTGGATAATCTAGCTATTGGTCTCCTCCATCTTCGTCTCCTTCATTGTCTCTGCCGGCATTTAGATCTCGTTGGATTGTTGACCATCTCCTCCATCTTCGCCTCTGTCTCTCTGGCTGACTATACACGTGAGCTCGTTCTTTTGTTCGATTGGTTAACACGCCTTTAAAGAAATTAAAATTTGTACAAAACCCTATATTTTTATAATTAGTGAGTTTATGAAGAAATGTGCATTGCTTTTTGTAAAATCAGGAGATGAATGAGTGAAAATTCAATAGTAGGGATAAATGCAATATTTATCTAAGTAGGGTTGGTTGCATAAATGACAATCAAGCCCAAAATAATAGCATTTATAACATAAGGATAAAATAATTACAAATATAGCACAAAAATAGGCCCATATATTGTAAAAGACCAAAAAAACCCAATCATTTTCGCTCAACCCACCAAATGAAAACCCAAAATCCTCTTCGTGCACTTCTTCTTCTGGTTTTCTTGAATTGAAAGCAATTATTGATAGCAACTATCAGTGATAGCCACTAATAGTTGCTATTAGTGGCTATCATTGATAGCTACTATCAATGATAACTTTCAATTCGAGAAAATCAGGAAGAAGAAGCTGTTATCAGTGGCTATTAGTGGCTATCAATGATAGACTTCTATAATTGTTTTTCAACTTTGAAAGATTAATCTATATCAATGATAGAAAACTATTATTGGTTATCACTGATAGACTTTCATCAATGACTTTCAACTTTGAAAGATTAATAGTCAAAGTTATCAATAGCTATCTTCTATCATGGTTATAACTGATGTTTCTTCTATCATGGAATCAGATCTAAACTATCTTCCTTACCTCCATAACTTAATCCACGAGACTCTTCGAATGTCCTCGTCCGACCCATTATTGATTCTCCTTCCCACACATTCCTTTGTTCTCCCCCGTTCATCTCCTTTTTTTATATGATTTTAATCTCTTCATTTATTAGATTCAGATTCATCTTCAGTTTTCCCAAAAAGGTTTTCTAAACTGTCGATGTACCAACCTGCTACTTGGAGAAAAGGGATCCCAATCTTGTCCTCGACTGCGGTGCGTAGATTCTAAATCTGAAAATAATGGTCAAAGATGGGATTCAGTTTCTCAAAAGTGGTTTTCAAAACCAAAACTAGAAATGAACAAAAATCGTGAAGAAATAAAATGCGGAATAAACTAGAGATGAACGAAATTGTGAATGTAGCTTCTCAAAACCCAAACCAGATCTTAAAACTTGTCGTGAACAAAGTGAAATTTTGATAGAAAAAGGCAAGCACCACGGTACCTAGATTTTGATAGGAAAAGGGAAGGTCGCATGGTAGGAAGCATGGAGGCCGAGGAGTTCTTCAAAATTTCTTCTTCGCCTTCATATTTTATTCTATTTTAGCTTAGGAATTTAATTCTTTTTTGTTGTAACTAAAAAAGAGCTCTATCTCTTCCTCTTGTCTATGGGATGTTGAGGTAAGGAATTTTATCTAGTTTTGGGAGCAAGAATTTATGTACGTTCTTGATATTTCTTGTTGAATGAACCTTGCACTCTGATTTATGTTCATCTTTGAATCTTGATTAATTTCTATATGTGAATGTGTGAATTGTCCCTCCTATCATGAATGAATGTCATTGCTAATCGATTTGGGCTTGCGCTCTTCTTTAATTGTTGGCCTTGCTTTAATCACTTGAGTAGCAAATGGTTGACTATGTACTCTAGATTGTAGCCTAATCTATGTGTAAGCCCTACTCTTTATCTTTGGAAGATGGCGAGCAAAGTAGGCGGGAGATTGAGAAAAGATGGCCAAGAGCCTTGATTTGAGCAGGCTATGCGTTGGCTGGGTTGAGGTATGCGTCCATGAGAGAGTGAGCATGGGTGATGTTTGGAAAATAGGTGAAGACCTTGGGTAGCCGAGCCCAAGCATGAGGGTCGATTCATTTGTTGAGGCCGTCGGGTAAGTGGCTATGGCTTGGTTGATGTCAGCAAGGAGTTGCGTTGGAGAAGCTTGCGATCAAGAGAGCTTTTGGGGCTGATGCATGGTGCTGTGCGTCCAAGCTAGCATCCCAAGTAGGCCAAAGAAGGTTGCGTTCATATGATGAAGGAGTGACTTTGTTCATCGGAAAATTAAATTAAATAAAATAAAAGTTAAAGTGGAAGTAAGTCGGCAACTCATTTAAGTGTGTAAAGCTGAGTTTTCGGTCATTTTATGCATATTCAAAAGCTTCAACTGATTCCATTTCTTAGTTGAGCAATGAAGAGAGGTAGAAGAAGGTGTCTAGAGAAAATTTGAGTAGAATTCTGATCGGTTTCATGGTGCAATTAAAGCTAGAATAGATGGTTTGATTGTTGTCGCGTAATGTGAGCAAGGCCTAGTATTTGAAGGATAATGAGCAGTGGAGATCGAGTTTAGGGCTGAGAATTTGAGGTCAGTAAGATAATCAATTCTTAACAATTTTTATGAAGGATGGTTGAGCTGAATTTGAAGGAAAACATGTTAAATGTTAGGTGAAAGCGACTGATACAGATTTTTCGAGTGATTTGGAGCAACTCGAAGTAACTTGAGAATATCTGTCAAACGAAGAGAAGTTAAGCTCTGAAATCTTGAGGTAAGCTAGAAAACCTATTTCTTTATAAGTTTGTAAAAGGGAAGAAGTTCTAATTTGGGCTGGAAATGTGATTTTTAGTAGATAGAAATGAGAATAGAAGTGAAGGCAGAAGCTGAGGTAGATGGGTATTGCTGGAAACGCAGCGACACTGAGAATTTAAGCGTGAGCAGTGAGACGGGTGTCATTGGTATTGCTGGAGGCTTTGCGTCTCACAATTCTCGCTGGGTATCGCTTGTATTGCTGACCAAGTAAGTCTCGTTGGTCTCGCTAGTCATGATATCACTAGTACAGTTTTATCCGTAACTAAGTCTCGCTAGTAGTCTCGCTGGTTGTGTGAAATCTCGTTTATTAATGATTATTTGGATGGAAATTGGTCTCGGTGGTAAACCATTGAATAGGTGTAAATGTGTAAGCTTATTGGTTTATAAAAGGGAATTTTAGGGAAGTCTAACACGAGAAATGTATTATTACAGGCCGAGAAGAGCTCGGAAAGGTGTATAACCCACTAAAGGCCCGGGACAAGTTGTGAGTGACATTTGTATTTAAAATGTGTTTACCTTGACCAAGTTTGATTGTTGAAAGATTATGTTTGGAACGTGATTATATGAGTATGCTTTTACGAGTTTTAACGTGTTGTTTATGTGTTTTATAGTGAAAATCATTTGAAGCATGCCGTTTGTTTAATGAGTATATGAAAAGCAAGCCGTTGATAGTTTATGAATTAATGGAAAGCATTGAAGCTTGTGAGGATTTGAAATGTTAAAACTTGTGAATTTATATTATGCCATATTATTATTTTTTTAGCATGATGATTATGAATATTGTTTGTGAAAAGACTCCAATGCTGAAGGACACGGAGAAGGCATGTGGGTAGTCGAAATATGAAAATGATTCCCAATGCTGAAGGACTCGGAGAAGACATGTGTGTGGCTGAAATATTATATATAGGGCCCAATACTAAAGGACTTGGAGAAGGTACTCGGGTAACCTAGAATATGATATTTATGTACGCATAGAGAGATGATAGACGTTGGGTGCGTCGAGATTACTCCCCCCCCAACTAAGGATATTTCGACGTTGAATAGCGTTGAGCTCCGCTCCGCCTCAATTGAGGGAAATGGATTGAGATAAACAGAATTTCTGAAGATCTTTTCCTGAAATAAACATATACGATGTGATACTGTTATTAAAGCATGTTTTGTATTGTGTATAACTTTGAATCGATGTTTTAGATGTATTGTTTAAATGTTTATATACTAAGATTGGTTTCCGAGCTAAAGGTAGTTTTTACAGAACTATTCACTCACTGGGCAACTTGGCTCATGTTTTCTTTGTTTTTCTGTTTTCCAGGTAGCAAGCGAGTTTGGGGTGCTTAGCCTACACAGAAACTCGTCTAGGCCCATCACCAGTATTTAGTATCTTGAGAATTGTAAACATTCGAACTTAATCTTAAGTTGCACATATTGAGGGTTAAAGGTGTTGTTGGGAAATTGATGTAAATGTATATTTTGAGTGGAGAATATGTTTGCATGATAATTTAACCCTGGTTTAAATAAGTTGTACAATTATTGTGCATAACTGTGTATCAGATGATAGACAAGTCTTAAGGTTAGCAGTGGATGCCATAAGTGGGTTGGTGTTTGTTGTCATCACACGTTCTCCTGGGTTAGAAGGGTACCTAGAGGGGGTGTGACACTATGAGCCTTGAATGCATGCTAAACTTAGATTCCAAAGATAAAACGATTAATTAGTTGGACTACCTAATTAGTTAATCACACAATTGAACTCTTAATCATAATGCAAATGTTTTTAATCTTATATGGCCTCTATATAACCCAATAGGATTAAGACATTTAGTTTAATTAGAGTCTTAGGCCTTACTTGATAATTAGGGCACTAGCTTAGTTTAATCCAACAATTTGGCTACTTGTAGTGTGGATGAGTTTGGTTAAGCTAAGTAAGTAGCTGTGCATACACAAATCAAATGCATGTTTAGTCAACAAGAATCGATGATCGAAATTGCATAGGAATCCCTCTTGTTATCGAAACTAGAATTTCCTATCCTAGGTTACATTTACCCATTGATTTTATTTTCTTGCCTTTAATTTCATGCATTTTATCTCTATCCACATCCCCCTCCCCCCCCCTCCCCCAAAAAAAAAAAAATAATAATAAAAATAACGTTATAATTAGGAAATTGGTTTGACTAAACATATTTCGTGCTTCCCTGCAGATTAACCTGGACTTGCCACTTGTGCTACACTTTAGTAGTATAGGTAGTAGTTTGGTATCATAAATTTCTTTTGATTGATTCTTTTGAGAATTCAACACCCCTGAAAGCGATTCTTTCGCTCTCTTATTTGTAACAACAATATTATCAACAATTTTGGTTGATTATTTAATGTATGTGAAAACTTTTCCTTTGCTCGATTATTATTGATTTGGGTTCTAAATTTTAAGTGGTAAAGACCAAAATTAAAAAAATTAATTAAATAATGAATATTCTTAAAAAAAAAAAAAAAAATCTCTCGACAATATTGTCAAAAGATAGTCTATCTCCTGATGGTTAAACACCTTATCGGGAGATTAATAACCATTGAAGCTAGGATTCAAACCCAATGAACTCTCGATGTCGATCAACAAGTCGTTGGGAGTTTAAACAATCTTCTGATGTCGTCTATGAGCTGTTAGGGAGTAATTATCCCCCGACGCCATATGTACGATGTTCAAACTCCTAACAGAGTGTCAACCAGCGTCGGGACTAAGTCTCTTGACTATACTCCCAACAATGCCAACAATGTCAGGTGATGATCTCCTAACATGTCTTTTGGTGTTTCTCGGCGATTTGAGGCATTAGGAGGGTACCTTTTTCTTGTAGTGTCAACGAGAGGGAGGGTGTTGAATCCTTCTCTGACCCCAACAAATAAAATTTATAATTATTGATCAATACAACATATGCTACTCCAAGTTAATCTTCAAGGAAGCGCCAAAATTAGTCTCACAAAGCCAATTCTTTAGTTAAAGTGATAAATGGGGGGTTTGTATGATGTTAGTTTGAGTGAGTAAAATGAAGTAAATGATTGATTTTTTAGATGCAACCTAACAAGATGCTATTAGATAAGGAAAGTGGAATGACCCAAATGTAACATTGATCTTAGGATTTTGAGCAAACTATGCATTCTGGAGTGTTATGTGTTGGTTGGGATTAATTTGGAGCAATTAGAAGTTAAATAGAGCAACCGGGCTTTAAAGGAGCGAAAAAGAACAAAAAGGCCCCCAGGAGAGCGCCTAAGCGCTGCCCAAGCGCTGCATCAGGCGCTCAAGACCCGAGAGCGCTTAACAGGGAAGGCGCTTCTTTGTAGTGTCCTGGCACTTCCAAGTTCGATGGAGGTGTTGGCTTTTTGGCCCTTAATCTCAAATTAATTAATTGATTTATTAATATTTTGATAATAACAAACCTACTTTTATTTATTAACAATTTGAGTGTTTTGAAGTATCTATTGTGTGAACTTGGAACAACGATTCCAACGCAATTTAAATCATTCAAATCGGAGTTCAAACGAAGAAGATATGATCGAAGCAAGCTTAACAGAAAAATCCCAAGATGACGACGTGACAAATTTTCTTCATCAAAGTGGACAAATTGAAAGGTGCCACTTGGAATAATGGAAAAGTGACACTTGGTGAGTTTTTGATTTTTGGATTGATGTTAAAAAGAAAATGAATTTAACAAGAAAATGAATTTAAAAAGAAGATGAATTTAATATTATTATATGTGTTTGTATCTAACGGCTAGTAGTTGCTTTTAAGAAGAATGAATTTAATATTATATATGTTTGTGTCTAACGGCTAGTTGAGTTTAAATCTCCACCATTCAATTTTCTTTTAAGATCTAATGGGTCTCTTTTTAACACTTCATCTTCTCCAAAATTTTACAACAATTTTTATTATTTTCAATCCTCCATAATTCACCAAGCCACCATTGTTGCTCTCTCTTCAAACTTCGATTTTCTTCTTTTCATCTTATTCTTGAGAGATATATTGTATTGTGAGGATTTATTTGTGAAGTGCTTAAACTTGTAAATCCACTCTATTTAGAGAGTTTGTCAAGTGTGCTATTTGTTTTTCCAACCTTTTGTATGAGTTGGCTCTTGATCTCGAAAAAAAGAGTTGTTGTAACGGTTTGATCCTTAACCGTGGAAAGGATCGGGTTTGTTCTTGCACCCGGAAAAAGAACGTTGTAGCGGTTCGACTCTAAGCCGTGGAAATAGTCAAAGACTTCTAGTGAAGTACCCAAGAGGAGCTTGGGAAGTGGATGTAGGCTGGTTGTGCCGAACCACTATAAAATTCACGGTGTCATTTTCTCTATCCCTCTCCTAATTTCTTTTTGCAATTAATTTTTCTTACTATATTTTATTGCATGAAATTAATTGCAATTTTTAATTCTTGAAATTAATTGCTCATATTGGTTTATTTTTATTGGTTGTTCTTAAATTTCTATATTCATTACCAATCTTTTTATTAGAATTAAACAGGGTGCTTTAAGGTGTGATTGTTAATTTCTTGTTTAATTCAAAGTGAATTTGTTTGCATAAAAATATTGCTTAAACTACTTATTTGCAAAGAGTTTATTAATTTGCTTAATTGGGTCCACATTAGTAAAAAGTTTAAATTAGTTTTAATAAACGCTATTCAACCTCTCTAGGGTTGTCATACCGATCCTACAGGAGATGGAGGCGTGCAATAGCACAGTGATGCTGCTCCTCGGCGACGCGACGCTCCGATCTGTTATAAGAAAATTCCTTCGATTCTAGGGTCGTTTTATCACATTCAAATCGGCCCTAAGCCGATTTTCTTCCCCTTTTCTCTTCCACATGTTTTTTCTTCATTCGTCTTTTGTAATTAATCGAGACGATGTTGGATTTTAACTTCTCCACTGTTATGGGAAGGTAGGATTTATGGTTTTATAGTTTAAAGGAATTTTAGATGAATCCAATGTATTTATTGGGAAGATTTTGTACTTAATGTATATATTTCTACTCTTGAGCACTATTTCTTGTTTTCATACTTTGGCATGTATGAATGGTATATGCTTGACAACCCAATCATTTATATATGCTAATTGATAAAAAAAACTAACTCATAAAGCAATGTATGTTGGTTGCTAAGTAGCACAGGTCATCTCTCTTGGGTAAATGGTCTCTTTTGCGGCTTTTTCGGGTAACACCATATAGTTGTTGATAGTTCTTGAAAAGAGTTATTTTTATGTCCTTAATTCCCTTTCCTTGTTATGTTTTATATGATTGCATGTCTATTTTTGTAGCAATTCGAGCAAATCATGCACCTTGGAGTGTTATGAGCCGTTCAGGGTTGATTTGGAGTTATCGAAAGTCAAATCGAGCACCTAGAGCTCAAGGATGCAAAAATAACAAAAATGCCCCTAGGAGCGTAGATGCGGTCTGTCAAGCTCAGCACTACGCTCAAAGGCAGAATGCAGAAAATAGTAGAGTGCAGCTGCATTCCGGATTTTGACAGAATGGCGATGTGCGCGCGCACCCGAACGTAGTGACGCTCCGCCCGATTCTATATATATTCTCTTTGTTTTTATGGCAAAAAGGGAGATGAGATTGTTGGATCGGTATGGCAACCCTAGAGGAGGGGGGGTGAATAGGGTTTAATTAAACTTATTCCTAAATATGCTCAAATTAAACTAATTGAATTAGTTTTTGAATTAAATTAATAAAAACCTTAATTGATGCTAAATATCAAGATTGATAAAAATATATAAAACACAAGATTCAGTCAATCTCAACAAAGAAGATAGTAATCTATAACATGTTACTGAAAATTGAATGAAAAATTAATAGAGAAAGAGTTGGAGAAGAAGACACCGTGATTTTTATAGTGGTTCGGTCAAACTCGACCTACATCCACTTTCCCAAGCGCCTCTTAGGATTTCGATTAAAAACTCTCCTTTGACTCTTTCCACGGATGAGAGCCGAACCACTACCTTACTCCTTTTCTCGGGTTCAAGAGCAAACCCAATCCTTTCCACGGGTTAGGATCCAACCGTTACAATATTCTTGAAGCTTTAAATCACACACTAAAACTCTCTAAAAAGAGTAGATGTACAAATTTGAACTCATAGTACTCAATCCTCACAATACAATGAAAGTATCTCTCTAGAATAAGATGAAAAGAAAGAAATTTGAAAGCTTGGAGAGAGAGCAACAATGGTGAACTTTTTCAATTTTTGAAGATTGTAAAGTTGTAAAAGTTGGAAAAACTTTTTGGAGAAGATGAAGTGTTTAAAAAGAAATGAAAGTGGGTGAAAACCAAATTAATTTGGACCATTAGATCTTTGTAAAATAAAATTGAATGGTGGAGATTTAAACTCAACTAGCCGTTAGACACAAACATATAATAATATTAAATTAATCTTTTTAAAAAGCAACTAGCCGTTAGACACAAACATATATAATAATATTAAATTCATCTTCTTTTTTTAAATTCATTTTCTTTTTAATATCAATCCAAAAATAAAAAACCCACCAATTGTCACTTCTCCATTGCTCCAATTGACACCTTTCAATTTGTCCATTTTGATTAAAATAATCTGCCACGTCATCAGCCCGGGATTTTTCCATTAAGCTTGTTTCAGTCATATCTTGTTCGTTTGAACTCCGATTTGAGTGATTCAAATTGCATTGGAACCATTGTTCCAAGCTCCACACAATAAACACTTCAAAACACTCAAATAGTTAATAAATAAAATTAGGTTTGTTATCATCAAAACACTAATTAATCAATCTATTAAAATTAATTAATTTGAGATTAAGGGCCAAAAAGCCAACAGAGATTTCATGGAGGCCGAGGGGTTTACCAAAATTTCTTCTTCTCCTTGATATTTCTAGCCTCTTAGCTTAGAATTTACACTTTATTTTGGCTTGTAATCATGGATTGGAAGCTCCTTCTCTTCAATCTTTGTCAATGAGGTTGATTAGGTAAGTAGTCTTCCGATTTTTGGGAACAAATTCTTGTGTGATTATTGAGATTTTTTTTGATGAATTCATATCAAGATTATGTCTCTTTGAATTTTATTTTATTCCTTGATGTATGTATTTGGTTGGATTGACTCACCTTACCTTGAATGTATGTCATAGCTATCGATTTTTGCTTGTGCATTTCCTTTTGTTCATCCATGACTAAAATCGATAAGTAGCCAGGGTTAACGTATGCATGCTAGATGTATTGGTTGTTCATAGGCTTAGAATGTATGTTTAACTTAGATTCAAAGAAACTCAGTTAATTAGGTTAGGCTTTCCCACTATTTAATCACACAATCGAATCCTAGGGCTTAATGTACTTGTTCTTGGTTTTAATAGACCGCTATCGAACCCAATTAGAACTTGGGGCTTGTAGTTTAATTAAGGCTTAGTGCTTTAATTAATGGCTAGGACGCTTGCTCGATTTATTCCAAGTGATTAGGTTGCCTAGTGCATCGATGAATTTGGATGAATCGACTAAGTAGCTGTGATTGAATAATTGATTACGTGTTCATTAAGATATTTCAATGACGAAAGTTACACAAGAACCCAATTTGCTCCCAAGACTAGAATTCCTACCCTTGATTACATTTTCCCCTCATTTTACTTTCATGCATTCAATTTCATGCCTAGTTCTAATTCACACCAACCCCCCTGCAATTTATCGCTTTAATTAGAAAATTAGTGATAGCACCTGAAATGTGCTATCTTCCTCAACTTAACTCGGGATCGTTGTACTATTTAATGTGTTAAAAATATTATCTTGTAGGTTTTTGAGGACTTAATAGGTAAAATGGGATGCTAGCAACAAATTAATTAGAGTTAAAATGGACTGAAACGAAGTTCTATTGCATCAACCGGGAAAAAGAACTCCAAAAGGACTAAATTGCCCTTGAAGCCATAATGCAGCACTACCACCTAGGCGCCATCACGACGCTTTTTCCCAAAGACAACTCTATTGGCAAATAGCGACAACGTCAGAATGCTCCAGAGTATTATTGCAAGTGGCGTTGTGCCAAGCATCGCGGCGCTTCGACTGCTTTAAATTAGAAAGCTTCAATTTTTAGGTTAGTTTATGAGCAACCGGCTGATTAAAGCTCGAATTCTCTCAACTTTTCCTCTATTCCTCATTTATTTATGCATCGGAACTTGAATCCATTAATCGGTATGTCGATTATGGGTTAAGGTAACAACTTTCTAGCTTGGGTTTTAGGATAATTTCTCAATTCAATATATTTGTGAGATTTTGAACCTTGTATTGTGATTGTTGGATGCAATTCTATATTTTTATGTATTACGATCATATTTGTGGATGCTGGTGAACACTATGATGACTGCTTTGAATGAACATGCATTACGTGACACTTGGTTGTACGTTAATTCATAGGAAGCAATAGGTTGGATTAGCTTGCGAATTTGAATTGATAAGTATTGTTCTAATCAACCTAGAATTGAGTCCATAAAATATTTAACTTTTACCTTTCCGGTTAAGTATTCCGCCTAACGTCTCCATAAAACTTAATACGATTAGGACAAATTTGAATTGTTAACTATTTGATTGATAAATTATAAGTACTTCCTGTGTTCGACCCGACCTTGCCACTACTACGATTCAGTAAGTATGGAAAATTATTTGGCACGAAATTGGGCGGTGAATTCTCTCCGCCAATTAGCTTAACGAAACAAAGACTTTTGTCCCTGTGTTCGACCTGGACTTGCCACTGTTGCTACGCTATCGTAGTAATAGGAGTAGGATTCGGTATTTTTTGATCGCTCTCTCTATGGGAATTAAACGACACAAAAAAAAAAAAAAAAAGAACTCTTATCAGTTATCTTGAGTGGTTTTGGGAGAGAGTAATCAAATGGGTTAATTGGCGTTTTCGTTAGCTAATTTGTCGTGGCTTAGTCCTAGAACTTAATGCACGTGTTGGTTAATATTTGAGTGCGGTCATTCTTAATCAATTGGCATATAGTTTAATTAGGATGTAGTTCCCAATTAATAGTTTAGGACGCTTAATGTGGCATTTCCACTAAAGTTGACCATGTGTTCAAGATGATTGGGTGGTATCCTAGGATTGAGATTGCATTGGGTGATTCCATTCCTCTAAGCTAAATGTTTCGATTAATAGCATTTCTACCTTTTACTTTTCCGCATTTTACTTTCATGCACTTTTATTTTCTCAAGTCCACACCCTTCCTCCCCCCCCCCCCCCCCCCCTCTCATTTTACCGCTTTAACTTAAAATGAGCTGTGATGAACTAATCTTTCGTGCTTCTTTGTAGTTGGTTTCAAACTTGCCAGTTAAGCTATGTCATCATAGTGTAAATAGTAGTTCATAAATATTATTTGATCGTAGGGCCTTTTGGGAGCGACACTAAAAGGTGCTTACATTAAAAGGCAATGGCGCCATGGGGCTATGGATGACACTATAGTTTTATGGTCCTTTAATCCGTAAACCCTAGTTTTTCATAATTGTCTGGCATTATAATAGTTTGTGTTTAGGGTGCAAACTAAAATAATTTGAGTTATAATAGTCTTTGTTGGGGTGCAAACTATTTTAGTCTAAGTTATAATTGTTTGTGTTGGTGTTTGAGTTTTTTCTTTGTTATTGTCATTGGCTCAGGACTTCTATTAAGGAAACTCAAGTAGATCCACCTCCTTGGGATCCTTTTCCTTGAGTGATGTGTGACTTTTCTATGTATTTAGTTTGTTTATTATATGGTCTTGTTTTTCTCCTAATTCCCTTTGGTTGTGTTTGTGCCTTGACCTCAGACTGTGAGGTCATCTTTGCAGAAAAAAGAAAAAGAAAAAGAAAAAGAAGTTATTTTAGTCTAAATTTAGGTTTTCTTTGTTATTTTTTATTATACAAGTGATGGCACATTAAATGAATAATGTCATATTTTATTAACTACATATATTAACGAAACTTATTTCTTAATTTGTGCATAGCTCAAATGGTTAAAGCATATATTTATAATCAATAGATAAAAAAAGGTTTAGAACTATCAAATTTATACAATTATTAAAATTGTGTCCAAAAACTTGTAAATTTATAAAATTTTGGCCCTTAAACTTTTAATGGTTAAAATCACCTTTTTTTTTTTTTTAACTAAAATTTTCGTTTGTAGAATTTATTTTCTTCTTTCATAGGAATAGATAAAATTTTGAAAAATAATCTTTCTTTACATTTTTATGTATTATTTTCTACTGTTCATACACCTGTTTTGAGGTCTGAACCATTACAATTTATAAGTTTGAGAATTTATTTAATTACATTGAGTTCATTTTTTAAGGACTAAACTGCAATAAATAAGTAAATAAAAGAAAAAGAAAAAGAAAAAGAAAATAAAAAAGAAAGGGAAAAAAATTACCTTCTTGGTCCATAGATCTTGGGTATAATTTCCAATTATTTCCTATATTTCAAAATGTTTCACAAGTGGCGTCAAAAGTGTTTTCATGCATAAGTTTTTTTCTTTACTATACTCAAAATGTTTCTATTAATTTCAAATTACTATGAAAGAGGACTATTAAACACTATGAATTGGTGGGGAAGATGATTGTCAGAGTTGGTTGCCGAAGGAAGTTGTCGGAGCTTGTTGCAGGAGATGGTCATTACCAAAATTGGCCACAATTGTTGATCACTGGAGGTGATTGTTGAAGGTGGTCGAGCTAGTCACTAGAGGTGGTTGTCAAAATTGGGCATTGAAGGTTGTCTTTGATGGAGTTGCCAATTGAAATGATCATCAGAGGTGGTCGTTAGAGTGGGTCACTAAAAGTGATCGTCGAATATAGTCGTTAGTAGGTGTAGTTAATGGAAACATTACTAGAGGAAGAGAGTGAACTTGGTTATTTTAACAACTAAGTTGCAAACGATATATTGTAGTAAAATAAGGATTAAAATAATCCTTACTCTCAATTATTTTAATGCACACACTCAAATATTATGTGGGCTATTATACACAAGAAAAACGACTTTTAGTGGTGCATAAAACGCATTGCTAAAAGCTGAAAAATGCTGCTAAACATATTAGAAATGTGGCAAACGGAATTCGTCGCCCAATTCCATGCCAAATAAATTTATTGAACTTAACCAACAGTAGTAGTGGCAAGCTGGGTCGAATATAACTTCCATACCAAGATTAGCACGGTTAATAATATCAGCCCAGGTATTTATTACACGACCTTGACTATCAACTACAGATTGGTTGAAATTGAAACCATTTAAGTTGAAAGCCATAGTGCTAATACCTAAAGCGGTGAACCAAATACCTACTACAGGCCAAGCAGCTAGGAAGAAATGTAAAGAACGAGAGTTGTTGAAACTTGCATATTGGAAGATCAATCGGCCAAAATAACCATGAGCAGCTACGATACAGGGAGCCCCTAAATTTCACAATTGGACAGTTTACAATTTTAGTAACCGGAGGGGGTTTTGGATGGTTGTTTGCAAAGAAATTTAAATTGCATAAAATAAAATGCAGAAATTAAAAGAGGGTAAAATTCAAGTGGAGAAAGCTCTAGCTTGGGTGACACGAGATTTTCTTTGTTTGATGTTCTTGTTCATTGGTTTGTCATTGCTAAATTCGTTATACTTGGCACCTAATCAATTTGATTGGAAAGACCAAAATTAAATTGTCCTAATTGACAAATTAGAATTAAAACAAACCGATGAAAGACATGCAAAATTTGTATTAAATCTAATTGCATTACGTTTAAGGAAAAATTAGGTGGAACATTCAACTGGAAAGGCCTAGATTAAATGTCCTATTGATTTAATCCTAGGGTTGATTAGAACAATGTTTGTCAACGATTAAATTTGCAAGTGAACCTAACCTATTGCTTCTATGATCTACGTACGACCAAGTGTCACGAGTCGTAATTCAATCAAAGCGACAATAAGAATGAATACCAGCGTCATAATTTGATCATCACAAAAGGAATTTCAGAATTAAATCATACGTACAAAGAATTTAGTTTGAAAACTCCTGTTTCCATCAATTACAAATAAGAATCCCTAATATCCAAGCTAGAAAATTGTTATCTTAGTCTTGATACATCGAGACGAACATCCAAGGATCAAGTTTGCACATGAAACAATGAAAAGAGAGAAGAAAAGCAGAGAGAAAGAAGGGAGAATTCAGCTGGTGGCAAACGGCTTGACCTAAAAATCGAGGTTACTATTTAAAGAAGTGTCGGGGCGCCACGACGCTGACGCTAATTTCTTCCGTGCTTCAACTTTGGACCGCAGCATAAAGACATATGACTGTATACATTGTAATAACTGCATATTCCTAAGTTTTCTTAACATTAAGTGACGCTTCTGCATTGCTAAAAGTTTATTTTTAGCAATGGTTAGTATGTTGCTATTTATTTAATAAAGTGATGTTGCAAACTTGTGTTTGAAAGTGTGTTTAGTACAATAACCTTGTAAGATTGTCTCTAAAGTTTTTTTTTTTTTAGCAACGCTCAATATGTTGCTATTTGTTTAATACGGTGATATTGGAAGCTAGTCCACTACCTTACTTCAAGTTTGGGGGCCCCAAACATCAGAGTAAGAAATTAAAGTCAAATTTGATTGTTGAAATAGAAGCATTAATTGAACTGCAGGGCAAAAGTAGGACGAGGAAAAGAGAGACACGAAATTCGTCGGTCAAATCAATCCGACCGAGCCATATAGAAGAAGATTGAACACTTGGCAAAACTCCGCAGCTTTTATTCGCCAGTTGGCAGTATTTGAACCCTTCAGATAGCCCAAAACTCTACACGTACGTCTAAGTTTCTGGCCATAGCCTAGATTCTTGCAATCAAACTAAAGCGATAAGTCTTTGAATGGTGACCACCACTATATATAAATACATCACCTTAAAATGAACTTAATCATACCCCACGTACAAATCATCAACAACACTTGTTGTACTCACCTCACGAAATTCCTTTTTTATTTTCCTCCAAAGTACTAAAAAAACAATGAAGTCGAAAGCTGTTGTGTTTGCATGGCTGCTGTTGTTAGTCTTAGCTGTCGTTGCTTTTGCCGAAGAAAATCAAGAGCAGCCTGAGAAAGCTAAAGGTATATGGTGCTGTAATTGTAATTTGTATCAATATTCGACACCTATACATTGAGTCACTATGACAAATTAAAACAAAGTGTTCATGAAGGATACTGAATTCTCACATTCATTTTTCATTTCTAATACCATTTTTTTAAATTTATTTATGGTTGAAATGTAAGTTTTGTTTTTTTTTTTAATCAATTTTCTTACCTACGACAGTTTAAAAGACTTTTGAAATTTTATAAACAAAAACAAACACATATAGCTATCAATAATTTCCCTTTTATCTGGTCAATAGTGATTAAGATGATATATCAGCAAGTGGTTCGAGAAATTTTGTATTCAAATTCTTCTAATGTTATTGTTTATTGATTCTTCATATTTCAAGTCTCTCAAGCCTACATGGAAAAAGAGTAAGGAATTTGCCTTTTATCTTGTCAATAGTGATTAAGATGATATATCAGCAAGTGGTTCCAGAAATTTTGTGTTTAAATTCTTCTAATGTTATTGTTCAATTGATTTTTCATATTTCAAGAGTCTCAAGCCTACATGGAAAAAGAGTGCAAGGAAAAGTGAATGTTGGATGATATAAAGTTGAAAACTGAATGTATTAAATTTATCTTCATTCATCCATTTAAATTTTTTGATTGGTTTATGAATACGTCTGAAGATGTTTGTTTAGAAGAATAATTATTGGGCATGTACGCATGCATATGTATATAAATTTTTTTCTTTGGATGAATTGGGTGATGAAGGCACAGGTGAAAAAGAAAAAGGAGTAGAAGAGTCAAAGCTACACTGCTACCATGGATGCTGCAAATATTATGGGCATAACTGCGTGAGATGCTGCAGAAGTCTTGCAGAAGCACAGGCCAATGCCCACAATAATAATAACAAAAATAATGATGATGATGATAATAATAATAATAATAAGGAGGAGGATGCTGGACAAGAGGAGAATGAAGTGGAAGCAGCCGCACATAGATGGGGTGGCTGGGGTGGACACAGAGGCGGAGGTGGATGGGGAGGCGGGAGAGGTGGATGGGGAGGCGGCAGAGGTGGATGGGGTGGAGGTGGGAAGTGAGTACTGGAAGAAAAAAGAGCTGTAATAATGTGTGTGTGTTAAGTTACGTATTATGTAGGGTGCCCTCTACTGAAGGTAATGTTGAAGAAGGGTAGAATAAAGGTAGAAGGAAGGAAAATTATAAAATAATAATGAATTAGCTAGGGGGCATAGTGAACTAGAATAGAAGGGTTAGATCCCTTCACCAATATTGTACTTTAGCGCCAATCACTCCATATGTGAAATATACAAATATATATGTGCTTTAATATTATGTTACGCCCAGTATTATCTCTCTCACTTTAAGTTCTCTAAAGCTTATTCAACTGCCATAACCCATATGACAAAACATTTTGGTGTTTTATGAGTGCTACTCATCTGTGTGTAGTTTATCTTATAGTTCAATTGCAATCTGATTTGTCACCAAATCCTTTGGGGGTGGAGTCGTCACCCAACCCAAGTACCTCACCACCTTCAACTAAGAAATAAACGCTCTAACTTTAATATGATACTATCAACTTTTCTATGACAGCATGTCTAACTTTTCCAAGATAGTATCTGGACATGCATTTTTGTAATTGTCTTTTTTTAAAAGAACCTCAAATTGTCCCCCATGATCAAACTATATAAATTGACAATTTGTGGCACTACAATTAACATGCTTTAAGAAAATAGCGACATCATCAACATAATTAACTAAAGAATTGACCTAGAAAATACCAAGTCTTTTACGCTATTTCTTAGACATCTTCACATGGATTTACATGGCAAAGAAAGAAAAGAGATGTCGGAGTTTTGTGCTAAAACTTGAAGATTAACAAAAATTTAGGGTGTAAAGAATGGCAGGCTCAAAGGGTTCAAGAATTTTGCTTCTCTTATATTAATCAAATTTTAACCTTAAATCTTCCATACAGCCATTGGTATCAATTTGTCTCTATTATGAATTATGTCCTCTGTTGATACGGAAATAGATTTCAATCAGTATGTGTGTACAGATATACTTCTATTACCCCTATTTTTTTTTTTCGCAAACTAATTTCTATTACACTTTCAATCTGTACTTGTATAATTATTGATATATTTTATTATTTATTGTGGTAGAAGTCTATCTATAATTTCAGTGATAAAATATGTAATCCGTTATTTATAAATCGACGTCTAATTCTAATAATTTTATGTTGCGATAGGAGTCTATCATTTTCCTTCCCACAAAAATATATTTTTCTATGTATTGCATGTACGTACAGCACATCAACTAGTAATAGAAAATGGCATACCTCTTAGAATTGAGGAGAATATAAATACATGTCAACAATAATTGTGGTTGTTTTTGATATAACAAATTGGGCAAAAATATTTACAAACATAACATAATAACATAACATAATATCATGTCTATCATCGATGAACACGGATAGAATCATCTATCACTAATATTAGTGCTATCAGTGTCTATCGTTGTCTATAACTAGTCAACAATAAGATTTTACTATATTTATAAATATTTCTAATAATTTTGCCATGTGAATCAATTACTCATATTTTTATAATATTTACTATATTTGCAAATAATTTGGTTGGTTTAGTCACTTACTACAATTATTCTATTATTTTACAATAAATATTTATTAGATAATATGAGGTTTTGTTTGGACCTAATTTTGAATAAAAAGAGTAGTCCGTAATGTAAGATCACTTGATTTTTTCATGGGATGCTCAACAGTATGTTTTGAGCATTTTAACTTCATATATATTGTTGAAATTAGTGGTTATCTATCACATGACAAAGCTTGTTAAGCACAATGTTACAACACTTTACAGAACAATAGAGATAAACGCAAAGAATTAAACCAAGATCAAAACACATAGTTCGGTAATCTAGATCGGTGAAATACGACCTACATCTGAGGGGCAATGACTGTGAAAGATAAATTTACTAATATAATGTCAAGCAATTACAACGTTGTACTTATATATGTAAAGACATGACAATGACAATGACAATGACACACAAATAGCTTAACTTCTTAAATAGATTCCCCTAAGTATGTGTATATTAGTGAACAAACACTTAGGTGCCTCCTAAAATGTGACTCCTTCTCAATGGGCTTAGCCTCCCTTAAGTGTGAGACTCTTTTTCACCAAGACTCTTATCTTTGCTCCTTCAAGTGATCAATCCACTTGATGAACTTAGGATCTCCTTAAGTTTGAGAATCTCTTCTCGAGTTGCTAAAAACCCTATAATCTAGAGAATAACTCCAAAAATGTAGTAGCACAATCTTCACAAAGAAGGTTAACAAACTTGTGATTGTCTTGAATACACAAGACAACGACTTCAATATTCTTCATCACAAAACGACCAACCTAATTAAAAGAGAACAATAACTCCTTAAATGTGCATAGTGGAAAGAGGAGACAACGCTAACAAAATAATTTATCCCAATAAAAAAAATGTAACATAATCGAAGAAATAAACTATTATAACACTACTACAAACTTGAGCTTTAATGTAAGTTGAAAACTGACATTATAAGAGTATAATGTCAGTTGACAACCGACATTGAAGATCGTATTATTAAAAGTCTTCAATATTGGTTGTCTTTAATGTCAGTTTTTAACCAACATTATACATGACCAACATTTCAATGCTAGCTACTTTCATTGTTGATTTTCGATTGACATAGAATACCATCTTTAATGTCAGTTTTTAACTGACATTGAACATCATCTTCAATGTCCATTTGTCAGCTACTTTTCCTAAGTAATTGTTTGATATTATATGTTTGTCATTGTTTTGTTATTTTTAAAATTAAAAATACATATATTTTTATTGTTTACGCACATACAAATCAATAGTAATCTCTCTCTTTTTTTTTTTTTAGAAACAATAATATTTCTCTTTTACGTACACATGCGCAAAATTAAATCTTAATTACTTTTATATATACAACTCAACTTTAAACAAACACAAGAATTAACTAATTCACAACAAAGAAATTAACAAATTGTTTAATTAACCTATCAACAAGTTATATTGACCAATATGTACATAAAGCTCTAAAGTTTAAAGATCTGGAGAGTTAGTTGTCTACGTTGGAGGGTCAAATAGATACATCCGGCAAAAACAAGAACAACAAAACTAAAATAATCGCCCATGTCACACCCCTCCCGGATTATCCTCCATAACCCGAGAGGAGATGTGAAGACAGCAACCTTGACTCCTCTGTAAGGTTCACTGTCCAACCATTTTCACCAAAGACAGCCCAGACGAGGTTCTTGCGTAGGCAAAGCATCCCAAACTCGCTCGCTACCTGGAAAATTAGAAAAATGGAAAACGTGAGCTAAAGCCCCGTGAGTGACAAGTTTTTGTAAACGAGCTTTATTTGAAAACAGGCATGTTACATTTGCACATATAAAACAAGGATTTAACACGATAATTCAACAGAAACATATTTTCCACAAAACTTTATCAATCTCGTAAATCCGTTCCAAATCAATAGAATCGTTTTCCAGAATGATTAAACAGAAAACTGTTTTGTTTTTCAATCTTTTCCCTTAGTTGAGGCGGAGCAAGACTCAACACTCTCAACGTCGAAAACAACCTTAGTTGGGGTGGAGCAAGACTCATCACACACAACGTCGAAATTATCCCTGGCTCGATGCGGAGCAAAACTCGACGCACCAGCCAAATCAACCTCTATGTGCACATAGGAATATGGCGGGTTACCCAAGTACCTTCTCATGTCCCTGAGTACGGGTCCCAGGGAAACTCACGTGCCTTCTCAAGTCCATCAGCATGGAGCTTCCTCTAAAATATTTTATCAATCAGTTTACATAAATAGTTCATCTAAAACCTTTCATAGAAAACAGAATATTTCTTGTTAAACAACATCTTGCAACATGCCTTTCAATATCATAAAGCAATTAGGTAAAACATGCCTTTTGAACAATATAGTCAAGCATCATGCTTTTCAAGAAAACAATCATCTCCAAGCCATATCTCATAAGAACATTTTTCAATAAATTTCGTTTTCAAAGGAAGAAAAGAGTCACTCACAAATCACTTAAGAAATTTCCTCTTTCCCTTCAAATCCCTGCTTTCCCAAGCTCCTTAAACGCAAGACTTGAGCTTCTAGCCCGCAAACTGTTTCCACTCTCTGGTAGCTCAGTTGGACGCAGCGTTCTAACTCTGCAAGACTGACATTCCTCTGTTAGTTCGATTGGACGCAACCCTGCCCTTAAACGCAAGGTGCAGCCTAACTCTTCTTACTCTTTCGAATGCATTGATCTCTCTTGGACGCAAGGTCTAATTTGAACGCATCGCCTGTCTTCGAGCGGCGTTCACCTTGAACGTTAAGTTCGTCTTAAACTCAAGGCTGACTCCTCTTCGACGCAAGACAACTTCTTTAACACCGGATGACTAAGTTGTCAAGAATGCCTTCTTTCTTGGTCGCAGTCCTCCTTTTACAGACGCAAGGGTTCCTTCTTTCTACCTTCTTTCTCCCCTTTCTTTCAAGGATTCTTTCTTCAGAATCATCAGTCGTTACTTTTACCTCACGGTTCTATTTATAGGGATCTTGCCATCCAACTTATCCTCTCCTTTTGCCACTTGTTCGCCACATGTCACGCTGCATGCTTAATTAACCATGCATTAATCCAAGCGTCACTTTGCATGAAACACTTAGCATGCCTTCTAACACCTCCTACTGATAAGATGTCAAATCTATATGAAGCCATCTGGCCTTTATAAGCTTATCTTATGCGTTCATCATAATCCAATATACAACTATTCATTCAACCTTATGTTCCTACGCGTTCATATAATCCTCCTCCAGATTTTAGCTTCTTTACTCCCTTTCCTTACTCTCAGCTTTATTACCTTTAACCCCATTTCTCCACCACATTCAACTAGGAATTCAAATCAACGCATACTACTATGCGTTTCAGCTTAACATATAATACCATGCGTCTGCCTTAACCGCATACTATCATGTGTCCAACTCTCTTTCCTTATATCCATTCTCAGCTACGAATCCTTCTCTTGTACAATCACCCTTCTGACAATGTGGTTTACTCTTGACACCCACATCCAACTCAAGTCCTTCCTCTATGCGTTTGTCCTCTTGCATTTACCTTTACTTCATCTTGCGTCCATGACCATCTTCCTTAAAGGTTTCTTGATTATCCCTCTATGCGTCCTTGAGTTAGATCCCAAGGTTATTCCTTTAACCATTTCCTTCCTTAACTTTTTTCTATGCGTTTACCCGAGATCGAAGTTACATTTCCATTTATCATGAAGTTAAGCTCTTCAGCGTATAACCTTAATAACCAATGGTAGCCACCTTCAACTCATAAACCCCTCGACGCATAGCTAATAGCCGCCCTTAACATGTGAACTCCTCAACACATAGCTGATAACCTTCTCAACGCATAAACTTTCTCAATGCATAGTATGACCTTACCAACATGGAAGCCCTTACTAGCATATGATAATCCTTCAACGCATAACATCTTATAGCAACTTATAATGCTTAGCTGCAACCTATCGCATATAACTATTCTCCTATTCAAAGTATCCTTATCAACATATGGTGGATTAAGTACAACTTCTTTTGATCAAGTTCCATCTTCTTCTTCCAACGCATTATGACAACTTTCTACGTATAGTAGCCCTTTCATCATATAACAACTCTTCCAACTTACTAACAGAGTCTACTTTCTTCTCTTTCCAATAGCTTCCCATGCTAGGCTTACCAACGCATAGCCGTGACCAATACTCATAGTTCTTGTTCCTTTACCTCCGTTCACTATTGCTCTTCACAACGCATAACGCATTACTTTCCTTAAATAACCATTTCTCCGACGCACGCTAACTTTTCCAACGCAAGGTACTTCCCCGCATCCAGTGGTTCTAACCATCCTTACTTCATCAACGCAAGGTACATCACCCTATTTAGCTTGCCACCTTCCAAAACTATTCTCATAGCTTAACCATTTCCAAAATTAAGTATAAGCCATGCGTTTTCCTCTTCCTCCTAATTCTTGTGTCCCTTTTCAAATCCTCAATATTAAATACCATGCGTTAGAACTTATCCATCTATGCATCAACCTGATTTCCAAAAATATAAACTTCAACTAATTCCCAACTATACCTTTAGTCCTTCATTCTCACCCTTGGTGAGACATCCACCTTTTTCCTAATATCATTCATCTCAACGCACAGAATTTCATGGCCTTCAGCAATTCCATAAGCTTAACTTTTCCGTTTTAAAAGTTCCATTCATCCACATACTTTTATCCTTTTATCCTTACTAGCCATTTTGGATACCTAGGTTTTTGGAGATAGGGTATTACAGCCCAACTGAATCTCGTTATACCAAAAAAATCTACCAATTTGAAGGTTTTCCCTGCAAAAAAAGATGCCTTAACTTAACATATCGAAAACTACGGTTAAAAAATAAACATCACTGTAAAAAAAACACAAACAACTCAATGGAAGCCAAAAACAACTAAGTTATGACTACCATAACTACAAGATAGTCATACCATTCTAACATTTATTCTAATCCAACACTTTAGAATAAAATAGAGTTTGAGAATGTCTTATAAATATTACCTTATAAAGAACATGTTATGGTAGTTTGAACTCCGTTTGCTTACTTGAAACTAAAACAAGTTTCCAAGAATAACTACTCATACCGTAATCATCCAAAATAGTCATTGAGTACAGATAACACTAGCATGAAAATAAATTAAAGGAGGAATAAGGCCTAATAGTAAATAACTCAATAATTTAAACTTTCTCTCTCTCTTTCTCATTTTGCGTTGTCCGTCGTACGTCCGACGTTTTCGTCTATCACCGTCCCATCAAATCGCCGCTATTGCCACCAGTCCAGTAACCGTGGGGTTTGGTTCAAATCCATTGCGTGGTGAGTTTTGCCCAATTTTCTATGGTTTTGATTGAAGAATGAGTTGTTATTTTTGTGTTGGGTGCAAATTAACTGATTCGTGGGTTTTCCTAGATTTAAGTTGGTAGTGGGTGTTGGTGGGTGGTCTAGCCAAGCTTGAGTGTTCACGATGACTGGTGGTAAATAACTAAGATTTTGTTTAAGAGCCTTCTAGGACAACTAGACTGATTTTGATGCTAGAAATTTGGGTTTTAACCTTTAACTTTTTGAAATGGTTGTAGGTTGGACTTATTGTTTGAATTTGGGAAAAGTTTGGGACCTAGTTGCATTGTGAGTAAGGTCATTGGGTTCAATTGTTGAGTAATTGTTTTGGGGTTCATGCCAAAAAACTTATTTTAGTTTTGGGTCTGTATCCTAGGTTTTAATTCAAAGTCTTTGGGAAAATTGTTGGTTTGGAAATCTTTTGCACTCATTCCTAATGTAGGTGATTTACTACTGGTTCGCCTACAAATTGGTGCCCTAATTACACTATAAATGATTTAGTGTTTGCATACCCTATAAGCATGCAATGGTTGTTTTTGTTATCTTGTTAGGCTTCATGAACAGAAGAAATGTTATGGGTATGCTGCGTTACTGTATTTGCTGGGTATAAAGTTGGTCTATGGTCCTATGCATGAATATTAATTGGTTACTATGGACTGAAAATTATGATTAAGTTAAGATGCTTGTTATTGAAAGCATGTTGGAATGACAGTGATTGTTATCCTACTTACTAGGTCGTGTACTCTCTATTGACTATGAACCTTAGGGTTCACAAACTATGTTTATGATTGGGTGTCATTTGGGATCACCACCTATGCTTATGATTGTGACCTTTGGGTTCACTACCTATGACTGCGTGCCTTCGGGTTCACTACTTATGCTTATGTTTCTACACTTGTGCCTGTGATAAGAGGATAGCAACTTCACCTAGTGGGCCCGATTGTGGGTCATTTACTTAGTACCTTAATACTTGTGCCTTCCTATGACACATTTTCAAGTAATGGTCGGGACAAATAGGCTAATGACAAGAGAAATTCGTGATTGTGCTATGGGACTAGTCATTACTTCCGTGTTTTATGTTCATGTCTTCTCCTTCTAGGATATAGTTTCTAGTTGTCAATTGATAGCCTATGTTATTTAACTATTTATTTATTTATTCTTTTTTCTTTATTTCATTGAATTTATCATTATTAACTTTGAATTTATCTTCTAAGGGGGACCTCGATAAAAACTGATTTCATGTAATTTGATTTAAATAATTAATTTAGTTTATTTTATTTTATTTTTATAATAAAATGTGTATTATTGCTTAAATTCAAAAACTGTTTTACAAGATTACACATGCATAGATTAGCCTCCGTTAGTTAGAAAAGTTGGGTCGTTACAGTTGGTATCAAAGCCTAAGTTTTTAGGTTCTGTAGACTGACTTATTATGTAAGTCCAGAATGTCTCATTGGTTGTTAATGGATTCTTTGTCATTGCCAGGTATGTCCTTCAATAGAAAATCTTTAGAATTATATGCATGAGATTGTAGGATCGGTATGACAACCCTAGAGGGGGGTGAATAGGGTTTATTAAAATTAATTTAAACTTTTTGCTAATGTGGGCCAAATTAAGCAAATTAATAAACTCTTTGCAAATAAGTAGTTTAAACAATATTTTTTTATGCAAACAAATTCACTTTGAATTAAATAAGAAATTAACAATCACACTTTAAAGCACCATATTTAATTCTAATAAAAAGATTGGTAATGGATATAGAAATTTAAGAACAACCAATATGAGCAATTAATTTCAAGAATAAAAATTGCAATTAATTTCATGCAATAAAATATAGTAACAAAAATTAATTGCAAAAATAAATTAGGAGAGGGATAGAGAAAATGACACCGTGAATTTTATAGTGGTTCGGCAAAAACTGGCCTACGTCCACTTCCCAAGCTCCTCTTGGGTACTTCACTAGAAGTCTTTGACTCTTTCCACGGCTTAGAGTCGAACCGCTACAATGTTCTTTTTCCGGGCGCAAGAACAAACCCGATCCTTTCCACGGTTAAAGATCAAACCGTTACAACAACTCTTTTTCTCGGGATCAAGAGCCACCCCAACAAAAATTTGGAAAAACAAAGAGCACACTTGACAAACTCTCTAAATAGGGTGGATTTACAAGTTTAAGCACTTCACAAATAAATCCTCACAATACAATATATCTCTCTCAAGAATAAGATAAAAAGAAGAAAATTGAAGCTTGGAGAGAGCTACAATGGTGACTTGATGAGTTTTGGAGGATTGAAAATAATAAGAGTTGTTGTAGAATTTTGGAGAAGATGAAGTGTTTAAAATGAAATAAAAGTGGGTGAAAACCAAATTAATTTGGACCATTAGATCTTTGTAAAAGAAAATTGAATGATGGAGATTTAAACTCAACTAGCCGTTAGACACAAATATATAATAATATTAAATTAATCTTTTTTAAAAAGCAACTAGCCGTTAGACACAAACATATACAATAATATTAAATTCATCTTCTTTTTAAATTCATTTTCTTTTTAAAATCATTTTCCTTTTAATATCAATCCCAAAATAAAAGACCCACCAATTGTCATTTCTCCATTGCTCCAAGTGGCAAAAAAATCTGTCATGTCATCAACTAGGGATTTTCCCATTAAGCTTTTTTTGGCCATATCTTCTTCGTTTGAACTCCGATTTGAGTGATTCAAATTGCATTGGAACCGTTGTTCCAAACTTCACACAATAGATACTTCAAAACACTCAAATGGTTAATAAATAAAATCAGGTTTGTTATCATCAAAACACTAATTAATCAATCAATTAAAATTAATTAATTTGAGATTAAGGGCCAAAAAGCCAACAGAGATTTGATTGATTTATGAATGTGGTTGTCAAGTTTCTCTTGGTAAAGGATATTGATGTGAATGGTTATGTATGTATGATAGGTTATGGCACAGAAGAGCAAAGGAAAGAGGAAGGTTAAGGGTGGGTTCAAGATCCCCCAGTTCCGCTAAAAGTGCAAAACCTAGAGATCTAAGATGCTTTAGTACCAGATGGTCTTCCCTTACCTAGAGACCCTTCTGGGTCAAGGTGGTAGAGGACTCAAACAAAGAGTCGGGCATGGAACACGACTAAAACCAACCAGACAATGGCTCTCTCTGCTGTCCCATCTTAGTTTACGGCCATGGCAATGGCGATGGGATAAGCAGTCATGACTGCAGTTTTGGGAAGAATAAATGATATGATGGACAAGCATTTCACCCAGTTTGTCCAGTCCTAGCAGACACTGGTTCCGCTAGTTCAGGTGCCACTTGATGTGTAAGACTTGTCCCTTGAGGCCAAGCACTTGAGGGACTTCAAAAAGTATAACCCTCGTACCTTCGACGGATCACTAAAAGACCCTAAAAGGTAGATATTTGGTTGTCCTAAATCGAGATGATCTTCCATTACATGAAGTGCACAAAGGATTAGAAGCTCCAATATGGCGTTTTCATGTTTACAGACAATGTTGAGATATGGTGGCGCTCAGCATAAAGAATGATAGACACTAGAGGTGACCTAGCGACTTGGGACCAATTCAAGGAGCGTTTCATGCTAAGTACTTCTTGGCCAACACACAGTTCAACAAGCATGCTAAATTTCTGAATTTGAAGAAAGGGGCCATGATGTTGAGGAGTACGAGCAAGAGTTTGACAAACTATCCCATTTTCCCCGGAGATGGTGACCACCAAGGTAGCAAAGACGAAGAGTTTTATTCAAGGCCTGAAGGTCGATTTGCGACGCTTGGTGTATTCTCAAGACCCCAAGTCTTACGACGCAACACTACGAGCATCGGTAAAGATTGATGCAAATGCTTAGGAGGGGGATGAGTACCGGAGGTCTTTGTTAGCAGGGATTTTTGTGGGGGCATAAAAGAAAGGCGAAACAAAAGGCACCCGAACCCAGCATAAGAGTCAACAGTCCAACAGGTCATTCAAACACTTTAAGCAGCAGACTACAGAATCAGGGGGGTCAGAGAGATAGGCTAAGGCACCCGAACCCAGCATAAGAGTCAACAATCCAACAGGTCATTCAAACACTTTAAGCAGCAGACTACAGAATTAGGGGGGTCAGAGAGATAGGCTCGTAAACAAAATTTGTGGAAAGCATCATTGGGGGGTGTTGTTTAATTGGTATGGGGACTTGCTTCAGGTGCAAGCAGAAGGGTCATATTGCTGAGCATTGCCCAGGTGTTCAGTCTGTAGGAGGTAAGGGTTAGCACTCGAATGCGCACTAAGGGGGTGATGCGCACTTTTAGTGTTAACCGCAAGTGTAAGGGTCAAGTTATAATATAAGACGGTAAAGTCCGAATATCATTCCACTGGAGATCCAATTGTGAAGGTTTAAGTTACTTAGCTATTCTAGAGTTGAATCAATTTTATTTGAGGATTGGAATGGAATTTGTGAATTATGGAAAATATGAACCAAATAAGGAAAGTAACAAAGTGAGAAACCCAAGAGTCAAAGAGAGTTCTAGGGTAATGAATCCTTGTTTATTTCATCATGCAATATTATAGATTTCATGGATTTTATTGTAATTCATATGCCTAAGTCTAGAAACTTGATTCCGAGTTATTTCTCTAAAAAACAACCCTTTCTCATGCAACTCGATTGATTACTAATCTCTTGAAACCAATACAAATTACATGGCATTAAGAATAGTCTTTAGCAACTTTTATTGTCAACCTATCTACTCTCGTGATAGATTAACAACAATTCATTGTTATCGATCAAGTTAAACATACAATCTCTCAATTATACATTTAACCTAACATGTGTAGATGGCCAATCCACAAGAATTAAACACAATAACAATGAAAAGCATAATCATTCCAACAAAACCATGAAAGTCTACAAGATCAACATGAATTCATAAACAAATCATCAAGATCCTAAAACTAAAGAGTTTAGTCACTCATAGCTTGAAGCAACATGTTTAAACAAAATAAACAAAGAAAGAGTGTAAAGAAAGGGAAACTCTACTGAAAAGAGGCTCTTGATTGAGGTAGCACCGTCACGATCTCCTTGACTCTCACGTCGGAATTCAGATGGCACCACGACTATCTCGAACTCTTTTCCTCTTTCGTAATTAACTCACTCCTTGAACTCTTTTATGAACTCTCACTCAATTTTCTCCTTCTTGTGCCTCTTTTGGTCTGTAAATTGATGGTTGATTGATGATTAGGGCTGCTGGAAACCCCCAAATTTATAGAGTTTGGCCGCCCAAAAACTTACCAAAAATAACAATTTTTCATTTATGGAATATTGGCGCCGCAGCGCTAGGGTTGCGTCAAAATTTGTTGCTCTCGGGTTTTAGCGTCGCGACAGCACCGTCCAAGCGTTGCGGCCTTGTGATGCGTTCAGAATTGTTGCTCTCAGGTTTTAGCGCTGCGGTAGCGCCGTCCAGGCGCAGCGACGCTATCCCAAATTTTGCCATTTTGAGTTTTTCATCTCTTTTTCACCGTATTCTTGCTCAGGAAATGTCCAGGATACATAACATGTTCCATATATCAGTTTTAAGGAAGTATGTTCCAGATCTTACTTATGTGTTAGAAATAAAACCGGTGGAGCTTAATGAAGATTTAAGTTATGAAGAGAAACCTGTGCAAATATTAGATGAAAAGAATCAGGTGCTGAGAACTAAAGTAATCCCGTTGGTTAAAGTGCTATGGAGAAATCATGAGATAGAAGAAGCAACCTGGGAGCCAAAGGAGCAAATGATGAAACAATATCCACATTTATTTGATTAGAAATTGACTACTTGCTGATTTCGGGGACGAAATCTTTGTAAGGAGGTGGTAATTGTAAGCCCCGTACTTGACATTGTGAGAAGACAAGTTAAAAAGAGACTATGAGATGGGCATTAAGTAGAGAAAGTTGGCCGAGATGTGTGGGAGCAAAAATGGCTAAGTGTTGGCCATGCGTTGGTGGAGCTATGCGTTGAGAGTATGTTTGAGGTTTGAAGAGAGTAGTCATTGGTAGCTATGCGTTGAAGAAGGTAGCTCGGCATGGACGCAGATGTGAAGGAAGGGGAGTGCAATATGCGTTGAAGGCTACTATGCGTTAGACGGCTAGCACATCTATGCGTTGAAGGTCACTATGCGTTGAAAGCCACTATGCGTTGAATGCTACCATGCGTTGAAGGTTCGTGCATAGAAGAGGCCAAGAAGGGCTATGTGTTGAAGGTTGGTATGCGTTGGAGCATAGAAGAGTGGCCGAGAAGACCATGCGTTAGTCGGCTATCCGGCGATGGGGCGTTGGGCCATTGTAACACAGTAAGTTGAAAATATGCGTTGCTGAAGCCATGTGCAGAAGCTATGCGTCGATTAGTCAAATATATAGAGATGAAGTGGAGATTAAGTCGGTGGTATATATACATGAGTGGACTGAGTATTCAATTATTTTGATCACATTTCAGAACCCGAGTTGATCCCATTTCGAAGCTAAACAACGGAGGGAGGTAGAAGAAGGTGTTTATGTTGGTTTGGGGGTGTAGTGAGGACTGATTTGTAGTATATGTAAAGAACACTTGTTTGATAAGTTGTTATTTTTATGCATGAAATTTGAGCAATGATGTTTATCTTATGAGGTTAAGCTGGCATATAGTTAAGTCTTAATGATCTGGAGATGATTTATGTTATAGTATAGAGGTAGCAGGGTATGCAGGTTCGCACTCACTCCTAAAGGAGAAGGGTATCTGGGAGGGGGTGTGACAGGTCGAAAATTCGGGTATGGTGGTGACAGGTACACTCCCAGTCTTGGGGCACTATGCTTTGGTGTTGTTCAATTCTGGGTCATCTCACTCTTCTATATCATCCATGTTTGTGAAGCATGCCATGTTAGAAGTAGAACTCTTGCATTGTGTATTATTAATGTCTACTCTGTCTGGGAAAATCATGTTAACGAATGAAAAGATAAGACTATGTCAAATAGAGTTACCAAATCATGCATTAGATGTGACTCTGTTAGTCTTAAACATGCAGGATTTTGATGTTATTTTGGGCATGGATTGGTTGGCTGCTAACCATGCCAACATAGATTGTTCCCGTAAGGAGGTGATTTTCAACCCTCCTTCAGCAACTAATTTTAAGTTTAAAGGTGTAAGCACCTAATTGGTAAGCACATTCAAAAGCTTTAAGCGAATTAATATTAATAATCTTATTTTGTTAAAAAAAATAATAAAATAAAATAAAAAGAAAAGGCAACCAAAAGGGGAAGAAGACAAAGAGAAGAAAAAAAGGGAAAAGAAAAAGAAAAGAAAAACAAAAGAAAAACAAAAACAAAAAGGATAAGGATGGAGAAGTCGGCTGTGGTCTTTATTGAAAGGAAAATGTTGCCGACTTCTTTCTACTTATTTCCAAACTCATTTCTACACTATCTTTCAGCTGCACGTCGTGGAGAGGTTGAAGAAGAATCCTAGGACAATTTCGTGCAAGGTTTTGGACGATTTCATGGTAAAACTGAAGCTGAAACAGAAGCTTCATCTGCTGTCGCACAGCTCGAACCAGGTTTGGTATTTGGTGAATATCGAGCTGAAGAGATTGAATTGTGGGCTGAAATTTTAAGATTAGTAAGTTAACTCAATTGGGAACAACTTTTAGGAAGGATGCCTGAGTTGAAACGAAATAAAAACATGTGAACTTTTAGCTGGAAGTTACTGATACGAATTTTCTGTGCAATCTGGAGTAGCGCGGAGAAAACTTGCAATATCTGACAAACCAGGGCGAGTTAGGCCACGAAATTTTGAGGTAAGCTAGAAAACATGTTTCTCTACAAGTTTGTAGAAGAGAAAAAGTTCTAAATCTTGCTGAAAATATGACTTTGAATTGACAGAAGTGAGAACAAACAGGAAAGGAGAAAACTCTACTGTCGGAAATCATTTGGAAGCAGGTAACGCTGGGGAATTGGCGTGAGTAGCGACACTAGTTTCGCTGGTCGAGCAAAGACGGTTTTTCTCTCACAAATCTCGCTGGCTCGCTCAGTAACGCTCCTCAGGTAGTCTCGCTGGTTTCGCTTATGCCAGTGTCACTAGTGGCGTGACCTGTTGTGTAATTTCGTTAGTAAACTCGCTAGTAAGGTGAAATCTCATTGGTAATCTCGCTTATTATGTGTACTTTAGGAAAGAAAGGGAATCTCGGTGGTGAATCATGATTAGAGTTTAAGTATGCACATTTAATGATCATGTAAAGGAAGTTAAGGAAACGTAACGTGAGGAATGTGTATTTACAAGCCAAGAAGAGCTCGGAAAGGCATATGATCCGCTCAGGGCCTAAGGACAAGTTGTGAGTGACACTTTTCTTTCCTTGAAATGAAATTTATTGAAAATGTTTAGTTGGTTTTTCTTATGAGATATGGCTTTGAGATGAACTATTTTCTTGAAAAGCATGATGTTCGATGATATTGTTCACAAGGCATGTTTTATCCGTTTCTATAAGATGTTGAATGGCATGTTTTGAAATGTTGTTTATCGCAATATATTTGATTTTCATGAAAGATTTTCATGTGATCTATTCACGTATAATGCTGGTTTCTAAAATGTTTTAGAGGAGGCTCAATGCTGAAGGACATGAGAAGGCATGTGAGTTTCCCCGGGACCCAGTACTGAAGGACTCGTAGAAGGTATGGGCAACCCGCCATATTCCTATGTGCACATAGAGGTTGTGACGTTGGGTGTGTTGAGTCTTGCTCCACCCCAACTAAGGATTGTGATCGACGTTGAGTGCGTTGAGTTTTACTCCGCCTCAGCTAAGGATGTTTTCAATGTCGGGTGCGTTGAGTCTTGCTTTGCCCTGACTAAGGGAAAGTTATGAGAACGAATTGTTTTTCGTATACGATCATTTTGGCATGAATATATGTGATTTGTTTACATTGTTGAAATTATGATTTTACAGAAGTGATTATTTGAATCACGTTTACGTTTATGGCGTTATTATGTTTTTAACATGCCTGTTTTTGAACAAATGATAGTTTTACAAAATTAGTTACTCACGGGGCTTTTAGCTCACGTTTTCGATGTTTTCTTTCCCCCCCAGGTAGCAAGGACGTTCCCAGTGCTTAGCCTACTTCAGCTCACCCTGCCTAAGTCTCGAGTTCTCGAAATTCAGTCACGTTTGAGAGTTGTACGTTGTATATAACCTTATGTAGGTAGCATGTAGATCAAGTTGTGTAAAGAGTGGGGATCCTAACGTCGTTTTGTATAAATGTATGGTGGGTCTATGGAAATTTAGTTATGTGATATGATAAAAGTGTACTTTGTACAGGAAGGATTGTTATATTATGATCATATGTAATAGGGCTGAGTTCTATGAATGTTTATGTATGAAATGTGTGCACAGGAAGTTATGTAAGATGGGACAATATGTGTCACAAGAGGGGTGATGTTTATTGTCTTCACATTCCCTTTCAGGATAGGTAGGTAATCCGGGAGGGGGTGTGACAAAAGGGGTCAAGATCGTAGTGTTGCCTAAAATAATTTCAGCTATGAAAGCCAAGTTACTAAACCAATGGACCTGGAGTATTTTAGCCAGCTGATAAGCACTCAAAAAGTGCTCTATAATCTCTCAAATTAAGGGAGTTTTATATTAGATTTTACTTGTTTGCTAGTGATTTTCAGGTTAAAATGAGGAAAATTAGAAGAAACGACTAAAAGATCAAAACCAAGCAAGAATACGGCGAAAAAGAGCTGAAAAACGCATCCTTGTTGAAACGCATGATGCGCCGCGGCGCTAAGGCAGCCTGCCGCGGCGCTGAAGCAGAAACGCATCAGCATGGATGCAGAGTAGCATCGCGGCGCCGAGATGGCGCTGCCTCGACGCATCCTTGGTAAACGCATGACAGCGTCGCGGCGCTAAAACTCGAGAGCAACTTATTTTTGGTCGCAACCCTGGCGCCGCGGCGCTAGTGTTAATTAAACAAAAAGTTTTGTATTTTAGGTTAAATTTTAGGCGGCCAAACTCTATAAATTTAGGGGTTTTCAGCAGCCAAAAAAGGAGGAGAAAATATCAAGAAAAGCAAGAAAGTTGTAGACCGAAAGAAAGATCCAAAAAGGTGAGAATTAAGTGCGAGTTCAAAGAGTGAGTTAGCCGCAAGGAAGAAGAAAAGAGTTCGAGATAGTCTTGGTGCCTTTCGAAGTCCGACGTGAGAGCCAAGGAGTTCGTGACGGTGCTGCCTCAATCAAGAACCTTTTTTCAGTAGAGTTTCCATATTCTTTACACTCTTCCTTTGATTATTTTTGCTCAAACATGTTACTTCAAGCTATGAGTGGCTAAACTCTTTAGTTTTAGGGTTTTGATGAATTGTTTGTGAATTCATGTTAACTTTGTAAACTCATGGTTTTGTTTAAATAAATTATGCTTTTCATTGTTATTGTGTTTAATTCTTGAGGATTGGCCATCTTCACATGCTAGGTTAGATGTATGATTGAGAGATTATATGTTTAATTTGACCTATAACAATGAATCGTTGTTAATCTATCACGAGAGTAGTTAGGTTGCCAATGAAAGTTGCTAAAGACTAGTTTTAATGCCATGTAATTGTGTATTGGTTTTAAGAGATTAACAATCAATCAAATTGCATGAGAAAGAGTTGTCTTTGAGAGAAGATAACTTGGAATTAAGTTTCTAGACTTAGGCATAAGAATTACAATAAAATCCATGAAATCTATAATTTTGCATGGTGAAATAAACAAGGATTCGAAACTCTAGAACTCTTTTTGACTCTTGCAATTCTCCCTTTGATATTTTCTTTGCTTGATTTTTCTTTTTTCCAAATTTGAAATATTGAATTTCAATCCTCAAATAAAATTGATTCAATTCTAGAATAACTAAGTAACTTGAACCTTCCCAATTGGATCTCTAATGGAACGATACTCGGATTTAACTGTTTTATATTATAACTTGACCCGTACACTTGCGGTTAACACTAAAAGTGCGCATCACCAGCGTGGTTAACACCAGAGAAACTGATGTCGCTTTGACTTTAGAACCAGTAGTGATGGATAACCTAGATGTTTTTCCTGAGGATCTCCTAGGCTTGCCACCACATTGGGAGATAGATTTCGCTATCGAGTTGGAGCTAGGTACATCTCCCATCTTAGAGTCTCCTTACAGAATGGCCCAAGCAAAGTTGAAAGAGCTTAAGATTTTGTTACAAGAGTTACTGGATCAAGGTTTTATACGCCGGAGTGTGTCGCCATGAGGCGCATCAGTGTTGTTCATGAAAAAGAAGGATGGGATATTACACCTATGCATTGACTATAGGGAGTTGAACAAAGTGACTATTAAGAACAAGTACCCTCTTCCTAGGATTGATGACTTATTCGACCACTTGCAAGGAGCTAAATTTTCTCAAATTAATCTTCAGCCGGGTTATCTCCAGCTGAGGATTGAGAACAGTGACATCACTAAGATAGCCTTCCGTTCTAGATATGGGCATTATGAATTTATAGTGATGTCATTTGGTTTGACAAATGCTCTTGCAGTATTTATAGACTTGATGAGCAGGGTGTTTATAGACTTCCTTGACACTTTTGTAATAATTTTTATTGACAATATATTGGTGTATTCTAAGACAGAGGCAGAGCGTGAGGAGCATTTACGGAAAGTTTTGGGGACTTTACGGTCAAACAAGCTGTATGCCAAGTTTTCCAAGTGTGAGTTTTGGCTGAACCAGGTGTTCTTTTTGTGACATGTGGTGTCAAGGGATGGGGTTTCTGTCGACCGTACAAAAATTAAGGCAGTTACTACTTGGCCTCGTCTTATGACAGTCACTGAAGTGCACAGTTTCTTGTGTCTAGCAGGCTATTACCGTCGTTTTGTTAAAGACTTCGCATGGCCACTCCCTTGACTCAGCTGACTGAGAAGGGTGCTCTTTTTGTTTGGAGTAAAGCTTGTGAGGAAAGTTTCCAAGACCTTAAGCAGAGACTGGTTTTTGCACTAGTACTTATAGTACTAGATGGGCCAGGATGTTTTGTTGTTTATAATGATGCCTCTAAGAAAGGGTTAAGGTTGTGTTGATGCAGCATGGTAAGGTGGTTGCCTATGCCTCTCACCAGTTAAAGAGCCATGAACGAAATTACCTAACTGAGGACTTGGAGTTAGCGGTAGTTGTTTTTTCTCTTAAGATATGGAGGCATTATTTATACGGAAAAAGGATATAGATCTTCACGGATCACAAGAGTTTAAAGTACTTCTTCACCCAGAAGGAGGTGAATATGAGACAACGCAAATGATTGGAACTAGTAAAAGATTATGACGTGGAGATTTTGTATCATCCAGGCAAGGAAAATGTGGTGGCAGATCCACTTAGTAGAAAAGCAGTTCACTTAGTAGCTCTGATCACCAGATTGACTCAGTGATGTAATGACTTTGAGCAGGTAGCAATTGAAGTAGCTTTTGAAGAAATCAACTCACAGTTGTCATAGTTAACCGTCCGACTGACCTTGAGACAGAAGCTTTTTTATGCACAACAAGGTGATCCCTACCTTGTTGAGAAGTTTGACCAGGTGGAGTCGGGTCAAGATAGTGAGTTCTTAGTATCTGCAGGAAATGGTCTCCATTACCAGGGTCGCCTATGCATGCCTTCAAACAGTGAACTTAAGAACGAATTGTTGGCAGAAGTTCACAGCTCTCATTTCTTAATACACCTTGGCAGTACCAAGATGTATCAGGACTTGAAATATTGTTATTAGTGGCATAATATGAAAAAAAAAAAAAAAGGTAGCAGAGTTTGTTAGTAAGTATTTGGTGTGCCAGCAAGTGAAGCCTCAAGGTAGAAGCCAACAGGTCTATTGTAGCCCCTAAGCGTGCCGGCGTGGAGCTGGGAGAATGTATCTATGGATTTCATTGTAGGTTTATCAAGGACAGTGAAAGGCCACACAGTGATTTGGGTCATAATTGATAGACTCATCAAATCGGCATAATTTATTCTAGGCAAGCCTACATTTTCAGTGAGTAAATGGGTGCAGATTTATTGAAGAAGGTGGTAAGGTTGCACGGAGTGCCAGACTCTATAGTGTCTGACAAAGACCTATGCTTCACATCTAAATTTTAGAAAAGTCTCCAGTCAGCTTTAGGCACTCGGTTGGATTTCAGTCCAGTTTTCCACCAAAGACTGATGGCCAAACGGAGCGTTTCAACCAGACATTGGAAGACATGTTGCACACTTAAGAATTGAATTTTTCAAGAAGTTGGGACTCTCACTTACATCTCATGGAGTTTGCTTATAACAACAACTATGAAGCTATTATTGCCATGACGCCATTTGAAGCGTTGTATGCAAAGAGTTGCAGATCTCCAATTTACTGGGATGAAGTTGGGGAATAGAAATTGTTAGGACCAGAGTTAGTGCAAACTATGAATGAGGCTATGTCGAAGATTTGAGCATGGATGCAGACAGCTTAGGGTAGGCAGAAAAGTTATGCTGATGATAGGTGAAAAGACCTGGAGTTTGAGGTGGGTGATAAGGTATTTCTGAAGGTGGCACCTATGAAAGGTGTTTTAAGGTTTGGGATGAAGGGAAAGTTAAGTCCTCGTTTCATTGGGCCATTGAGATCTTAGAGCGAATCAACCCTATGGCTTATCGGTTGGCGTTGTCGTCGTTTCTTTCTGCTGTTCATAACGTGTTTCATGTTTCGACGTTGAGGAAACATGTGGCGGATCCATACCATATAGACTATGAGTCCTTGCAATTAAATGAGAACCTGAGTTATGAGGAGAAGCTTATCCAAATTCTAACAAAGGAAGTGAAGAGCTTGCGCAATAGGAGATAACACTGGTAGTGGTTTTATAGAAAAATCATGAATTCAAGGAAGTGACGTGGAAATGAGAGGATGAGATGAGATCGAGGTACCCTGAGCTTTTCCAGGACTAGAACTTTCGAGGACGAAAGTTTCTTAAGGAGAAAAGAAAGTGACGTCCCAAATATTTAGGTAAATTTTAAATTATTATTTGGAATCTTGTGGTTAATTGTTTAACTTTTGACGTTAATTGGTCAATTTAAGAAATTTGGGCAAGTTATTTTGGAAATCGATTTTTGTGGTGGTGGAATTGTTATTAGGAGATTTTTGGGGTTTAATTAAATTTTTATTTGGGAAAAGGGAATGAAAATGAAAAAGAAAAGGGAAAAAATATAATAATAATTTATATTTTGGAATTATGAGGGTTTAGCGTTTGTTAAGAGAAAAAAGGGAAACCTAATTATATATTTAGGGGAAGCCTCGACTTACATGTAGGATTAAAAAAATAATTTTTTTTCTTTCCCTCTTCTTTTCTCTCCTTCTCCCCCGACGTCGTCCCTGCCTTTCTTCTTCGATTGCTACCGTCGGTTGTCAAACCACCAATCATTACTGATCGCGTCTCCAGCCGCCGTTAGTCAACATTCATTGTAGGTCTTAACGTTATTGAACCTATCGACTAGCAGCTGCCGCATCGGGCTCTCTCTCTCTCTCTCTCTCTCTCTCTCTTTTTTTCGTTTTGTGTCACCCAACGTTTGTTTGCCATTTTCGTCTGTCGCCGTCCCAGCCGATTGCCGCCTTTCGCCAGTTGTAGCCTCCAGTTCAACAACCATTCGTCTTGGGGTTTGGTTCAAATTTGTAACATGGTGAGTTTTGCCAAATTTTCTATGGTTCTGATAGAAGAATTGGTTGTTGATTTTGTGTTGGGTGCAAATTAACTAATTCGTGGCTTTTGCGTGTAGATTTTAGTTGGCAGTAGTTGTTGGTGGGTGTTCTAGCCAAGCTCGAGTGTTCCCAGTGACTGGTGGTAAATAACTAAGATTTTTTTAAGAGCCTTCTAAGACAACTAGACTAATTTTGATGCTAGCAATTTGGGTTTTAACCTTTAACTTTATGAATGCGTGTAGGTTGGACTTACTGTTTGAATTTGGGAAAATTTTGGGACCTAATTGCATTGTGAGTAAGGTCATTGGGTTCAATTATTGAGTAATTATTTTGGGGTTCATGCCTAAAAACTTATTTTAGTTTTGGGTTTGTATCCTAGGTTTTATTCAAGGTCTTTGGGAAAACTATTAGCTAGGATATCTTTTGGATTCATTTCCAAGGTAGGTGATTTACTACTGGTTCACCTACAAATTGATGCCCAAATTACACTATTTATGATTAAGTGTTTGCATACACTATAAGCATGCAATGGTTGTCTTTGTTATCTTACTAGGCCTCATGAACAGAAGAAATGTTATGGGTATGTTGGGTTACTATATTTGCTGAGTATAAAGTTTGTCTATGGTTCTATGCATGAATATGATTAAGTTATGATGCCTGTTATTGAATGCATGTTGGAATGACGGTAATTGTTATGCTACTTGTCGGGTCGTGTACTCTCTATTAATTGTGAACCTTCGAGTTCACAAACTATGTTCATGACTGGGTGTCCTTCGGGATCATCACCTATGCTATGACTGTGACCTTCGAATTCACTACCTATGACTGCGTGCTTTTGGGGTCGCTACTTATGCTTATGCCTATGCCTATGTTTTGTACACTTGTGCCTATGATAAGTGAATAGCGATTTCACCTAATGGGCCTGGTAGTGGGTCACTTACTGAGTACCTTAATACTCATGCCTTCCTATGACACATTTTTCAAGTAAGGGCTGGAACATATAGACGAATGACGAGAGGAATCCGTGATTGCGCCATGGGATTAGTCATTGCTTTCGCGTTTTATGTTTATGTCTTCTCCTTCTAGGATATAAGTTATAATTGTCAATTGATAGCCTATGTTATTTCATTGTTTATTCATTTAGTTATTTATTCTTTTTCTTTATTTAATTTAATTTATCATTATTAATTTTAAATTTATGTTTTAAAGGGGATCCCTATAACAACTGATTCCATGTAATTTGATTTAAATTATTAATTTAGTTTATTTTATTTTATTTTTATAATAAAATGCATACTATTGCTTAAATTCAAAAACCTTGTTACAAGATTACGCATGCATAGAGTAGCATTGTGTTAGTTAGAAAAGTCAATTACACCCTAAATTCTGGAAATGTCAATCAGTCGTATGTAGGCACGACTCACCTGGTCTCAAGACGTTTTTTTGCATTGAAATTGACTGGGTAGCTCCGAATTCGTGGATTTTTGCCCTCTCTTCCAACCTTGAAGCCTATATAAAGGTGGGAAGCGTTCTCCTCAAGCACACGCTCTCCCCTTACAAAATACAGCCAGTCTTAGAAGATTTCTCACCGAGAATCTCAGACCCACTCCCAAAAATGGGAGTTCCCTTAGAGAAGTTAGAGCTAGGACCCTCTTCCCCACAAAAGTGTGTGTACAGAGTTAGGATTGGACTGTGGAAAAGGACAATCCATTCCTAGGAAGTTAAAGAGAATGAGAAACACATTTTAAGGGAGTGTTTTCTTTATTTCCAACATCTACTTTCATTTCTTCTTTTGTTAAGTTCTATTCCATTCATATTCATCTTGTAATTATGACTTTGGAAGTAATGAAAGTATTTCATTCATTCTTTAATATGAGCTAAATTCACTAAGGGGTCCAACTATGTGGATGACCTAGGGATTGATGGCTTGATCATTGCTTCAGTGTTATCGTCACACCCTCTTTCTAAGATTATTTCGTGGAAGAGTTTATTAAGGAAAGAAGTAAGATAAGATTAGTTGAGAAGTAAGTGGAGTTGGACGCATGCTTAGTGAAAAACCATGTTGGACGCATGGCAGAATCGCTTGGCGGCATGTAGTTGAAAAAACGTATGGTATTATGCGGTAGAGAAAAACGGCAAGCCTATCGAACATTTGGAAGTTGGCAAGTCGAGAAGAAACTATGAAATGGGCAGTAGTTAAAAATAATGGCCTAAATAGTATGGAGCAGAAGTGGCTAAGTGTTGGCCATGCGTTAGTGGAGCTATGCGTTGAGAATTTGCTGAAGGTCACTAGGTGTTGACAGCCATGCGGCGTTGAGGGCCACGGAGTGTTGGAAGTCACTATGCGTTGAAAGGTGGTATGTATTGGTACCTTAGAAGAAGGGTCGAGAGAATCATGCGTTAAGTAACTATGTGACGACTGGGCATTGAACAATTATAAAACAAGAGTAAGCTATGCGTTGCTGAAGTTTTGCACGGAAGGTTGGGTCAGCCAACCTAAGTAAGGAGGTGATGGCCGTATTTGTGAGTCGGTGGTAGGTATATATATATGTAAGTACGCCGACTCAATCAACATTTTTAGACATAGTTCAAATCCAGATTTACCCCTTTCTCACAGAAGAACGACGAGGAGAGGTCGAAGAAACTGTTTAAGCCGGAGTTAAGTTGGAACCAGACCATTTCTATGGTGGAATTGGAACTGAAACCAGGTTGACAAAAGTTTAGACATCATATGAGGTTCTGAAGAAGAGCAAGCTGGGAAGTTGTAGCTGCCGCGAAGTTTTAAGGAAGCAACAGTCGGAATTGTGCTATTGTGAAAGCTGTTAGCCGATACGAAGCAATTGAAGTTATTCAAAGATGATTTCCTTAGCAAAGAAGAGGTAGAGTTGGAAATCTCGTGGTAAGTTAAGAAGCTCACTTCTTTATAAGTTTGTAGGGGAAAGATAGATCTGATTCTTTGGCTGGAATTCGATGTTTAGCAGTTGAGAAAAGGTTAGAGAAGGAGGAAGAAGAACAATAACCATCGGGGGTCGCTACGAAAGGAGTATCGTTAAAGGATTGGAGGCTGATCAGCGAGACAAGTGTCGCTAGTAACGCAAGGGGCTTTGCGTCTCACAACTCTCACTGACTCTCGCTTAGTATCGCTTATTAAGGTAATATCGCTAATCTAATGAGGCTGAGTATCGCTGGTGCCGCATGGTTAGACGCAGATAGTCTGAAATCTCGTTCATAATAGGAAGTTGTAAACGAAAGGGAATTTGTGATAGAAACCCATATCTAAGATATCTAAGTAAACATAAAGAATATAAGAAAGGATGTTAGAAATGTCTAACATGAAAAAGGTATGTTTATAAGTCAAGAGGAGCTAAGGGAAGCGTATAACCCGCTTGGAGCCCGAAATAAGTCGTGAGTGACTTTATGACTTGAGATAAGCTTAAATTCAGTATCATTTTCTATATGTTTAATGTTATCTTTAAAGTAGGAGTTGAAATGTACTTTTGCATATGAACCAACACATATCTTGTTAGATGTGAGATTTAACTTCAGACATAATAGATAACGTTCTGAGTTTAATCGAGATAGTTATCAGATGAATGTTCAAGAACTCTGAGATATCATGATTACAGTTAATTTATGTTAAATGTATTATATGTGCTTCTGTAGTGAAGAAAGAGTTGAATGGGACCCAATGCTGAAGGTTAGATAAAGGCATATGGGCAGCCCTATTTATAAATTATGTGAAACTCTCACCTAAGGATTTAATGACGGTGAGTGAGAAATTTCCTGGGACCCTGGTACTGAAGGACATAGGAAGGTACACGAGCAGCCTGAGATCAGATAGATTTATGAGCAGAATAGAAAGGTTTGACGCTGATGTGTTGAGATTTCTCCACACAGCTAAGGTTTATTGACGTTGGGTGCGTTGAGTTCGCTCCGCCTCAACAAAGGTTTAATGAAAAGAAAATCATTTATGTATTGATAATGTTTTATAGGTTACGATCATCTATAAGGTTATGAAATGTGATACAAGGCATGATTAGGCAGTTCATATCAAAGATTGTAATTATCATGTTATTGAATTTATATTTTAGTAGTCACTCACTGAGCAATGTAGCTCATAGATTTCATTTCTTTGATGTTTCTTTTCCAGGTAGCAAGCGTGTTCGGGGTGCCTAGCCTACCATCAAGATCCATCTGTGCCAGGATAGAATTTTGTAATTTGAAAATCTGTAAACCCTATCCCTTAGTAGAAGTTACACTTAGTTTGAGTAGCATATGTAAGTTCACCAGACATAATTGTAAACTCTAAACATAGTTTTTAAAAACTTACTTATGATGTGATCTTATTAAGAAATTTTGTTATAATGTTGTCAGGCCGAGCGTTTCACTGTCTAGTTGTGATTTACTAATGCATTTACAACGGGGTATAATAGAATACAGATTAGATAACACTCACTCCTAGGTATTGATATAGAAGTATATTTAATATCTTGGGTGGGGGTGTTACAGTTATACCATACTTGCTTACTCTTTTCTCTTGTTGATTTTAAGGTTTAATAATGTTAAGTTAAGCTGGCCACTAAATTTAGCATTCTATCGGAGTTCTAATGCTGAGAAGTTAAGGATGTAAGCGGAGTTCAGAAGATATGGGGTAATAACCTAGGTATAAGAATACCACATCACCTTAGGTATAAGGGGCACCATAGGATACAGAATAAGAGCAAGAATTAATCTAAGTAGCAGATAACCATAGGTATATAGGCTTAGCTCCTTAGGCACCTTAAGATTCTATCCACAAGTTCAACAATGCGGTAGTATGATGCGGTCGCATCACTTTAGTCATAACGAACTTAGGTAAAAACATAGTTGCAACCCTATTTCCATCATTGATTGTCTTATCTTTTTATGTTTTATTCACATCAGCTCACAACAATTTCATATTGGTTACTTTTGTCACTTGATTGCTTTGCTTTAAAACAAACCTAATTAGATTGCTAGTCTCTTGGGATTCGACTCTTGGAATACTTCGAGATTATTACTTCACCGAAAGTGTATGCTTGCACTAGACCATATGTATTTCTATTTTTTAACTCTCATACACGGTTGGTAGATCAAGTTTTTGGCATCGTTGCCGGAGACTAGATTAAATCTTTTTGGTTTGTTTAAGCGTTGTTGGTCAATGCGACCGCATTAGCTATATCTTAAGCAAAATACTAACTCTCTCTCTTTGAGTTTGTTTTACAGTTTTTGAAGAGTTAGTGCATTAGAAGAAGGCCTTTCCTTTTTTAAGCAGATCCTAAGATAGAAAGGACCTTGCATAGTAGAAAGAGAAAACAAAGAGAAAAGTGTCGTGAGGAGAAAGAGTTGAGGGTACAAGTTGATTTAGAGGAAGCTATGTTTGTGCAACAAATTCCAATGAATCCGCTTGGAGATGATCCTCCTATTCCTTGTAGGAATAATGTCCAACAAAATTGAGACTAGCAAACAGAACCTCAACCCACTGTTTAAGCTCAAAATCCTATCTATATTGTTGAAGTTAGGGATAGGGCAATTAGAGCAACACCCATGTTCCAAACTGTTGACATTGGGATTCTTAATCCCCTAATTGAAGCAACAATGTTTGAAATAAAACCTTTCATGTTTTAAATGTTGAATTCTTTTGGACAATTTGTTGGACTACCCCATGAAGACCCCCATAAACATCTTCAAATTTTTTATGTGAATTTATTGTTCTTTCAAAACAAATGGAGTTTCTGAGGAAGCCTTTAAATTAAAATTATTTCCTTATTCCTTGCAGGGCGATGCTAAAGCATGACTTGACTCACTCCTTTCAAATTCAATTACTACATGGGACAACCTTGGAGAGAAATTCTTGCAAAAGTATTTTCCACCAGACAGGAATGCTAAACTCAGAGAGAGATCGTAGCCTTCACAAAAGCACCCACAGAATCAGTAGACAAGCCTGGTTATGTTTCAAAAGGTTGGTGACAAAGTGTCCACACCATGGACTCCTAGCAAGATTCATGATAGAGCAGTTTTACAATGGACTTAACCAAGCTTCTAAAATGTTGGTTAATGCATCTGCAGAAGGATCATTATTGAAAAAACTTGTAAACGAGGCAGAAAAAATTATGGATACAGTAGCTAATAACAACCAGAATTGGGGTGATGCGGAAACACCAACGGTTAAAACAGCAGCAGTAGTAGAGGTTCAAGAAGATCCCACATTGGTAGTTGTGAACCAACAGTTAACTACCATTCATAACATATTGCATAATATTGTGATAGGACCTCAATCATTGGATGCTGTGCAAGCAGAACCTACGACACTTGAGAATTTTGTACTGCGAATCACTTAACTGATAATTGTTTGTATAGTCCCCAATCTGTTTGTTATATAGGCTACCAAAAGGCACAGGAGCATTGGAATCCTTGCTCAAAGACCTATAATCCAAGTTTTAGTGTGCATCCTAACTTCGTGTGGACAAACAATGGTGGTAGCACATTTCGGCAGAATGCTGAGCTAACACCCCTAGAACCTCGAGTAGTGTTAAGAGCACAACCACCAGTACCGCCACTTACCTAAAATACAAGTATAAAAGCTCTGTTGAAAGAATATATGACATGGAATGATGTCGCATTGAGAAACCTTGAGGTCCAGGTAGGACAACTAGCAAAGGAGATCAAGAACAAGCTTGCAGAAACTTTACCAAGCTCAACAGAAAGTCCACAGAGAAGCGGGAAAAAGTAGTGTCAAGCAGTCAGATTCAGAAGTGGATTGGAATACGAAGGCCCTAGGATGCCAATTGAGAAAGAGCAACAGAAAGTTGAGAGAACCAACACAAATAAGAAGTCAACGTCTACCAGTCAGAAGACGATTGTTGTAAGCCCCGTACTTAATCTTGTGAGAAAGCAAGATAAGAAGAGACCAGGAGATGGGCGCTTTGGTAAGAGTAGTTGGCTAGAATGTGATTGG